>JAINFA010000031.1:0-144137 GCA_020466155.1 Pachypeltis micranthus | reverse complement strand
AAAATGGTCCTTGAATAAGTAGTTGGCAATATCCTGCAAAGAAGTAACCAGATGGAGGACTGGACGGCATTGAAGAGCTGCTTCGCGTAATTAGCATAATTCCAGAATTTTCTTAATGTTGTCTTTGAGGGATAAATGTGAACTCTCCTCAATATATTTGGAGCCTTAAGCCAGTCTAGTAGTGAGCTTTACTCTTTTTAGTCTAAGCTCCGAGGAAAATCATATAATCAGGAATCCAGCCAAGAGCCTGCATTGTAGCGTGCTGAGCATAATTTTTCCTGCTTCACCATGCCCTCGATACGAGGTCAAACCATTTGAGCTCTAAGTTAATATATAACAAAATGGGGTACTATACTCGCCAAAAGCCAGACCCAAAACCTCGTAAAATTTCCGAACAGCCCCATCAAAGAACAACAAACAACAAAAGCTCCCAATTTACCGTAAGAAAAAAAGTCGTGTGCTCAAAGTCAGCCTTCCTGAAGTCGAACGAGAGCTTGCTAGGTGTGGAAGCATGGAGTGAGGATCATTGGCGCCAGAGAAGGTGCACTCTGAGAGTGGGGTAATGCTGGTCTTAGAGTAAGTGCTAAGAATGGGACTTACGAGGTGTGGCATCTTGCAAGTCCGTAAGACAGAGATCCAGCACATTCTGTGCAGAGGTTACATAAGTTGTTATCTTTCCGCTTTAGGAGTTGCCCACCATCCATGGCCTCTCTATTGGTTTCACCCTTTAAAGGACAGACTAAGAGGGCTCGAAAAAATTACCCCGAACTGAAAGTATCCTAGTCGACTCTCGCCAGAAGGTGAAAATCACCCGTCGGCAAAAAGAAATTGAATGTGAACAAACACTAAGCTGATTCTATCAAGCTCTGCTTTATAGTTCTCCAAGCTAATCACTAGAGCAATAGGCTGGGAGATAAGCGCAGCCCACTACAAGTCTACAGTCAGGCAGAATCGTAAACACCTGTTCAACGTTATCATAATGGAGATTCCATCTGACTGGATAAGGTCTTGTGTTACGACCAACTATTATACTTTACCATCCGTATAACTTGAGAAGAGGTCGACATGACGATCTATCATTCCTACACTAACACGCATAATCCGAGAGACCAAATTCCGCAGTGCATAACTCTCCCCGAAAGCAATACCTCTCCTGTGAAACAAATCAAATCATAATCCATGAGTGAGGGCAAATGAACGTAATCAGATGGGGAGCACACGCTGAGGTAGTGTGATAAATCTTGGATTGGTTTTAAGAGTGCTTATTGCCTCGAGGTGACTAGGAGAAATTTTACTGGGTTGCGTAGCGATTTTTTCTGGAATAAGAAGAAATGCCTGAAGCTCGCGCTTTCATTAGACATTTCTCCCAATTTCATATAAGAGGTATTTGCCCGTATCAGAACTACGATTGCAGGTGTGCTTTACTGCACTAAATCCAGAAGCTTGTGTCACTTTTTCAAGTATAATTGGTTTGTCTTGGACATTTGGGAAATGAAGTAGCTTATAAAATAAAGTTTTCCTCATTCAAGGAGAGAGACATTTCCATAGAATATTAAATCTTGGCAGCATCAGGGGGTATAGGGTTACCACTGGTTTGTACTATCGCCCGGGTGTGCCACGCTTGTGTTTTGAAGTGTATTCCGGGTAACGCTGGGTTTGGCTTTCTGTTTCACGTCAACCTGGTTTCAATACTTTCCCTTTCTTGTCGACTGGAACTTGGGGCGAACACCTTGCTCTCACTCCAAGCATCTCTCACTGTATTACGAGTAGAAAGAATCATTCGAGGCAGTTTTCAACGCTTTTGGTTATTCACTTACGCTTCCAGATTGGAAGGCAACTGTGGTATAACACTTTTTAAGGGGTTTATAATTGTAACAGAAATCAAGGAGTGGAAACGGAAACGTCATTTTAAACACAACAAACCTGCTAAGACGAAAACGATTGGCGATCAAATTTGCAGCAACTTAGCCATAACCAGGAATACGCTTATTTGCGTTACAGTGCTGGAAAGATTCGAACATTTTTAGTTTTGTTACCGTCCACTCGTGACTCCTGGAGACAACCTGTTCGCTATCGAGTGGTGCGGCAATCGTCTCTTGTAGAGTGCGAGACCTACTCTAGTTTGGGATCAACACAGTTCACAAACTTGAGGGAGCCTCGCGGAGTTCCCATGCAGGCTGGTCGCGCTTCATGCGCTGATATGGTTTTCTGCCATGAAATGGATTCACAACTAGTAAAACTATTTGAACAGTAGCCGATTATATCAGACACTTTAACAGCTCTACTGCCTTAGTTTACTTTGAAAAAATCAGTTGAGAGGGGGGACGAGCATAAGCAATGCAGCTGAAAACTCACCCAATTTCTTGAGGTCCGGACGAAAACCATACTACCAGAACTCAGCAGAGGGTGTTCCTGACCAGAAAATGCAGCTTCTGTGGGAACAGTGGTTCACTATATACGCAGCACACTAAGCCAGCTTCAGACCAAAGGGTTTTAGAGACACCACAATTTACAGTGTACTTTTTCTCAAAAGGAGTTCTGTTCATATGCTCTACTACGCCATTCTGGCAAGGAGTGTAGCTAATGGTGTATTCAAGCTCTCATCCGATCTCTAGAACCAAAATACTGAAATTAGCGAGAAGTAAATTCACCACCATGATCACAACGCAATCTGCTAACTTTTGTTCCAAAGCGAGAAGCAGCCATAGTAACATAAGCTTTTGAAGTACATGAAACACAGATTTCTCTTTCGGTAATAGTAATATAAGTAAAATGGCTCCAGTCATCGATCAAAAAGGCGTCACGTATCGACCTGAATCATCCGAGATAGCGTAACAGGGCCCATCAAATCAGTTTGGGTAAATTCAAGGTATGGTCTACGCAGACGCTTTATTCTTTGCACATGGGGCAAACGGGGCATCTTACACTCAATACAATACTGACCGTTTCTTGATAAATTTATTGAACCTTGAAAACCAATTTTTATCCCATCAGTAATGTGTGGCAACGTATTTTTAAACCGTTTTGACCAATAAGACCTAGTCTTCTGTATAGGATATCAACACTCACGTCACTAGCAAGTTAGCGCAATCAATTTAGACACAGTCTGAAAATATATGCTTTTCCCGTCTTTAAAAACGATACTCTAAAAACGATGCCTACTGGACAACTAAGGTTGAATTGCCGTCAATGACAAGTAAATCATCAGATAGGATAATAATGACATACTGCAAGCCATCATCATAAAATCAGATGTACGCTGTCACCTATTTCAAAGGCTGAAAGAACAAGTTCTTCCTTATCTTGATAACAGCTGGTGTTTTGAGCGTTCTAATATTGGCACATTACCTTACGAAGCGAAGTGCATCACCATATACTCACTGGCACCTGAATCCTAAATAAGCAAAATTATTGAGTCACTTATAGTAGGTATAATGATGAAAGTCAAAAGATTTTCAAACGCAAACAAACTGGAAATCACAGTGAGCATTAGGCACCATTCGCCAAGCGCCAAACGAACTGCAGTTGTTGCTTTAGTAGAACCTGGAACTTGAAGGCTTTGCCGATATTTTTTATTTCCGTTTTGTTTAACCTTCTTTTTTATATTTGAAACACAAAGAGGACGTTCCTGTCTCCGGGATTACCTGCTAATAAAAATCACAAATTAGCTCCGGATTTTGGGACGAGAATCTGAAATCCTTTTGTTTTGACGGAAGATTTGCAGAATTGTACCGCTTGACTCCCTTTAAAGGCACCGGGCGATCGTGGTCTAGTGGTTAACAGACAATGGTAGACAATGGTTCATAACGTCTCGACGGAAGTCGGGAAACCACGATGACAATCCGATTTGGAGAGCACGGGATTCTTCGGAGTTACTGTTCGCGTGCATGCCAACTAATCCATCCCTTTTTGTGTTTGTGTTCTCACTCTTGTGCTTTCCTGGGAAAGCTTATTCCTTTCTTTCGCTTTGGATACAAAGGGTAGGGTATAAGACGAGTTGCGATGTGCAGCAACAAAAAGAGTCATTAAAATCTTCCTTGTATCCACTGTATCTAAAGATTTCCGTGTATTGTGGGGTTCCTATTTTTCGCTTTATTCCTTTTATTTTGATTAACTCCTGTTGAAAAAAGGCTCTCAGGGAGGACCTATCACCCTATTCTCTGTCTAGCGCTCACACAAAAATAAAAGTAAACTTCTTCAAACACAGAGAGAAAATAAATTTAATATGAACTGTTCACGATCGAATAAATTTAATGACGGTGTTGTAACTATATGGTTTATGACACACCTGCGTACGATCCAATGACCCAGAATTCAAAGAAATAAATCAGCCTGGTCTATTTTCTTGTGTGGAAAGGGTCGAGATAGCGATTCGCTATCCCCTTCAGAGACGGCTGCTCCACTCTCCATTTTCTAGCCTGCTACTACTTCTGCGTTTTTGCGACGTTCGAGTTTCCTGCAAGTTAACGAGCCGAGTTCTGACTCCACATATCCCCCCTTCTTGAAAAGAATGTTCATATAACATTTTTGCGAATGTCCAAAAGCGCACTGTAGATCTGGTAGAGGTCGGTTGTATCCATTGGAGTAGATGAACAGCGTCATGGGTTGAGCCCGCTGGCTGTCGTTGCCCTCCGGATGATCCGTCGCTCCCTCTTGGATCGGTGCTGAAGTGCGGCTTCCACTGAAATGGGAAGACCATCAGCAGCATCGTGTTTCAACAACTGGTATCTTGGGAGTCAATTAGGGGCAGTGTGTTCCCTACCTAACACCTTCATTAGGGGAAAATACCTAAGATAAGCTAAGTAGTAGCAAGTTTGGTTACAAATGCAATCGACTGCCAAGTGGCCAAGTAAAGATTGGATTTATTTATCATTTAGCTACAGCAGACGGTATTTAAGGAAAGAACGCAAGGAAACAGGGGTGGATTTCTTCATCAGATCGCTTAGTTTCAGCTCATAGGCCGGTTCTACATGCGGGTTTTTTTTTTGAAGACGAGTTAAATTTATGTAACTCAATTGTTTTAATTTATTTATTTTAATTTTATTTTATTATTTTTAATTAATTTTTTTCTTTCTTTTTTTATCTATTAAAGTATTTTAAGTGTGAAGGTTCCGAGAGATTCCTCTCGGGAACCTGATCTAACTGGGCTCGTGGCGAGCTTACTCATCAGACTCAACAGCTCTTGCGCTCCTCAAAAGCAATCCTTTAATTCTTCCCTAAACGCGTCGTAGTTTTTGAAATCGGGTTCACGACGAGAAAACCAACCCGCTGATGAACCTCCCAATGATAGTTCTACATTTTTCATAATTTCGCTGTTGGACAGGCTGGGCACAAGAGACAAATATTCGTCTAAGCTTTGCCTGTACGCCATAGGGTGCTGATTTCCATAAATTGGGTATTTGATATTTTGTCGTACACTCGCGGCATGCAAAATCGTGGCCATAGAGTTGCACGATGAGAGTATTGGACCAACGTCAACGACCCTACATTCCGAGTCACCTAACTTTCTTCCTACGTTATCATGGCAGGTCTCATACTTGTTCACTACAGCGAGTTTATCATTTATGTTCACGTTAACACTATTAACACGATCTGTCATTTGTTTAATCTGTCAGTTTTTGTTTCTAAACCCTCACACTTGCCATTTAATCCTTCTGCAGCCAACTTCTTTCGGTCTTCTAGTTTATTATCTCCTTCGTTCAGGATTTTCATCATTGATTGTGGAGTTTGTTCGACGCAAAGCGTCGAAGTGGTTAGAGTCTTTGACCTCGGACTTCCCCTCTCGTGCGCCCAACAGATTTATTATGACAATTTTATGACGATGTACCAAATTTCCCCTCCTGCTTTCCTCACGATCTCGGCGTAATGTACTTGTTGCAAATTTTGCCCACTTTGATCCCCCATTTTCTTGTTGGTACCTCACCTTCTCAGGAAATCCATCACCGAGACCATTCTTCTGATTCTACTCTCGACTTACCTGCCTAGGCCAAGCAAACCAGGCCTAACCACCGCTCCTGCCTACCTGGTAGCACGAGAACATGCTCAATTTAACCTGGGGAGCCATGTACCGCCCAAGGAACGGCGCTATCAAGAGGAAGGACTCCCCCTAGAGAGAAGATCCTCTAGATAGATTTCCATACGGAACTTCCAATCATCGTAGTTTTTACTTTCGAGAAGAGGAACACGATACCTTTCGTCGCGAGTTGACATTTGATTTCGATGACTGACGAAACAGATGAGAAACAGTGATCACGTAGTTGACAGTAGGTAGGTAGCCAACCCAATAAACATCAGGATGTTGCAATCATACATGAAAAATTCGTACCTGGGCCCATAACCTGATATTCACAAAGAGAGAGGTCTGGAAGAAACTAAATAACTTAAATCACGAAACGAACGAAATATATTAACGAACACTAAAGAAAAAAAAACGGCAGGAGGCAGGAGAGGGAAGAGCAACAATGTATGTAAGATGGTGACATCTTGATAAAAACAACGTGGGCTGTATTTATTTGTCTTTTTCTAACAAAGCGTTGTGGCACTGACGTACTGGGATGTCCACGGTACATACAGTTCCAGATACGATGAATGTTCGTGATTTCGTGAACCTGTGATGTCGGGATCCCGAACATCCTAGATCCGAGGGAAAAATGGGTCGATTCAGCAAGCGATAAATCGAAGTCGCGGTTAGCCGTAATAAGAAAAGAAAACAACAAACTCCAGGAACCGCAAATTTCCAAAAACTATGTTCGAACAGGTAGGTAACATCTGTATCGATTAAAATTGAATTAGGCTATCAATATTCAACATCTAGCATCCCACAAGGATGATGTCACACCTGCCACTCTTGGCGATCTTATACCACAAGTTTACACTATTCTTCAGCGCCATTCATGGCCTAGTTTCTAGGTTTTCGCCATTAAATTTTCCTAGATAGATTTCCATACGGAAATTCCAATCATCGTAGTTTTTACTTTCGAGAAGAGGAACACGATACCTTTCGTCGCGAGTTGACATTTGATTTCGATGACTGACGAAACAGATGAGAAACAGTGATCACGTAGTTGACAGTAGGTAGGTAGCCAACCCAATAAACATCAGGATGTTGCAATCACACATGAAAAAATCTCATCTAATAATTCAGGACTGTGACCCATTTACCCCCTATATAGAGGCAGCCATATGCAGATATTGTTAATTAGCTATAATATGTAATTTAATTATTATTATTATTAAATGTAAATTTTACGACAATAAACTATTTGGATTTGATTCATTGCCTAGTGGATAGAGCATCCAGCTATAGTATGTGAGGTACTGCGTTCGACCCCAGGAAAGGAAATTAAAGAGAAAACGTCGAAGGTTTTTGTAGTCCAGAACGTTCGACGATAATAATTAGTGTGCTCCTGCTTTAAAAATTAAAGAAAATCTCTTGCAACATAATCTTCTGGAAAGTGCCTAACTATGTCTGATGGGCTTCCTTGCTGTACGTGTAACTACCCAATCGCTTCAGTAAATTACTCAAGTTTGGGAAATAGCAGGTGAAGGGGTGAAGTGATCTGTAATTAGGTCAACGAAAGCATGGTCTCACCCCCATTCAATTTACCCATTGAAGTTATTATTTCATGTTTATGATGGTAAATCTCCTCTAGACTACAATTGCGAGTAACACTCGTAGTTATTGTTATCGTTTATCCGCTTCTGCACTTCATACGATAACACCTGGATGAAAGACGTCCTTGTGGCTTCGCAAGGTTGTGTCCTACGGCAGCTTTTCTCTTGCGGTTCTTTAAGAGTCGGGTCCTGAGATGTTCGAAAGACCGCCCGCAAAAGAATTTTTGAAAATAAAAATAAAACAAATTATTTGGGAAATCGTGGTAAAAATAGTCTTACTCAAGGCGAGGAGCAAAAAGCAATAATGTAAGGAAACTGACGTTGGGATAACATGGCTGACTCTGGAGGAGATAGCGTGATGCTTATCTATTCCCCCTCAGACTTCTACCCCAACACAACCTTCTTTAACGTAATTTATTTTACGTACCAGTTGCTAAATAAGAATTCCTCATTCGCAATAAGTTGGTTTGCTGACTTCGAGTCACAGTAATGGCAACAATTGATGGTTGCAAGATCGTAACAGAAAATTAAATATTAGTAGTAGCTGTAGGCTAACTGTTCGGCGAAGGATTTGAAATGATAGATGAACAGGGATTGACAGGATTTTGGCAGCTTGGAGGCTAAACGCTTTGGGAACAACTGACCTCGGGAAACAGTCATCATGGAGGGTCGTTGATTACAAACTAAATGTTACTGTAGAGAATAACTTCGAGCTACAAATCGTTGATGTATATATGGTTTGCATCCTTCACTGGCCAGTGTATTCGGGTGTTCCAATTAGGCTGTGACAAAACGGTTTTTGTCTTCTGTTCTTGGTCATTGTCTGCAGTTGTTGAACGTATGAACAACTTCCGGATTACTTGCGGTGCCCGAATGGCATTCCTTTCGAACTATTCGTTTGCCTTGCTCCGTGGGACAGAAAATAAAACAGGAGTTTGTTCTCCCTGCTAGAAGAGCTTACATTTAAAATTTATAAATCGAGTTTTGTTGTTCGGAGACATAGGAGCGTCGGTCCATTTCAATTGTATTGATGATTGCCATTCACTTTCTTAGATCTTGAAACCTAAGGAGTTTCAGCAAAGTTGAGTACTTGTGGGACGTGACTATTGAAATATGCTCGCTTGAAGTCCATGGAAAATCAATGTAGTTACTCTTACACGTGTATGTATCGGCACCTCGCTTCGTTGAATTTATTTTTTGATTTCGAAGAGTTACACCATTGACCTTCAACAACATCCAATAAACTTTTGTGGCAGCTGAGCATCAGCTAACAAATTCAGAGTGCATGAATCACGTCGTTCGGGTTTTATAAACGATATGTGAGGTACTTCAACTGTAGTCATTCTGGTGTGATATCACCCTCCCATTCAATAATATCCTTTCAGTTTACGACCCCAAATATGATGAAACGCACTAGTATGAAAGTTCTGTAGTCAATTGCTATTGCTATTCAATATCGCTGTCGAAGCATCAACTCATTATTCACTGCCTCCCTCCAATCCATCCACCAATATCTTCTTATCGTGCGTGCTCAGCCAAATTCCTTTACAGGTCGTAACCAAAGCCCAATAATGACTGACGACAACTTTGGAAGAAATCCATCAGTTGCAGATTATCGTGGAAATTATACTGAGGATTTGGGTTTTTTAATAAAAATATCTCTTGTGACGAGAATCGTTCTATGTCTTTTGGAATGGGATGTAAATGGGCTTTGAAAATTGTGATAGGCGCACATAGGTTATGAGAAGTCAAATATTATGAAGAGGGTATGGTGTATAATAACAATATAGTAGGGGAAACTGGATAAGGAGTCTTCGAAGCTTGACGTGCGATATCTCAATGGGTATGATTGCCATTTAGGGCTTTCGTTTACATTCGTTATTCTATTCTCTTGTCCCTTCCCCTCTCTTTCACCACACTTTGTAATTTACCGGTAATTTGATGCGTATATTTGTCGACGGAGCAACCCCCGGGAGTGCATGTTAGGTCAGGAGCCGTCGAGAGGTTTCTCCCCAGGGGGCGGTGCGAAGGCGCCGGCGGAGGCGGCTCTGACCCAACGTGGTAAAACGGTGTCAGTGTTCAGCCGCGCTCCGGTTGTTAAGGTAGCGTCTCGTTGTCGACAGACTGATTAGGTTGGGAAGTATGTCGCGCTGGCCGATAACGGACGCTGCACGATCTTGGGACTTCTCTGCGCAGCAACGCTACGGACGACAGTGTCCTCCTCCACCTGAGATGTCGCCACGACATGTCCTCTCATGGTCGCCTCCGTCTTCGCCGCAACACGCTATTTACCGCGTCTCTCCGATTCATTGTCCTGAACCATCTCCTTGTCATCGTGAGTCCTCATCCAGAATTGAATGCAACGTACTTTTCAACTGGTTATCATTTCACTTCTCATTATTTTCGCGTCCAACATCCTTACATCGCAATTATCAAAGCCGCCACACCGTTACCACCCATTTAAAGTGTACACTGACGTGTTCGAAAGGCTCTCGTCATTAAGATCCACAGAACCAATTATACTCTCTGTTCAATTTCTTGTGCTGGTTCTGTCGGACATTGTCCACAGTCAATGCAGTGTCCAACACCTAAAATACCGTCTATTTATGAACATATCGATAAGTAATAAATCACGAAGACTAGCTATGTTCAGATTGCTACGTAATAACACACGCTTGAAAAATAATTGGTGCAACGGATTACAAAAAATTTTCTCGGGATATTTTTCACTCAGTTCGTAGGAATAATTTCAAGAGTTACGTAGAAATTGGTAGCGCTTAATGTTCCGGAATTCGTTGCGCTGCTGCTATTTATGCCGCAACGTACATTCAGCGCTCAACGTACACTTGATTGGTGTGACTGTCAACGTGAATGTTTTAGGAAAGGTTAGGGTTTGCAGTTCCGTAATTGTGAGGGAAACACTGCAGCAAATGTTTGTCAACAATTCTGGTTCGACGTATCATACAAATTTTTCATGGCTTTTGCTTTTAATCCAATCAATCTTTCACTCAGTTCATTTCATTTTCTTTTACCAAGCAGTAGTTCCTAAAGTTCCGGCTTTAATTGTGCCTCCTTGTGTCACAACCATTCTGAGCAATTAGTTCACAGATGTAAAGTGAATGTACCTGTTAGGTGAGCCCGTCTCCTCTGCCTTCTGTGGGCGAGCGCTTTCGATGTAAAGACATCATCGTCTGCCCGTTAAGTTTTAGAGATAACGGGCGAACCAAATTAATGCAAACTTGACGTTTGGCCCGAATTTGAGCAGGTGAAGGGTATGAGCAAAATCCACCGAAAGTTAACTATCGTTATTATAGTGATTGTTCGGATTGTTATATAGAAATAGCAACAAATAAAATCAATGGACTATTATGTATTAAGAAAATATAGACAATATGAAATTAACGCGCTTATGCAAATAAATAAATTAATTAAAGGGGCTCTTATAGATTTATTATAATAAACTAAATAAAGCTGCCGTGCACTACCAGGTTGTGGAGAAATTAAAACAAGGATCTGACCGTATACAGTGAAGACTGGATTGTAGACTTAGAATTTGAAATGACAGTAAAGAAAAGAAATCGGGGCTCTGGAAGCTGAGTTGAATTCTGTAAATAATTAACGAGAGTTGAAGGTATATTCGGTAGGTCGATGTTGGGAATTATATGAGCTGGGGGCTACTTACTGATTTAGAAATAATGGGGAGTGGAGTTGCTCAGTAGTAACAAGTACGTAATACTTCGTGGCTGCGGAACTGTAGAAGGCTCGGATACGAATGGCAATCGCATTGACGCAAATTGCGAGAAACAGGCGAGACCCAATTGCAGCAACAAGTTTCAGTTCTATAGTTGACCGGTCAGATCCTTCCCTAACATTGCTCAATAGTGATCAAAACATCAAATTTTTTTTTCTCAAAAATGGCTCTAACGATTTTGATTACATTTTTTATATTTATATCTCCTAATATGGCAGTTATACCATAAAATTCCCATTCGTGGGAAAATGACGAGAGCAGCACAATAAATTACCAAAGTTTTCGACGAAAATGGATTTTAGCGCGGTGTTTTCCCTTATTAACTCCGCTGAAATGTTATTAAAAAGATCAAACAAAATTGGTGTAGTCCATTCCAATGCCTGTTAGTCCAGGAGCCGAGGGCTAAAAACGTTGACCCATCAGTTGAAAGAGTGTTCCCACTTTTTGCGATAGTTCCCTCAACGTTTGGTTCTCTGCACTCACTGAAGTATGGACTAACAAAATGGCAGCTCATCAAAAAATTCGAAATTTGCCAAAATTTGACTTATTAGTTGATAGTTACAATATTTACCACAGTTATGGAATCGGCTTGTACTTTCCGAATTCACAACTCTGCTACCTCCCATGGCCATTAAGTTGCAGTCAATCAAAATTCGTCGAATTTCGAACCAAATTTAGTTGACTTCTGAAATTTTCATGGTGGATTCGCATCAAGTAACTGAGTCAAAAACCTCGACTCTGCCACAATAAATTACCAAACAGTTTTTCCTCTATAAACTCCGCTTAAATGTTATTAGAATCTCCAAAAAATTCAGGTGGCGGTTCAATAAAGTCAATCGAACGATGAGTAGTTTAATAACGCTCGTGAGATAGGGGTCACTCCAGAAATTCCGGAATTTCAACCACCGCCGTTTCGCTTACTACCATTTCTAAACGTTTTTACCCGATAAGTCAGGAAAATTGATTATTATCCTTCTCAAATAATCGTGTGCACTAATTAATTAATTAGTTAATTTGTTAATTCACTAGTTATTAATTTACTATGAACGATTTTACCCGATAAATCGGGAAAAGTAATTATTATCCTTCTCCAAAAATCGACCGTGTGCACAGTCTGATTAGTTTGCTGTGAACGAGTTGCTCAATAAAGGTTAGAGTATGAGCACGTGCAGCACAATAAATTTGGAACTGTAAGCACTACCGCTTTCTGCTGCAGTGAAGTGTTGTTTGACCAAGTTCAAATGAACTGAGTGATAAATGAATTGAGTAAGTAGGAAAAGCCATCTACATGAGTGAATTTACGTAGAGCTAAGGCAAGTTGTATGTTGCCACGCACCAGATATTTTTTAGTCGAATACAGAAAGAGCAACCACTCTGAGGGTTATTATAACAGCTTTGAACTGCGATGTGAAGATTTGTCGCTCTGAACATTATGTCACCTCTTCCTTTCCCTAATCGGATGAGAAAGAGCTTAAAAGAATTTTTTTAAATCCGAATTATCCCCAACCTCCCCGATTTGTTCATTCGATTCTGTGAATCGCTATTCGTGGCAAGGGGTTACATGATATTTTTCCTTTCGTTTCCGGAGCGGAACGAGTAAGATTTTGTCAGGGTCTATCACCTCCTGTTTCCAGACCTCCTCTACTGAATTATTCATCAACTTTACTCAATTCTAGGCTCTCAGATTCCACGACTACACACAACCTGGCTCCGTGAACTGATAGTTTCTTTTGAAATGAGTTTCCCTCGCTCCGCCCTTTGAAGTTGACATGTTCGTAAAAGAGAAGGGCGCTCAAATTGAAACGGCAGTCGCAGTTTGTCCGAGATGCAGGATTAGACATTGGTGCCATATTGTTGCACAGAGTGAGGGGAGACATCGGACGAATGAAATTGGAACCAGAAGTTTTATTCTCTATTACCGTAGGAGAAGTTTTACCACCAGATAGGGACTGGATGGGAGTGAACATGAGCGCGGGCGACACACGAATTTACGAGGTATAGGACTGTATTCATACCCTTGCTTAACACGATAGTTTTAAAAGAGCTATGTGTTGTGGAGAGGAAGTAAATTGAGGAAAGGGAAGAGAATATTTTGGAATGTCCAGAATGAGGAAAACCAGCTGTTGGCTTAGGAAATTATTGAACGGGCAGGCTGGTCTTTCCTGCTGCTACAGGTCATGAAGGGTTGAACTAGATATTTGAGGAAGGCTTGAAACAAGGACTTCCCATTGGGGCATGTGCAGAAGTTCTGAGCTCAAAATTCCCACTAATTTGGCCTGCGCTGAACAGAGGTTACTAATGTACTTTCAGCTTTTTTCCAGCTCCGTCTTATTATATGGAACGTAGGTACACTCAGTCGAATTCTATGCTGATCTCTACCTATGACCAGACACAAACAATGCTGAGCCACATTCTATTGTCTCTCTTGACCGCTTCTTACATAGTAGGATGAATACACTCACATCCCCATTTGATATGTTGAACATCACTAATTTAGTACAGCAGAGAAAATGGGTTTATTGACGAAGTCCGACCAGAAACGCATACCAGATAAATCCAATACCAGTCAGAAGCTAGCATCTAGGCAATTCAGATTGGCCTTCCAACACCATCTTGCCACGATCAGTGGGTTTCTTTCGGACAATCTGACTTCCCGTTTTGTGAGGGGCACACAGACACATCGAGCTGTAGTTGGGTTAGAGTTACATATGAAAAGAAACGAACGCGTACGTACGAACCACCTGGCCAGAGTTATGTAGATCTCGGAGATTATGTAAGGTACGTTTCTAAGGTACCACAAGGAACAAGTATCGGCATGGGAAGCATCAAGAACGGGATCAAAAGCACCTCAAGTCGTTATATAAGGACCAGTGAGACTTACCCGTCAGATCCATTTTACCCAATTGCGACAACGAGGAAGAAGCTCAGAACGGAAGGAAGGTTCCAGTGGAATGGGGTGACGAGAGTGGATAAATCAATTTGACTCGTCTCTAGGCATCTCTATTTGGCTACGGTGATATTATTACAAATCAGGGACGCATTTCTCGCAGAGGACAGCGTTGAGGTTTCATTTCGTGGAATAATGAAAACGACCGACTGTGGACAAATGGAGAAGATGGGAAGAAATGGCCGTTGATGGGTAACAGGCGAAACACCTAGCACAAGCCTACTTGGCACATCGTCATGGCAGGAACATCGTCTCTAGTCAAGAGGACTCTGAGAGAATATGCCAAGAAAACGCATCAGGCGGTGTTGAATGCTGCAGGAGTGAGGCTTTATCTCAGGATAATACACGAGCTAGGACGTAGCCTGATGATATTGGAGAGGAAGGACTAAGGGCACATAGTGGGGACCATTACGTGATGCTGCAAAATGAGCAAACACTTGTTTATTATGGACGTAGTCGATACCCCTCGATGCAGGTGACTTTTGGTGTGTTTGGTGAGTTGATCCTTGGTACAACTTTTCCAAGAGAGAACGCGAAAGAAGACTAGAAGCAAATACCTTACATTACTCAGGAAGCTAGTTATGAACCTGCAAAAAAAAAGGTTTGCTCCGTTCAGTAGCCTGTACAAGATTGAAAGAACCGATTGATCCCGGGTGAGTAGAGACTGCCATCGCGTTACATTCAGGTTACAATCGTTCTTGTAACCGTACCTTAGACTCTCCTGAAACTAGAAAAATGATTTCCCTCTGCGGATTAATGTTGACAAATTAGTTCGTGACAGTCAGATATTTTGTTAGGATCACCAATTACACCTACCAACACTTAGTGTTCTTCTCTTTATCTGTTCGACGTAGATCGAATCAGTCTGAGCACCTTGACCTCGAATTTCCTCGCTTCTGCCTTAATGGGACTACCAGGCCCTTCATGACAAGGTTATTGTTCCCTCTTACTCACTCTTAGCTGTGGAAATTTCACCCCGATTTACCAGGAACTGGGATTTTTCCTTCTTTATTTTTCCTCTCCACAAGAGGCAGCTCCTCCCCTGTACGTCTTGTTATAAAACCCCTTCTCCTTCCCTTTTGGTTTATTATTCATTCTGAATAATAACCCTATGTTTTCGGTCACGAAAAATTTTTTACAACCCCCCCTCAAAATTTGATACTTTACGTTTCAAGACATGGAGATTCCAAATCTGCAATGTCCGTCCGCCGTCCGGGCCGTTTTGTGCCTTTAACCTGGTCCAAAAACTTCCTTCTTCCGCGCAAAAATCCAATTTGGTATCTAGTTGCGCCCGCCATCTCGGCATTCCGATTGGACGAAGCCGTGATTGTTATGGGCAAAAAAAACGGTTAAAAAATTAACGAAAGCACGCAGTACAGCGGGAACTACAGCGGAAGTCTATGTTTCGTCGTTTGAACTCTCTCCTTCCGCCCATCTCACGAAATCGCTCGCCTGCTCAACTGGCAACGCCGCGCCCTACGCCCGCGCCCAACGGGTTCCCCAATTTTTTTGTTTTGCTTCCTCTAGAAGGCGCTCGGTGTTTCGTATTTAACCTTTGGCATTACGATTTGTCTCTTTATCGTCCGATTGCCTTTGTTCTCTACATCACCTCCACGAATGACTGTTTCGCTCCATCTCAACTATTTCCGTTAGCCAAAATATCTGTTATCTTCGATTGAACTTTTTCATTATTCGTTTATTTTGGTTTATTTATTTAATAGTTTGTTCGTTTCATTTTTTTTGGTTTTAATACGATTCAATTTTTTTAGATTTTTCCGTTTCATTCTCATTTTGGTTTTTTACTTTCCTTGCTCTACGAAGTAGAAAGGAAAGTTATGTAATCGGCTGAAAAAAAAATTTTGAGTTCTCTTCAGATCTTTACGTTTCAGACCCCCCTGAGTCCGAAAAACACTATTTGGGAAAATGGTCTGTGTGTGTGTATGTGTGTCTGTATACGATTTTTAGAGAAAACCACCGAACCAAATCAGCTCAAACTTCATATCTCGCCCGCACGTCATCCTGGGACGCCAAAATAAGGGTATGAACAAAATCCATCGAAATTTAACTATAGTTATCATAGTGATCAAAACACCAAATAGTTTTTTTTCTCAAAAACGGCTCTAACGATTTTGATTAAATTGTTTATCATGATAGCTCTCAATAAGGCAATTATACGATAAAATTCCCATTCGTGGGAAAATGACGAGAGCAGCACAATAAATTACCAACACTTTCGACGAAATCGATTTTAGCGCAGTTTTTAGATAAAACAACCGTACCAAATCAGCTGAAACTTGATGTCTAGCCTACAGGTTACTATGGGACGCAATAATGAGGGTATGGGCAAAATCAACCGAAAGTTAACTATAGTCATCATAGTGATCAAAACACCAAATTTTTTTCTCAAAAACGGCTCTAACGATTTTAATTACATTTTTTATATTGATAGCTATCAATAAGGCAATCATACCATAAAATTCCCATTCGTGGGAAAATGACGAGAGCAGCACAATAAGTTATCATATTTTTCGAGCAAATGCGTCTTTCGCGCAGTTTTTTCCTTATAAACTCCACTGGAATTCTTGTAGAATGTTAAAATAAATTAGTATTGTAGCCCAATCCAATACCTAAAGATTGAGTGTTTAAAAACGCTCCTGAGATACATGGGGCTCACTCCAGAAATTCCTGAATTTCAACTTTTGCCTTTTTTGCAATTATCTGTGTACCAATTGCTCAATAATGGTGTTGCAATGAGTACGAGCAGCACAATAAATTCCAGAACACTAGGCGCTACCGCTTTCTGCTGTCGTAAAGCGTTGTTTGACCAAGTTCAAATTAACTGAGTGATAAATGAATTGATTAAATAGAATTAACCATGTACAAAGTGAATTGACGTAGAGCTAAGGAAAGTTGTGTGTTGCAACGCACCAGATATTTTCGTAGATTTTTGGTTACATTTTGATATTAATATTTAGCGTGCGTGTTTTCATATTAAAATTCAGTTTTTCTAGATACTTTCGTTTTTTTTGTTTATTTTAATATTACGATTCAGTTCTTTTCGACCTTTTTTTGGGTTTCATTTTGATATTTTTCGATGCTGAATCGAACGGGATGGATCTCGGAGCATTAATGCTAGGTCAAGCTGTTTATCCCAAAAAATAAACCGTTGTGTAATAATTTGCAGGGGTTTTCGGACACTACAGTTTTACTGGATAGCTCGCTTCTCTCTCCCGCTCTTATCTGTCTCCCTGTTTAACCTCAACCTCGTGTAATTGTGGTCTCATTTACATCAACCTATGCAGACAAAATTTGGTAGTGTTCACAGGTGAAGTGCAATTTAACGCGAATATCTATTCATCTCAGTGTTACACGAATCGAGATTGAAAATATCTTGTAAATATTTCTGCGAGCACCGCGCTTCTCTCGCTTTTATACAGTCCATTCCGTTGATTAGCTAACCTTATTCATCTGCGCCCAAAATTATCTAAAAAAAGGCTTTCAGGTCAGGAAGGGTTGAACTAGATGTTCGGGGAATGCCTGAAACAAGACTTCCCGTTAGGGGCTAGTGCAGGAGTTCCGAGTTCAAAATTCCAACTAATTCGGCCTACCATTACCGAAAAATTGGCGCTAGGAAGACTCGTCTCAACTATTTCCCATATTAAGATATCTTCTGATGGATAATCAATAATGATCCTCAGAACGTGACAAAACAGTATCTGATAGTAACATGTCAAAACTTAAGCTCTGGCCACTACACTCAGGAATACTGATCCGAACAGGTACGTTAACATTACTGATCCTGTTTGAGATCTTCCAGGAAGTTCTTAAAAAAATGCCCAATCATCCTAATGCACTTTCACGTCTCAATCCTCTACCTGATACTAACCGCCTAAGGAGGGGCTCTTTTCTTCGAAATCGAATACTTCGTACATTCCGGCGTCTCTCAATCAATAACACTTCATTAAAGTTTACGTATCTGTTAGGTGAGTCCGTCTCCTCTGGCTGGTGTGTTACTGTGGGCAAGCGCTTTCGATGTAAAGACATCATCGTCTGGCCGTTAAGTCAGTACTGAGCCGAAGAGCGGCTCCTTATTCCAGGTCACTGCTCAATCCAATAGTGCCTGTAACACTTTCATACTGTTTCAATCCAAAATTTCAACTTAAGTATTGAGTGGTATACTAACATTTTGCATGTACTTCTTAAAATAAAAATCAACCACAGGAGCTGTAATATTATGCAGAAGCAGAAATGTACAAAAATACAAAGAAATGTTACGAAAGAGCACAGTCCCATAACCTCAGCGATTGCTTCCAAATTTTTGACTGATTATGTCGCCTTTCTTTTGAAGAGTGACGACACGCCCAGATTTCCTCCGAGTGTGGAACTGTCATTAAATAAATTAAGAAGGTTGCAGGAGAGGGTCTGCTCTGCCTTCCGTTGTGTTGTATCCTGGAAAGCAGTTCCAAGCCAGGAGCTGTAACTGCAGTTTCCATCTTCATAATTGATCGATCCGAAAAGAGCGGTATGTATGATTAAATCGGATAACGTAACGAAACAAAGAGTTTCAGCCATTGTTTTTTCGACTACCACATGTGTCTCAATCCCGTTATTTTCCCCTTGAACCTTTTATTTCCTTGGCAACGTTGGGTAAATTTTACACTTACCAAGTTTATTGTTTCACTTAACGTGTTGCTTTCTGTCGTATCTGGCCCAGGAGATTTCAGTTAGCCATGCCGAGGTCGCCTGTTGTCCAGAATAGGATGTCTGGCTCGTTCGAAGGGTCCTTGATCAGATTCCTTGACGCTCTCTGGGCTATTGTGTCGCTGGAGAATGCCGTCGAGAGGCATGATACAGGCCCAACCTGGGTCACATTGCATCGCAGCTAAAACCGGCTCTACATTTACTTTTCCTATGGAGTACTTGTAATTGTAATGCTTGCCCCAGGGGTTTTCGAATTTTCTTCTTCCACAGCATTCTGCCTGCCTTGTCCTTCCGCCACGCTCAAGTACTTGGGGTGGGGAAAACGGCCCCTGCAACCCAACCATCCCAGTCATGAATACTGCGTTTAATAAGTCCCATTGAAGCTCAACCTGTAACTGGTGATTGACCAGTTCTGCTGGGCATTTCGTGACGTGCTAGGGAATCGCATTTTTACACGCACACACCAAACTCAAAATATTGGAATGATTCAATTCTGAACAGAATGTAACTGCAATTCAAAATAACCTTGCTGTATGTGTAGAATAATAATAGTAACCTTGTCCTATGGAATAGTTGGTAAGCTACTGATTCAAAGTTTAGCCTACTTTTGTATTGAACGAAAAGAAAATCAAATCATACCTTTGAAAAGTTGATATAATAGCCTAAGCTTAAACTTGGATTACTGAACAGAAAAACATTAAGCTATCAACCAACTCAGATCCCAACTCACAGTTTGGCTTTGACGAAAGTTGAAATTGGGAGAATAAACTCAATAAATACCAGTGACTAAGTTTTGAAATTAGAGAGCAGTCACTTCAGTCCTACCCCTCCATAGCTTAATAACCGAGTCGTGTTAGTACTATGTTCCAACTCTATGGGGAGGCCCCGCCCTGATTGGTGGTCAACGCTCGGTGACCAGGGAAGATATATCGAACCTTGTTAGTTCCTAATCTAATAATGCGAACTAATTGGTCATCTCATCTCTTGACTACCTCTAGACCAGCTCTGACAAATCAACTTTTACATATTGCTCTCACGACGGGGTTATTTTTATGTGGATCAGCTCTCAACGTTCTATTAATGAGCCCTGTTCTCGGTTTATCGCCCAGTTGTTCGACTATGTAAACTGAAAATATGTTCCAACTATTGCCACAATGAGTCTGTTTGGACGCCTTCCGTATTTTAAACGCAGGCGTTTAGACGCGTTACGCGGCATCAAGTAAACAAGGGCAGTCCCGTGCAAGCCCTTTGCCGCCACTGGGGAGGGGCCGTCGAGCTTCTCACCGCCGCCTTTGTCTTCTTCCGATCCTCCTTCAGTCTGATGTTCCACCATAGCGTCCATTCGTAGCTCCTTAAATCGCAACATTTTCATAAGTCCAGGATTCCTGGCAGCAATTTACATTCATCGACCACTCCGTCAAACATTCACCACACAGTTTGTTCATCACGTCGATCACCTTCATCCGCCTTCTGGAAACTGCTTGGAGTCCGACCTTTCCCGGAAGACATCCTGTCCCAGGGTTTTACCCGACGACGACGACAGGTGACAAGGGTTTTGCCCTACGACGACAACAGGTGACGAGAGCTATTGCGTGTACCCTGACGCCACGTGGTCGAAATTAAAGGTCAGCACGTTCCTTTTCATTTTCCTTTATTTCGCGTTGAAGTCGACTTATTTTAAGGCCAAATTGAATTTTCCTTTTTTTTCGTTTTTCTTCATCGTATAAGACGCATGATAATTTTATGATTACGGAGCTCCATAGGTAGGGCCACACTTGTGACGAATCCAGATCTTAAGTTCGTTTTTGTTTTATCTTTTACAAATTACACTTATTTTACTCAGAACCACGGTTAATTGGTTATGTGAAATTCCCATACCCCTACCTGGTTCGAACAAGTCTCAGGTACATCTCAGATTGTACTTGACAGTTTATAACTGTTCAGGCAACTCAGAACGTTATATGGCTTCTCAAGTTTCTTTTCACAACAGCGGTAACGAAGAATCCTTTTCCTGTTTATTTAAATATTTATTTCATTTGTGATGTCTACTAATAATGACTCATGGCCCCGGAATCAACCAGTGGAAGATTATAGGTGATCGTGTCTCTTCCGACGCCCCCTGCTGTCTGGGGAGGGGTTGCTCTCATTGCAATCCGCCTCTCGGCTCGGGCAGTGCCCGATCTGCTCGCGATCTCGACAATTGGCTCAGTTTTCAGCATTTTTAATTTCTGATACAAAAAGGGGACCTCGGATCACCATCATCATTCCTCTAATTCGCAGTCGCCGAAGTACTAAAAACTCCCCATTGACCACCACCGCTCCATCTTCGACTGCTCCCCTGCTCCAACCGAAAGATTTTATTTGTCGTGTGGTAATTTTAGTTTTATTTTGTTTTGTTTTTCCTTGTACGCACATAAATAATTTTCTTAAAGACTGGATTAATTGGTGCACCTCTCCTAATCACCCCGTCTCAGTTCCAGCTATACGTTTTTATTTATAGTATTTGTATTGGTTTTGGACTATAAAAGTAGCTGTGGCTAAGTATATTCCACGTTTTTCTGTGCGACGAGGGTGTCTACATTGAGTGGTGCTGGCACCACCTTTGAGAGGAATGCTTGATAATCCTTTCTATCCCCGCCACATTGGGATCATTCCAGAACAACGTGAGCCGTGGTTTCGACTTCTTCATGGCAGGGTTAGGATTTTTCCGTGGTCAGCCCAGTTTGTGTTCCGGAAGAAACTTTTGGGTTTGGCGCGATTTGTGTGGACAGTTATTTGGGTTGCTCCGGGTTATTTTATAAACGGTATTAAAATTTCATTTTATTGGTAGTTATTGAACTACCAGAATGTATCTGCCTACACTGCAGGGCAACGGTGAATGATGATTCCCATGCCATCTACTCGTGTTAAATGTGTCCAGGCTCGTGACGCACGGTAGAGGGCATAGTCTGCCAGCTTCCACCAGAAGCATTTGTCCGTATAATTTTTAATTCTGACTAAAACGGGACGTGCACTGCTCAATTTTACACGGCAGTGCTCAGCCAGAAGAGGATGCAGTTTGCTGATGTCACTGCTCTTCAAACAAGTGTTGCTCACTGTTGTAGGGATCAACTCGTGATTCCTTGTTTCCTTCACTCTGGAGGCGCAAGATATGTAGGATCTTTGGGAAAAAAGAAATGGAGTCCCGTATTGAAGTCGCCACGTACTGAACAGGCTATCCGATGTTGCCATCACGCATGTTCTCCTAAGACGCTCTCCGTTGTTGGAGGAAAACTCGAAGGCGTTTACAGGTCACGTTCCTTTGACGAGGTTTCCCGTCTCGCTTGCCATTTCTAATACACAGATGTAGTGATTTCGTGACGTTCACTTAGGAGCTCGTCTCGCAGTCTGTTTCCGGGAAATTTTTAAGACCTTCAAAGTAGGAGTTCCAATGGGCTGTTAGGCAGACACCCCGTGTCCTCCGTTCAAAGTTGCGCCTGCATTCAATCAAAGTTCTGTTGGTCACGTACCTTCTGACGGGCAAACAAAGGTTACGAGGAATTCCTTGACCTGCAAACTCCATGAAGCGCTGTAGGCACCTCGTAGGTTGTCAAACGCTCCTCTGATATCAATGAGAACTCCTACGACATCACCTCTGCTTGCAGGGAAACATTGTGGAAATTAACAATCATGTCAACCTTCTGCATGGACTTTCTGTTCACACACACACACACACACACACACCTATACGCACATGAGGTCACTTACCGTCACAGGTCGTTCACACACTAAAAAAATTTTTTCGCGTTTTCTCACTCCTTGATGCATGAAACGGATAATGTATTGGTTATTTTTCGAAAATACGCACTTTTAAGGGACACACACTTTGCGACTTTTTGCCGACTTACCGTCACGGATCTCGCGGGGGTTGAGGGGAATTTTTGCTACAGGCGGAAGTTGGTATATCGTCCCGCATTGTACTCGCGAACTGCGGGCATGCAAACTCGAAGGCGTTCCTTCTGAACACGGATGAACTTGAAAATAATAATTTGTCAATTACTTAATATACCTTGTTGTTAATCAATAATTTTCTAAATTATGGCAAATACGGTGTCAGTCTTAAACAAAAAAAATTTATTCTGAAAAATCACTTTTCAGCATAGATGACTTCAAAGAAATAAACTCGAAAATCCCGGGTTTTACTCGATGAATAACACTTGAAAAAATGAAAGACAAACAGTTTATTTTCTTAGGGATGGGCAAAGACGGTTGACAGTAATTTCTAAGGCTAATGCTAAGTACAATTTTCTCACCTGGCGATATAATAATAATAACAATTTTTCTGCATGAAAATTAGCGTAAATTCTTGTTAGTGTGAGAGAAAATATTTAGGATTTATTGGGGCAGTCTTAGCTGATTTCATACCCGTTTTTATATCGCAACTTTTCTACTACCTACTCAGCACTTAGTGTATGTTGACCAGGGTTTTATAGAAAAATTATATTAATGGTTAATTCCCGAGAATAAACGCACTCGACGATGTCACGAAACGATCTATATAATTTTTCACAGACAAAATCATATGACCAAAAATAACGGATGTGCCTGGTCAACCAATAACTAACTGAAGGGTCGTCACTTGTAAATTTCAACACGCCCTCAAATAGAAACTTCAGTTAGGAATGAAGTCTTTTCAATGTCCAGGTGTTGTTAGTGAGAAGTGATTTGATTTCGTTTCTCACAGCTTTCCGCCAGTCTTGTGTTTCAGAGCTAGAATAAGCATCCGAAACAGATATTTTGACTGAGTACGCATATTCAGCATCTTCAAGTGCTTCTTGTTGAGGAACATACTCTTGAAGTGCAGCGTCTCGAGGTAGCATATTATATCGTTTCCTAGGTCGCCCCCTTCTACCATTTCGAACAATACTAGGTCTTCCTCTGCCTCTCTTGTCCTCTTTGGATGAGTCTTCCGATGGTTCCGAATCATTGTCATCTTGAGTAGAGTCTTCAGAGTGAACTTCGGAATCTTCTACCCTTATGCGCAAATTTTCACGATTCACACCAGCGTGGTTTGGTCCAACTTTGGCCAACGAAGTAGTGTCTTCCAAAAAGGTATAATTATCCACGCTTGACACGCACAAAGTTTTTCGTCTGTTTTCATCGACGAATTTGACATCTCTTGTGATCATAAATTTTTTAGTGTATCACTTCATACCCTGTAGCCCTTCGAGGTTTCAGAGTAGCCGACACGTATGCACGCACTAGAGCGTGGTTCCAATTTTCCCTTCCCTGATTTCTCCAGCATGTATCCTCTACTTCCGAAAGTACGAAGATACGAGACAACTGGGGGTCTTCCATGCCATAGAGTGAACGGGATTCTTCCATCGATTCCACATGATGGACAACGGTTCAATACGTGAACAGCACATGAAACATCTTCCGCCCAAAAACGTTTAGGAAGATCAGAGTCGATGAGAAAACATCTCACCATGTTCAAAATGATTCGGTGTTTCCTCTCCGAAATCCCATTTTGTTGCGGAGTATAAGGCACAGTTAGCCTTCTACCGATTCCACAGCTACGTAGATAATCCTCGAATTCACGACTACAATATTTGCCACCATTGTTCGACTGCAAAAACTTTATTTTTCGGCTCATTTGGTTCTCAACCAGCTCCTTAAATTCCTTAAAAACTTGCAAAACTTCTGACTTCGCCTTAAGAAACCTCACTTCACACCACCGAGTCGCTTCATCGATGCATGTGACGTAGTACAGTGAGAACGAGTACGTACAGGGCCCCACACATCGGAGTGTATGATTTCCAGGGGTGCACACTCTCTTCTCTCCCTCTTAGGAAACGGTGTCTGCGTCTTCTTTCCCCGCAGGCAAGTCTCGCATGCAGGAAGTTTTTCGTTCAAATTTACGTTGACGCCAAGGACTGCTTTTGCTTTGAGAATTATTCTCAAATCTTGTTCATTAAGATGACCGAATCGATTACGCCACATCACAATTTTTGAAAGTTTCTGTTCTTCAAGCATTTTAGCACTTTCACTATTTTCCGAAATAAAATATAAATTGTTTTCCCGATAGCTGAAATCACGATCTTACCATTTTTCAACAAATCCGCTCTAGTCTTTGTAAGCAGTACATCGAATCCATTGTCCGTAACTTTAGAGACTGAGATACGGTCACTTGTTAAGTCAGGCACTAAAAGAGTGTTTTTCAATGTCACCACTTTTTCTGAATCACCACAATCAGCAATGAACTTGACACAACCTTGACCAGTTATGTCAGTTGATGCAGCGTTTGCCAAGTTCAGCCTCAAGTTCTCTGTAGGAGTCACAACCGAAAATTTGTTCGGGTCACTACAAAAATGAGTACTACTGCCACTGTTCAAACACCAGCGACGTTCGTGATTGTTTTGGGATTCCCCGAAAAGAGACACAAACAACGAAAGATCCTTAGATTGTTCAGCATTTCGATCATTCAATGGACATTCAGGTCGCTTATGTCCATACTTCTTACATCTAAAACATCGCACTTTAAAGTTCGGATTTACGCTTCCACTTTCGTGAGATGTGGGCTTTTTATTCCTATTTTTCCCGTAAAATGCGTTAGGAATACCACTATGTGAATTGGTTTTTCGAGCTTCGAATTCTTCCAAAGTTTTTGTCCTCAATGCTTCAGGGGTAGGTAAATTATCCCTAGACTCGATCGCGCACGGAAATTTGCGAAGTTGCTTGGCAAACTACATAACGACATAATGGAAAGTAAATCGTTGTTAATGGTAAAATCCAGATCAGCGAGTTTGTCCACCGTATCGATGAAACTTGACACGTGATCTCGAACGTCCTCTTCAATTTCCATTCGCTTTAAAATCAGCCGTTTCAACAAAGTCGCTTTTCTTGCTGGTCCTTTCGAATGATAAATTTCATGTAATTTCGTCCAAAGTTCATGAGATGTCTCACAACACTTTACTTGCTTCAATTCGGACGGACTAATCGCTAAAATGAGATCTGATCTGGCTTTCAAATCTGCGTCCTCCCATTTCACTTTATAAGAATGGCTTGCATTTGAAGACGCCATGTGTCAAAATTATTACGACCCAAAAGTTCGATCTTCTGAAACTCATCTCTCAATTAACCAAAACCCTACACAAACGTACCTGGGCCCAGAACCTTTTATAGAAAAAATTATATTAATGGTTAATTCGCGAGATTAAATGCACTCGACGATGTCACGAAACGAACTATATAATTTTTCTACTACCTACTCTGCACTTAGTGTATGTTGACCAGGGTAGACTGAAAGGAACCACAGAGACGGGTATTACTGTGGCACGAACGTACAACTGCAGAGTAACGTCACTGAATGCGATTCTACACCTCCATTACCGTCAGACCGCGGTCACTTACCGTCATCACGGTAAGTCAATGCTACTCTTTGCCGGCTTGCCATCACAAATCTGTGACGGTAGGTAGGTTTGGTGTGTGTTTCTGCAGATCGCAGGTCGGTTTTGATTTGTGTTTAATAATATCGAGAATTTTTGAGAGAATCTTCGAAAGTATTTAGTAGGGGTGTGGTTTGAATTTGTCTCTACAGCACACAGTGATTTGAGCACAGTTGGCACATTTGTGCAGAATAGCTTCTTACAGTGTCTCCAGAGAGAATGTCGCTGTGTGCAATGGCAAAGTCAATAACCAGGTGATCACTTTGCGTTGTTCGTGGTACGACTCGCCAACCTAACATTTTGAACAGTAGGGTGTGAGACACAGCTACGACATCTATGCTCGCCCTTCCTCCCGGCCCATCATACGGTGCCTCAGGCATGGTATCGTTGGCAACAACCAAATCGTACTTGGTGAGCAGCTCTATATACGCATCGCCCTCACCTGCGACAAATACGGGCGGAATATCTTCGTTCAACGCATTTCTACAGGAACGTGTATATGGAGAACAAAATGAAGGTACTAGTTAGTCAGAGTACCCGGTAAGTTTGATCGAAATCGTTACAGCCGTTTTTGACAAAATTGTAAAACCAAGTAAAACCAATAAATTAATATTAGTACTAATTCAACGCTCTTCATTCATTTTATGTAAGTTCGACATTCTATAAGGAGAGGCTGACAGCACTTAATGATCCTGACTTTACTAGGCTGTTGCTACTTATCGCTTTACGTTCACGGAATTACTAACGTATAGGTAGTTGGAGGAGCTAAAAACGTAGTTTTTTGGTAACGCTAGTCGTTAGGGTTCTGAAAATATTGACGAAAAACTGCGGAAAAGTTGGACGAAAAACGACGTTAGGTTGAGTTACGGAATTTCTGTAGCTGCTCCTGATTTTGGTATGTACATTATTAAACAGCCAGCGTACAGGTAACTGATTGAACTATCATCCTGATCTTATTGAGAGCATTATTGTCATATGTGCGAGATTTATAGAGAACTATACTTATAGTTTTGATTACTATAACTGTAAAATACTGTACTACGCGATGGCTAAAGAATGTAAAAAGACGTAAACGTTGCCTGATAACGATTTCCCAAACTGAGATTCGTATTTAGCATACTCCAAAACATGATGAACGAAAGAAATTTCACGGGAGGAAGGATTTTGTTGTGGAAGTAAGAAGTTGAAATTATTTCAAGACCACAACACGAGAACAGGGTCGTCGGAACCTCAGAGGGGTCAGAAGGACGCCGCCGAAGGGGCCAAACTCTTCTCTTGTTGTGAACGTCAATTCGACCGCATTATGAAAGGAAGCCAGTTTTGCGGAGCAAGAACGGTGTAGATATGATATTACCGTATACCTTGATATATACCTATATTAATTTGAAAACTAGAGGGGAAATCTGCTGCTCGTACCTACCTACGAAAATGAGAAAATTCAAGTTAAAAAAAAAAGGTTTTATTGCTCCAAGTAGTAACATAATTTATCTAGGTACTTGGTAGAATAACATCTTTAATTCTAAATTATTTAAATTTTAACTAAATAAGGCTAAATTCTCCCTCATGTTCTAGAATCGGCCACCACGAATCAACTCCAAAATCAAACCATTCGAAAACGTGAATCTCCCCCTGACAGCAATATCTTTGGCTATAATTATATTTGCGGCTGGTTACACGGTATTAAGTAGGTTTATGAATGTATGGTTTTTAAACTATCAATTTTATCGGAAAACGGAGGTTCCACGGTGAATGTTTGCACCATGAGCAACACAAAGATGCATCAAATCTAATTGTTTTCCACCTCCAAATGAATCGAAACGGCACAATAAAATTAGAAATGAGAAATCTATCTCATTCGATCAACATAACAGTGAGGGGAGTTGTATGCATTCAAAGAATTAGGAATCGTCGGTGACATTGGATTAAAAATCGTGGCATATTTGTAGTCCTGTGAATGTCCCAGTGATATCCAAGGTGATACTGGACGGAAGTGGTATATTGATCAACCGAGGTTGATTTCATAGGCAACTGTTGAGGTTGCAAGTGTAACTCCAGTTGGTTTACTTCTGTAACCAAGCAGATGTTATTTTATTGTGTTCCATATGTTACGCATGAAATCGTCTCGGTTTTGCAGGTGAACGTAATTATTGTGCTATAAAATAAGCTTTCCGATATCGACAAAAATAACAGGTTATGGTCCCAGGATAATGAGCATGGATTTCAAAATAGCTGTGCTTGGAAGACAAAATTTCGATACGTGAGTGGTTCATATTGAAGCCCTTCTGAATGAGTACGAATTATTGGAATGGAGGATTCTAACACAGGTCGTATGAGTCGTATTCCATACCAATCCTTAATAGGTTCATGGTTATATTTAGCGATTGGTACTCGCCCAGATATCACATTTCCTGTTACTTTTTTGAGCCAATTCAATAACAAATACACAGATGCACACTGGGCAACATCTAAACGAGTATTACGATATTTAAAAGGTACTGCTGACATGAAGTTGACATGTCGGAAAATAAATCAGCCTTTGGTTGGTTTTGTGGATGCTGACTGGGGGAATTGCTCTTGCGATCGCAGATCTTATACTGAATGACTTTCGTAATGGCTGGTGCAGCCATTACACGGGAAACCAGGAAACATAGAACTGTGGCGACTTCCAGTACAGAAGCTGAGTACTTGAGCCTCACCGAGGGCATAAAAGAAGCTCAGTATTTGCGGAGATTGGTAGAAAGTCTTTGACAACCGTTACTGTTAACGTTGACACTCAAGAATGACAACCAAGGAGCATTGAAACTCCTCACGGATCCTGTTCATCACAATCGAACCGAACACATTGAGATTCGTCGAGCATTCATTTCGTCGGTTCCATTGGTCCCACTTTTATGCAAACATTGCATATCATTAGTGATTATATTTTTTAATAATTTTAATGTTATCAAATTTCAACGATTTTTTATTTAACGTACGTTTTACACTAAATTAAATTAGTATACTTTTAAAACTCGCAGGTAGCAGAACTTGAGCTTTCACGAGCTGGCTTGAGCCTCACAACACTGCCGTCCTGTTATGTTGATATACTGAGATTTATTTCTCATGTCTAATTTTATTGTGCCGTTTTGATTCATTTGAAGGTGGGAGTTAATTAAATTTTGACGCACCTTTGTGTTGCTCATGGTGCAGACATCCACTGTGGGATCTCCGTTTTCCGAAAAAATTGATAGTTTGAAAAATATAACTATACAACCCATCTCAATACCGTCCTACCGGCCCCAAACTTAATTATAGCCGATTCTATGTATGTCCTCAAACATAATCAGAAAAAGGCACCCGTTTCGGCAAAATCGGGAAAGTAAATTGTAGTAGGCAAGTAAATATTTTGACATTTTCCCGTCCACAATTCCTAGCGTGAAACGGGCAATAATTATTTAATTATTCTTAGAGGAATCATGGCTCAGTAAGGGGAAGACAGTTTCACAGTGGTTCCTGTACGAAGCTGCCTTACAGTGGGACTACTTTCTCCCCTGTTGTGGCTACTGGTGATTGACAAGCTGTTGGAAACACTGCAACTTGAAGGCTACGAAGTGGTTGCGTATGCGGATGATCTTTAGGGGCAGCGAGAGACAAATTTGCCTACACAGTATGAGAAGGATGCAAAGAGCTGAAGACATCATCCAAAAGTGCGGTAAGAAAGGACTTTTCATTAATCCAGCCAAGACCACCACGGTTTCGTCCACCGAACGAATAAACCTAGAAATAGTACCGCCCACCATGCAAGGAGCGAGACTTCAGTTGAGGACAGAAGTAAAATACCTTGGTGATACTAGACAAGCAAATCATATGGAACTCGCATGTGAGACATGCGCTGCAGAAGGCAACTACAGCTCTGTGGGTATGTAGGAGGCTGTACAGCAAATCATGGGGCATCACTCCAAAAATGATGGAGTGGATCTATAAGGAGATAATAAGACCCCGTGCCACATATACCTTCACTGTGTGGTGGAAGGCAACAGGCTGGCTAGCAGTTCACAGGAAACTACAGCGACGGGATTGTCTTGCTATTACGAGGGCTATGTGTACTTGCCCACTGCTGCAATGGAAGTCCTTTGGAACATCTCATCCCTTCACATACACATTGAGAAGCTCGCATACTCAGGAACAGTAAGGCTTTGCGGACAGGAAATGTTTCCACCAGGACTAAGGGAAGACTCCAAGGAATGACTAGACAGTACATGCTAGAAGAGGAAGCAGTCCTTGCTACTGACGTCATGCCAGAGCGGTGGAAGAACTTTCAGCTGCCATACAGTGTTAACGTCCACTCATAGGAATGATGTGAGATAGGGCATTTCTGAATGAGGTAGGCGCCGTGCAGTGGTATACTGATGGTTCTGTAAAGGAGGAAGAGCTGGACTGGGCATTGTAGGGCCAACTATAGTATTCCTTAGCCGTGGGGAGAGTATACCACGATATTTCAAGCAAAACTAATAGCTATAAACATCCGCATGAAAGAGATCCTGACTGAAGGACTCAAGGGCAAGCGGACCTTTGTTTTTTTAAACGGTGGATGCAGGCGATACCCTCACTGCAGCTACAATAGGCCCTATTGTAAGGGCGTCCATGATCCAGTATATCTGCAAGTTCTGCATTTGCCACCTCCTCGAGCTGAAGAAAGGGCCTCCCAAACACAGAACGGCGATGCCGCAAGTCCATCGCATACGCACAGCACATGCTCTGCCGTTTCTAGCCCTACCTCGCAGACCCTGTATACCTGTACCTCGCACTTGCCAATATTTGCAAGGTGGTACCTCAGCGGACAGTGTCCTGTGAACAGGCCACATATGATCCCCATATCCTTCCTCCCCAGTGCAAGCATCTCCTTGGACCTCTCTCTGGAGAGCCGGATGAAGAGTTTTGACTGTCTAAGGCCGGGCAGCCCCTGCCAATGAGCAGCCCTGCACCTGTCCTCCCATTTGCCAACCTCTCTACGTAGGTGGCTCCTGGTAGTCCCAACAAAGGGCTCAGGGTCAACAGGGATCTGCGCTGATCCCTTCTTAGCCAACCTATCAGCCTGTTCATTTCCCTCCATACCATCCTGATGCTCTGGTACCCAACACAGTGTTACAATGTTTTCCTCTGCCAGGGCCTTCAGTCCTGTCAGACACTCCCACACCTGCTGTGATGTGAGAGAGTATGAAGCTAAGGCCTTGAGAGTGGCCTGACTGTCCACCGTTATGTAGATTCTCTGCCGCTTCAGTCCCCTCTGCAGCAGCCGCTGCACACAGACCGTCACCGCAGCCACCTCTGCCTGAACACCGTGGCCAGCGACCCCAATGGGATCGCTGCTCTGATTCTCGGCCCCCCACATTCACCATGTCAAGGACCAAGTAGCAGGAACTTCTCCTCCCCCGCATGGTCAGACCCAACTCCAACATACACACAGCCTGGAGGATCGCCATCCTTTAACCATGTATGTGGAGTGGAGCTAAATCTAGCAAGACCTCCAGTGCAGCCATAGGGCATGTTGTCATACAGTCTGTAATGGCCAGACACGCCCTACGCTGCAGTTTATTTAGCTGCAACTACACTGTTTTGTATTTTCCCCTAGTCCACCAGACCAGGGCTCCATAGGTGACTACAGGCCTAACAACCGCAGTGTACAGCCACCGGATCATCCCAGGCCTCAGACCCTATGTCTTCCTCACCATTCTCATACATCACCACTGAGGCCCACTATAAGGCTTTTTTCACGTGTGTGGCCGAAGTGAGCTTTTGCATCAAGAAACACTCCCAAGTACTTGATCTCATGCTGGATCCTCACCACCTTGCCACCCAGCCCCTGTTCCCGCAGCGCAAGGCTGCGCCTTCTGGTGAACGGGATCAGGCTCGTTTTGTCTGGATTGAGAAACAGTCCCATTGCACCATCTCTGTAGGGTATTCCGTGCATGCTGCATGAATTCACTGATTACACTCGCGAATTTACCCCTGACTATAATTACCAGGTCATCCGCGTATCCTATTACCTTGTAGCCCTCCTCCTCCAGCAGCTCGAGAAGGGTATCAGCTACCAGTAACCAGAGGAGAGGGGAGAGCACCTCCACCCCCCACACAACACCGAGAAGACCACCCTGCTACTCAGCATCTCCTTGGCCCAAGAGATTAGGTAAGGATCTACTCCCTTCTTACCAGCAGCAGCCGTAATTGAGGCAAACGACGTATTATCGAAAGGCCCCCCAATGACCAGAAAGCAGCACAGCGCAATCTCTCCAGATCTCACAGTATCCTCCAGCACTGTCACCAGTTCCTTCAGAGCAGGCTCAGTGGATAGGCATGTTGGGAACTCCGAATGGGATTCTGAGTAAGATCCTTTATTGATAGACACACTATCTTCTCCATTGTTTTCATCACGAAGGACATGAGACTGATGGGGCGGTAGCGCGTAGCCAGGGCCAAGGAGCCCTCACACGGCTTTGGTATAAAGACCACCTTCACCTTCCTCCACATAGTGGGTATGTACCCAAGGACATAGCTCGCCCTGAGAAGCCTATCCAGTATTGGACCCAGAGCCTCCTTACCATGCAGCAACATGGCTGGGAAGATACCATCCACACCTGGTGCCTTGTAAGGTTTAAATGAACCAATTGCCCATTTAACCTAATTAAGTGTGAACATTTCTCTGGAGGCAGCGGGTTCCTCAATCACCCATGACAGGTACCTCTATCGGCGCTCAGCTGATGGTGGTGGCTATCTCCTTGCTGCAGGCTATGAGACCGTGGGAAGTGAGCTGCCAGTAGCTCCTCCAAGGTCCTCTTGCTGCCCCTTGTGTATGTTCCCACTGCCTTTAGGAGAAAACCGATTTGCAGCCTCGCTTCTCTGGAGAGGATCTTCTGTACCTTGCACATGGTCTTTCATGCCCCCGCAGAAGTCTCTCCAGGATTTCCTTTTTGCCCGTCTAAGGGCTTCATTGTACGCTGTGAGGGGACCCCTATATGCGTCCCTGTCACCCTGCTTTTATGCTCTGTTAAAGAGCCTCCTTGTTTCCTTCCGAAGCCTTTCCAGTTCTTTGTTCCACCAAGGAAACTTCCTATTGGATCTTCGGGTTTTCAACTCGCAGCTTTCTTCATACGCCTCTACCATAGCTGTGCAGGTCTCCCCTGTCACCCTTTCCACACCTTCGACAGTTTGCATTTCACACCTGATGCTCTCCAAACTGAAGGCCAACACACTGCTGTACAGAACCCAATCCGTGTTCTTGAGGTTCCGATTTGTCTCCGTCACACTATTAGGGAACCGCAGCCTGAACCTCACTATCCGGTGGTCAGACATTGAAGTTTCCCCAGAGACATGCCAATCTGTTATTCTGCTGGCATTAAGGGTACTTGAGATCGTAATGTCCAGCACCTCCCTCCGCCTACGCGTAACAAAAGTTGGCGTGCTCCCCCTGTTAATCACCACCATTTCATTGCATAGTAAGTAGCATTCGCGTCGCACCCGACACTCAACTGAAGGTCTTCCCTTCCGCAGTAATGGATCAGCTGCTGCATCATCAGTGAGGGGACCTCAGCATCATCACCTGGGAAGTAGGATGACGCCACCACTGTCCTCGCCCGGAGTCCATTACTGTCTTGAGCTTCCAGCACTACCGCCTCCAAATCCCTGTGAATTCCTTCTGTGCCGCAGTAGACCAGCAGGTATCCCTTTACGTCCCTGCTGTCCGCCCAAGGCTCCTGCAGTAGAGCCATATCACAGCCCCCCCCCATTTCAGGAGCGAAACGACATATTTTATTGAAATCGGCATACTACCTACCATCGAGGACGATGCCAAACTTAATATTTGACGTAAAAGCGATTTTTCGGTAATTTTTCCCCTCCACTTTTATTTCAGGAGCGAAACGAATTATTTTATTGAAATCGGCATACTAACTACCATCGAGGACGATGCCAAACTTAATATTTGACGTAAAAGCGATTTTTCGGTAATTTTCCCCCTCCACTTTTATTTCAGGAGCGAAACGAATTATTTTATTGAATTCGGCATACTAACTACCATCGAGGACGATCCCAAACTTAATATTTGACGTAAGAGCGATTTTTCGGTAATTTACCCCCTCCACTTTTATTTCAGGGGCGAAACGAATTATTTTATTGAACTCGGCATACTACCTACCATCGAGGACGATACCAAACTTAATATTTGACTTAAAAGCGAATTTTCGGTAATTTACCCCCTCCACTTTTATTTCAGGAGCGAAACGAATTATTTTATTGAAATCGGCATACTAACTACCATCGAGGACGATGCCAAACTTAATATTTGACGTAAAAGCGAATTTTCGGTAATTTACCCCCTCCACTTTTATTTCAGGAGCGAAACGAATTATTTTATTGAATTCGGCATACTACCTACCATCGAGGACGATGCCAAACTTAATATTTGACGTAAAACCGAATTTTCGGTAATTTACCCCCTCCACTTTTATTTCAGGAGCGAAACGAATTATTTTATTGAATTCGGCATACTACCTACCATCGAGGACGATGCCAAACTTAATATTTGACGTAAAACCGAATTTTCGGTAATTTTCCCCCTCCACTTTTATTTCAGGAGCGAAACGAATTATTTTATTGAATTCGGCATACTACCTACCATCGAGGACGATCCCAAACTTAATATTTGACGTAAAAGCGAATTTTCGGTAATTTACCCTCCACTTTTATTTCAGGAGCGAAACGAATTATTTTATTGAATTCGGCATACTACCTACCATCGAGGACGATACCAAACTTAATATTTGACGTAAAAGCGAATTTTCGGTAATTTTCCCTCCACTTTTATTTCAGGAGCGAAACGAATTATTTTATTGAAATCGGCATACTACCTACCATCGAGGACGATGCCAAACTTAATATTTGACGTAAAAGCGAATTTTCGGTAATTTACCCCCTCCACTTTTATTTCAGGAGCGAAACGAATTATTTTATTGAATTCGGCATACTACCTACCATCGAGGACGATCCCAAACTTAATATTTGACGTAAAAGCGAATTTTCGGTAATTTACCCCCTCCACTTTTATTTCAGGAGCGAAACGAATTATTTTATTGAATTCGGCATACTACCTACCATCGAGGACGATGCCAAACTTAATATTTGACGTAAAAGCGAATTTTCGGTAATTTACCCCCTCCACTTTTATTTCAGGAGCGAAACGAATTATTTTATTGAAATCGGCATACTACCTACCATCGAGGACGATGCCAAACTTAATATTTGACTTAAAAGCGAATTTTCGGTAATTTACCCCCTCCACTTTTATTTCAGGAGCGAAACGAATTATTTTATTGAAATCGGCATACTAACTACCATCGAGGACGATGCCAAACTTAATATTTGACGTAAAAGCGATTTTTCGGTAATTTTCCCCCTCCACTTTTATTTCAGGGGCGAAACGAATTATTTTATTGAACTCGGCATACTACCTACCATCGAGGACGATACCAAACTTAATATTTGACGTAAAAGCGAATTTTCGGTAATTTACCCCCTCCACTTTTATTTCAGGAGCGAAACGAATTATTTTATTGAATTCGGCATACTACCTACCATCGAGGACGATACCAAACTTAATATTTGACGTAAAAGCGAATTTTCGGTAATTTACCCCCTCCACTTTTATTTCAGGGGCGAAACGAATTATTTTATTGAATTCGGCATACTACCTACCATCGAGGACGATACCAAACTTAATATTTGACTTAAAAGCGAATTTTCGGTAATTTTCCCGGGCCACTTTTATTTCAGGAGCGAAACGAATTATTTTATTGAATTCGGCATACTACCTACCATCGAGGACGATACCAAACTTAATATTTGACTTAAAAGCGAATTTTCGGTAATTTTCCTCCACTTTTATTTCAGGGGCGAAACGAATTATTTTATTGAATTCGGCATACTACCTACCATCGAGGACGATGCCAAACTTAATATTTGACTTAAAAGCGAATTTTCGGTAATTTACCCTCCACTTTTATTTCAGGAGCGAAACGAATTATTTTATTGAAATCGGCATACTAACTACCATCGAGGACGATGCCAAACTTAATATTTGACTTAAAAGCGATTTTTCGGTAATTTACCCCCTCCACTTTTATTTCAGGAGCGAAACGACATATTTTATTGAATTCGGCATACTACCTACCATCGAGGACGATACCAAACTTAATATTTGACGTAAAAGCGAATTTACGGTAATTTACCCTCCACTTTTATTTCAGGAGCGAAATGAATTATTTTAGTGAATTCGCCAAACTACCTACCATCGAGGACGATACCAAACTTAATATTTGACGTAAAAGCGAATTTTCGGTAATTTACCCTCCACTTTTATTTCAGGAGCGAAACGAATTATTTTATTGAAATCGGCATACTAACTACCATCGAGGACGATGCCAAACTTAATATTTGACGTAAAAGCGAATTTTCGGTAATTTTCCCTCCACTTTTATTTCAGGAGCGAAACGAATTATTTTATTGAAATCGGCATACTAACTACCATCGAGGACGATGCCAAACTTAATATTTGACGTAAAAGCGAATTTTCGGTAATTTTCCTCCACTTTTATTTCAGGAGCGAAACGAATTATTTTATTGAATTCGTCATACTACCTACCATCGAGGACGATGCCAAACTTAATATATGACGTAAAAGCGAATTTTCGGTAATTTTCCCTCCACTTTTATTTCAGGAGCGAAACGAATTATTTTATTGAATTCGGCATACTAACTACCATCGAGGACGATGCCAAACTTAATATTTGACGTAAAAGCGATTTTTCGGTAATTTTCCCCCTCCACTTTTATTTCAGGAGCGAAACGAATTATTTTATTGAACTCGGCATACTACCTACCATCGAGGACGATGCCAAACTTAATATTTGACGTAAAGCGAATTTTCGGTAATTTACCCTCCACTTTTATTTCAGGAGCGAAACGAATTATTTTATTGAATTCGGCATACTACCTACCATCGAGGACGATACCAAACTTAATATTTGACGTAAAAGCGAATTTTCGGTAATTTACCTCCCTCCACTTTTATTTGAGGAGCGAAACGAATTATTTTATTGAATTCGGCATACTACCTACCATCGAGGACGATACCAAACTTAATATTTGACTTAAAAGCGAATTTTCGGTAATTTTCCCTCCACTTTTTATTTCAGGAGCGAAACGAATTATTTTATTGAATTCGGCATACTACCTACCATCGAGGACGATACCAAACTTAATATTTGACTTAAAAGCGAATTTTCGGTAATTTTCCCTCCACTTTTATTTCAGGAGCGAAACGAATTATTTTATTGAATTCGGCATACTACCTACCATCGAGGACGATGCCAAACTTAATATTTGACTTAAAAGCGAATTTTCGGTAATTTACCCTCCACTTTTATTTCAGGAGCGAAACGAATTATTTTATTGAAATCGGCATACTAACTACCATCGAGAACGATGCCAACCTTAATATTTGACTTAAAAGCGAATTTTCGGTAATTTTCCCTCCACTTTTATTTCAGGAGCGAAACGAATTATTTTTTTGAATTCGGCATACTACCTACCATCGAGGACGATACCAAACTTAATATTTGACGTAAAACCGAATTTTCGGTAATTTACACCCTCCACTTTTATTTCAGGAGCGAAACGAATTATTTTATTGAATTCGGCATACTACCTACCATCGAGGACGATACCAAACTTAATATTTGACGTAAAAGCGAATTTTCGGTAATTTACCCTCCACTTTTATTTCAGGAGCGAATCGAATTATTTTATTGAAATCGGCATACTGCCTACCATCGAGGTCGATGCCAAACTTAATATTTGACGTAAAAGCGAATTTTCGGTAATTTTCCCCTCCACTTTTATTTCAGGAGCGAAACGAATTATTTTATTGAAATCGGCATACTACCTACCTTCGAGGACGATGCCAAACTTAATATTTGACGTAAAGGCGAATTTTCGGTAATTTTCCTCCACTTTTATTTCAGGAGCGAAACGAATTATTTTATTGAATTCGGCATACTAACTACCATCGAGGACGATGCCAAACTTAATATTTGACGTAAAAGCGATTGTTCGGTAATTTTCCCTGCACGTTTATGTCAGGAGCGAAACGAATTATTTTATTGAAATCGGCATACTAACTGCCTTGGAGGACGATGCCAAACTTAATATTTGACGTAAAAGCGAATTTTCGGTAATTTTCCCTCCACTTTTAATTCAGGAGCGAAACGAATTATTTTATTGAAATCAGCAAACTAACTACCATCCAGAACGATGCCAAACTTAATATTTGACGTAAAAGCGATTTTTCGGTAATTTCCCCCTCCACTTTTATTTCAGGAGCGAAACGAATTATTTTATTGAAATCGGCATACTAACTACCATCGAGGACGATGCCAAACTTAATATTTGACGTAAAAGCGATTTTTCGGTAATTTCCCCCTCCACTTTTATTTCAGGAGCGAAACGAATTATTTTATTGAAATCGGCATACTAACTACCATCGAGGACGATGCCAAACTTAATATTTGACGTAAAAGCGATTTTTCGGTAATTTTTCCCCTCCACTTTTATTTCAGGAGCGAAACGAATTATTTTATTGAAATCGGCATACTAACTACCATCGAGGACGATGCCAAACTTAATATTTGACGTAAAAGCGATTTTTCGGTAATTTTCCCCCTCCACTTTTATTTCAGGAGCGAAACGAATTATTTTATTGAAATCGGCATACTAACTACCATCGAGGACGATGCCAAACTTAATATTTGACGTAAAAGCGATTTTTCGGTAATGTTCTCCACTTTTATTTCAGGAGCGAAACGAATTATTTTATTGAAATCGGCATACTAACTACCATCGAGGACGATGCCAAACTTAATATTTGACGTAAAAGCGATTTTTCGGTAATTTTCCTCCACTTTTATTTCAGGAGCGAAACGAATTATTTTATTGAAATCGGCATACTAACTACCATCGAGGACGATGCCAAACTTAATATTTGACGTAAAAGCGATTTTTCGGTAATTTTCCTCCACTTTTATTTCAGGAGCGAAACGAATTATTTTATTGAAATCGGCATACTAACTACCATCGAGGACGATGCCAAACTTAATATTTGACGTAAAAGCGATTTTTCGGTAATTTTCCCCCTCCACTTTTATTTCAGGAGCGAAACGAATTACGTTATTGAAATCGGCCTGCATTTTCCTTTCGACGACGATTTGAAACTCAATATTTGACGTAAAAGTAGTTGGTTGGTTTACGTGGTGATGGGAAGGTTGGGTGCAGTGGGGGGAAGAGATGTAGATGGCAGCACTATGTTGAGTTTTGGAAGTTGAAAACACAAATCGAAACCGACTTGCCATCTCCAAAATACACACCTCAAACCTACCTACCGTCACAGATTTGTGACGGTAAGTGAGCGTAGAATCGCATTGACTTACCGTCATGACGGTAAGTGACCAGATCTGACGGTAATGGAGGCTCAGAATCGCATTCGGTGACGGTAAGTCGGCAGGTGTACGTTCACACACACACACACACACACACACACACACACACACACACACACAGGTCTGTTTCTTTATTTGATGACTGTACCTAAACCCTCGACGAGGGTTATATCAGTCATAGAAGTTGCGGTTTCGCTAATATGCAAGAGGCCGGCCCCTGCAGCATCCACCGAACTCAGACCTGTGGAGGTACGGCAGGTATTTGGTCGTTAGCCAGTCTCACCGTAGAGAGCTGTTGCCCGTGTGTTACCGCGCGGAGGTGACTACCTGAGGAATCCAGTACAGTTGGGGAGGAGTTCTTAATCTGGTTTCCCACCTGATCTTACTGTTTACTTGGGTGGCAAGTTTCAAAAGGACTGATCAACTATAACCACGTTTCTTAGCCATTACCTTCTTTGCAAACTTTGCAAAATGGTTATAGGCTTCCTTTGTAGCAGTCAAAGCTGCTAAGTTCGTTTGCCCTCCCAACAACCGTCGCTCACTGTTGTAGAAACTACAGTGGAGCAGCACATGGTTTCTTGTTTCCTCCGCACTGGAGGCACAAGACGTGCATAATGGAGAGTCTTTCAGAGAAAAAGTGGAGCCGCGCATTGAAGGCACCATGTCCCGGCGTGAGGAACTGGCTCGTCCAGTGGTCTGGCTTAACCCATTTTTCTAGAAAGTCGTTCACGGATGTTGGGGAAGAACTCATACGTATCACGTCCCTTTGACGAGGATTCCCATCTCGCTTGCCATTTCTCTAGAGCCCATTCATCGATGGCGGCAAGTTTCTGTTCTGTGGTGAGATCCGCACGGAGTTCAGCCCAAAGCGGGGAAGCTCGTTCCACTCTCCACTTGTCAATCATGCACTCAACAGCCAAGTCAACTGGTAACTGACCAGTGATCACCTGGAGTGCTTCCGTTGATACAGTCTTGTAGGCCTTGGTGATCCACAGGAGCGCGGCTCTCTGGGATTGGGCCAATACTCTCTTTTGATTGACTGTTAGTTTGCTATCCCAGACAACAGGGCAGTAGCCAATCACACCTAAATAGATGGCCTTATACATGAGGATGGTGTCGTGGTAACACACACCACAAGTGGCCTTAGTAATGGCGCGCAGTGAGGCAAACCTTGCAATGGTAGTGCCTTTAAGGGACTGGAGGTGTTGGTTGAAACCCCACCTCTCACCTATATTCACTCCTAAATACTTGACGTGCTTTTCAAGAAGGAGCCTGTGGCCGCCAAAGCGTATTGTGGGCGGATTATTCACCTTCCCTTTCAAGAGGATTAGCTGGGTTTTTTCCTCAGCCACCTGCATCTTGACATGCTCGCACCATTGGTTGACAGTACGGAGCACGTGGTGGGTTTTTTTCTTCAATTTGGCGGACTGACTCTGCAATGATCAGCACAGTCAAGTCATCCACATAGGCGTACGGCTCGCAGTCAGTCTCCATGAGTTTCCTGAGAAGACCTTCGAAGAAGGCATTCCAGAGTGCTGGTCCAAGGACCGAGCCCTGTGGGCACCCCTTCTCAATCTTTCTCCGGACGGAGACATGCCTACTTTCGATCGTAGCAGTTCTGTCTGTCAGGTAACTTCTGACGAGCGAGTACAGGTTGCGGGGGATTCCCCTAGCTTTGAGCACACGCTAAACACACACACACACACACCCCGGTCCTAAATGGTGTTTCTGTACTTGGAAGCCTTTACAACGGAATGTTCTGGAGAAAACGCAAAACAATACGTCCTCAGCCACTTCTATAACAATCGTTTTCACTGTACAGGACTAAGGAAACTGAAAATATTTGGTTTTTAATCTGTATGATGACTATAGTTAGTTTGAGACCAATTTACTCAGTACCTTTATTCTGGCTCCACGAGTTGATCTGCACTGAACACTAAGGCTAAGGGATTTTTTAGTGAGCCTTATTTGTGCATCATTCCTTCTAGTCAGGAATTGTGTTGAACTAAGCGGAGCTTATATAGTATCATGCCTGGTTTAGCATTCGAGAGCTTCCTAGAATCATAGCCAGAGAGATTAAATTTAGCCGAACTATTTTCTTGTTGATTGTTTAGTTAGTTAATTGAAACTTTCAAATTATCAACATAAGCAAAGAAATAAAACTGCTTACTTAACACCATGCACGCTGGGAGTTAGTTGTGGGTGGCCATGTGTAGGATTACGGGGTGTGACAAGTGCGTTTGTCAGTGCCGTCTTCAAGTGATCTCTACGGGCGATAACAAGGTTTTCGCAGGTGGTATTATCGGTCCCAAGTTAATGAACAACCCGCCAACCTTGTGGTGAAAAACAGATGTTTCCTCCGGAGAGCTATTCAATGAAGTTGTTAGTTGTTATTTGAACGCACAGTTCATCTAATTTTCCTGGAATTTGTCATCGCTCTTCTGTCGAAATTTATTCACAGAATCATTAATAACTGACTCCTTCCAAAACACCCCTGAATTCTTTTCGTTCATCAACAGGAGAATATATTTCTGGAACAAAGAACAAACAAAAAAATATTTCAGTTCTAAAACGAGCGGTGCGTAGCAACACCCAACTTTCTGCCGCCCTGTAAGTTTGAACACCAGCTACATATGCGGGCGCTATATCTTCGTTCAACGCATTTCTACAGAAACATTTATGGAGAACAATACGTAGGCACTAGTTAGCTGAGAGTACTCCGTAAGTTTGATCGAAATCGTTAGAGCCGTTTTTGAGAAAATTGGAATACCGATAAATTAATATTTGACAAATCTCCTTTTCTGAGTTAACTTGGCTTATATCTCCGTTCAACATATATATGCAGAAATAATTATATAGAGTAAAATGTGGGTATGGGTGACTAAAAGGGACTCTGAACGATTGATCGAATTTGGTGAAGCACATACTCCAGAATTTACGGAAATGTTCGAAAAAACGTTATTTTCGACACATTTTGATTTTTATCTCTGTTCAATGGACTGTCAGAGGAACATTTATTGAGAACAATATGTAGGTATTAACTATTCGAAAACAACTTGAAAGTTTGGTGATAATCGTTGAAGCAGTTTTGCCAAAAGCGTAAAAAAACCTATATTTGCTTCACAGGCCTATATCTCCGTTCACCGTATTTTCATGGATATATGTGTAGAGAAGAAAAGTTAGGTGATAATTAGTAGAAGATAATTTGAAACTTTATTCAAAATCGTTCAAGCCGTTTTCGAGAAAAATGCGAAAAACCCTAGTCTTTGGTACATTTTCGTCCCCTACCCCCCTTCCCATTGACCGAAATCGTCCATAACTTTATTTTGGTGTCTGCAAAAAATAACGAACAAAATAAAAAAGAACCAGCTCAATCGTATCAACCGTTCTCCCGCATATCGAACTACAGACACACACACACACAGGTCTGTTTCCTTATTTGATGACTGTACCTAAACCCTCGACGAGGGTTATGTCAGTCATGGAGTTGCGGTTTCGCTAATATGCTAGAGGCCGGCCCCAGCAGCATCCACCGAACTCAGACCTGTGCAGGTACGTGGGGTATTTGGTCGTTAGCCAGTCTCCCGGTAGAGAGATTGCCCGTGTGTTACCACGCGGAGGTGACCACCTGAGGAATCCCGTACCGTCGGGAGTTGTTTTTAATGTGGTTTCCCACCTGATCTATCTATTTACTTGAGTGGCAAGTTACAAAAGGACAGATCAACCATAACCACGTTACTTAGCCATCACCTTCTTCGCGAACTCTGCAAAATGGTTATAGGCTTGCTTTGTAGCAGTCAATGGAGGCACAAGACGTACATGAGGGAGAGTCTTACAGAGAAAAGAAATGGAGCCGCGCATTGATGTCACCATGTCCCGTGAGGAACCCTCTCGTCCAGTGGTGTGGCTCAACCCATTTTCTTGAAAGACGTTCACAGATGTTGGGGAAGAACTCATACGTGTCACATCCCTATGATGAGGATTCCCATCTCGCTTGCCATTTCTCTAACGCCCATTTGTCAATGGCGGCAAGTTTCTGTTCTGTGGTGAGATCCGCACGAAGTTCAGCCCAAAGTAGAGGAAGCTCCCGTTTTACTCGCTTCTTGAAAACCATGCACTCAACGGCCAAATCAACTGGTAAATGACCAGTGATCACCTGGAGTGCTTCTGTTGATACAGTCTTGTAGGCCTAGGTGATCCACAGGAGCGCAGCTCTCTTGAATTGGGCCAATACTCTCTTTTAATTGACTGTTAGTTTGCTACCCCAAACAACGAGGCAGTAGCAAATCACGGCTAGATAGATGGCCTTATACATGAGAATAGTGCCATGGTAACACACACCCCGAGTGGCTTCGGTAATGGCACGCAGTGAGGCAAACCTTGCAATGGTAGTGCCTTAAAGGGACTAGAGGTGCTGGTTTAAGCCCCACCTATCACCTATATTCACTCCATAAGACTTGACGTGCTTTTCAAGGAGGAGCCTGTGGCCGCCAAAGTGTATTGTGGGTGGATTACTCACTTTTCCTTTCAAGAGGATTGGCTGGGTTTTTTCCTCAGCCACCTGCATCTTGACATGCCTGCATTACTGGGTGATGGTGCGGAGCACAAGGGGGGTTTTTTCTTCGATTTGGCGCACTGACTCTGCAAAGATCAGCACAGTCATGTCTTCCACATAGGCGTATGGCTCACAGTCAGTCTCCATGAGTCTCCTGTGGAGACCTTCGAAGAAGGCATTCCAGAGTGCCGGTGCCAGCAGGGAAACACGCTGAATTTCGACAATTACATCCTGCATGGACCTTCCTTTGGTACACCTGTATTGTCTGCCTGTGAGGTTGGGGCCAAAGACTCCTTCAAGGGACTGCAACATCAAGTTTTCTAGTGTTTTGCCTAATATGGAAAGAAGGCTGAGCAGTCTCCATGATCGTGGGTCTGACTGATTGCGGTCGCCTCCCTTTTGAAGAGTGACAACATGCGCAGACTTCCACTGAGTGGGGAACTGTCCGACCTGCAGACAGTCATTGAATAAATTAAGGAGGCCGCTGGAGATTGTTGGCTCAGTCTTCCTTTGTATATTGCGTTCTATTCTATCTGGTCCAGGAGATTTGTTGGGCATTAAGGTCGTAACGGCCAGGTCGACTGTTGTCCACAAAGGGATGTCGGGTTTGTTCGGTGGGTACAGCTCACTTGCTGCCCTCTGGGCTTCAGTATCTCAAGCTACTTGGTCGTCAGAGAACGCCTTGTCAAGGAGAGTTATCAGTGAACTTTCGATGCTGTAGGACCAGCCTGACTCATTTTTCATCGCAGCTAAGACCTGCTCCACCTTTGTTTTTCCTATGGAGGACTTGTAATGTTTGATTATGGGGTTCTCAGAGCTCTGTGCTTCCACAAAATTTAGTCAGCCTTGCCGTTTGGCTCGTTTGATGGCGGGGTGGAAGAGGTTCTTCTCCTGGATTAAGGCAGTTTGGATTGTGGCTCTGGCATCTGGGTCACGAGTGTGTTGTTACATCCTTCTGGCTCTATTTACACTTTGCTTGGGGGGATTTAGTTCCTCAGTCCACCTTGGGACTTTGATTGCACTATGCTTCTGTTGCCCAAGTACGGAGAGCCCAGCCGATTGCAGTACTGTGGTAAATATGTCCACTTGCTGTCCACCTCCTCAGGTGTGGCAGCTTGCACTATTAGGTCGGTGTCTGCAGCAGGCAGTTCATCTTCTAGTACCCTACTGAAATGTGGCTAGTCGGCATTTTTGGTGCAAAATCGCTTTTCACGCGTGTCTTTGCAGAGGGTGTTGTCATCTGTGATGGCAAAGTCAATAATCATGTGATCACTCTGCATTGCACCTGGAACAACTCGCCAATACGGAAATTTGAGTTGCAGAGTGTGAGACACGGCAGTGAAGTCTATACACGACCTTCTACCCGGCCCATCAAATGTCGCGTCAGTTATTGGGTCATTGGCAACAACCAAGTTGTACTTGGCGAGCAACTCCATGTACACCTTATCCGCCTAATCAAGGTTTGGGGATCCTCACAATGGTGATCTGGCATTTGCATCAGCAAAGACTATGCAGGGTTGTCCTGATAAGCCTGTTAAACCCCGCTCGAGTGGTTGAACGCTGTTGGCAACTGGTGCGCCAAATTGCCTGTAAAGTGATATTACAACCAGCTCAAAGCTACCAGCTGGGAAGAGCACAGCGGCCAAGTGCTGGCTGTTTAGGTGGGTGAGTGCGAGCATGTCAATGGATGGGTCAATGCATGCCACTGCTGCCTTGGCTCCCATTCTCGCTCCAGCCACCACTCATGCCTGCGATCCCAGACCAAGAATTTTGGATCCTATTTATGGTTCCTGTATGGCGTGAAGACTGCAGCATTTCTTGAGTGCCTTTTGCAGCAACTCAGTCATAGCCAGGAAACTCTTATTTGTGTTGTGCTGAAGGTTTCAAACTGTTTTCAACCTATTCATACTCCACTCGTGACTCCTGGAGGGCAATTACTTGCTGCCAAATGGTATAGCGTGCGGGTTGTGTAGAGTGCGAGACCTGTTATAATTTGAGTTCAACGCAATTGGCACACTTGAGTGGAGCCTCAGACTTGCACTCCTTGCTCAGATGTGGCCTGGAGCACCAGGTGCACACCACAGTTCTCGAGCAGGCTACAGCCAGGTTGCCATGACGCTGGCATTTGTAGCACTGTGTTTGGGCTTGGTAATTACGGGTGGCGCACCGCTGCCACGCTATTTGGAGGTGCCTTGCCCCGTCTAGTTTTTTGTGTAGGCTGGGTGACACCACGATCACCCAATCCTTTTGTCTGCCACGCTTTTTCGTGAAAAGGAGCCTGATGTCCTGCGGCTGCAAGCCTAACGCAGGGTTGTGTTCAACAACTTGTTAGGTCAAGTCCTCTTTTTGTAGGTCAGTCCACACGTCGCACAACAGCAGGTGTGGGAAGGGACCCAGGGGGGCTGATGCTTGTAGCTTCAACTCCTTCTTCGTGGAGATATGGCACATAAGCGCCTTGGCCATTTCCAGAGTTCTGTCACAATGACGGCGCCACTTCCCACTGTGGTGCGGATGTCAAGACCTTGAACGCTTAGTGCTTGGAGGCCTGTAGCAGGGACACCTCGCATCAGCGCTTCCATAGCATCAGGGGTGGAGGGACCAGCCTCTCCTTCCTCACACGTATGCCTAACCACTACCATGATTTGTTGTGGATTTTTAGGGGGGGAGTTTGGTTAGGGGTGGAGCCTTTTTATTTTTATTTTTGCACTTGTTTTTCGGCGGTGGTATGTGTGGGGCGCTGCCCTTGACCTGCACATTCTGCTATTTTGGGGTCTATTTCTGTTTTCCCCTGCGGTTCCTGGTCCTGGTTGGCTTCACTCCGCTTCAGCTCCGTGTTGGAGGGTGGTTTGCTCAGTACCGACTTTGGCTGCATTTGAGGGGTGTCAGGTACTGAACTGGCTCAGTTGAGCTTCTTGAGCTGTGGGGGGGGGGGGGGCTGGCAGCACTGGTTGGGCAGGCTGCTGGGCAATAGCCCTACGCAGCTCTTCCCCCACGACAGCCGTCACAGTTTGCCGCAGAGGTGGTAGTGGCAGGGGGCAGTGTCGTTGGAGTTCTCGGGTCCGGGTCCGAGAGATTCGCTGACGCTGTAGGAAAGTTCCAGCGGAGAGAAAAATGGTGATGCGCCTACTACAATGTGAATGAAAAAGTAACCACTCTTTCCTTGTCGCCCTCTCGTTCCCGTATCTTTGATCGGTTTTTCCGGGGATTCGCTCAGCTCTCAAAAATCCGTTCATTAAAAGTCGTCCGCTCCAGGAGCAGTGGCTAACGGCTAATGGTGAGGGGGGAGATGTACCGCCTTACTCCCTTTAAAGGCAAGCGGTTGTTTGTGGTCTAGTGGTTAAGACAGTTGATTCGTAATTCACGACGTAAGTCGAGGATTGTGGATCGAGCTCCGGCGCGATTGCCGTAATTTTTGCCTGAGTCAGCGGATCCTCAAAAGCGTCTCCAAACCCCGTCGTAACAGACATAAGCACAAACCGGTTCCATGTCGGATAGATTCGGGTCCACAGGGTGTCTGTTACCTTATTAGCCAGGTTGCATATTGATTCTAGCCACTTGCACTGGTTCATTGGGGGTCATAGGGAAGCCCCCACGACGCAGCTACCAGTCTGGCCACCCACTGGGGCTAGGGCGCATGAGGGATTTGTCGGCTGCGGCTCAGGGTCAGCCCTCGGCCGCTGGTACATCACCACATCGGTTAGCAGAACACGGGCTATCAGCCGCCCCTGGAACGCTCAAACCTGGGTCTTCCTCCTCCTCATTCGAAAGGCTGCACCCATATATTGGAGCGCTCATAGGTGTCAATGGGCTACTTCCAAGACCGTCTTTCGCTCATTATGTGTGTTTTAAGTCAATGTGTTCTGCCACGTGAGCCGTTGCAGTGTTTAGGTTTATTATTCATTCTGAATAATAACCCTATGTTTTCGGTCACAAAAAATTGTTTACAACCCCCCCTCAAAATTTTATGCTTTACGTTTCAAGACATGGGGATGCCAAATTTGCAATGTCCGTATATGTGTATTTTTACATCCTGGGTCGAATGGAGTGAGTATCAGACGTGTACAACTGCATATAGGGAAATTACAGTAATTATTAGAGTCAACTAATTGCAAGAACTCGCGGGAACTACGGGTTGAACTACCCTCCCTCCTGTCTCATTAAAAGCTCCCGCCCACCCGCTCGCCTCGCGACGCCCGCTCGACCCGCAAGAAGTCTCCGTCCCAATTTCCCCAACTCTTTTTGCCCAACGGGGCGGAGGAAGGTTAGGGCCACTTCCTCTCACATCCCTACATCGGATCATAAATGCCTACAGACGTTTAGGGGCGCCTGGCGCTGCGGGAATATACAGTTTCCGGAGTTCCATTGTAGTCAGGTCATGTTTCGTATGGTTTACTAGTATTTTTTTATGCTGAATCGAATGGGATGGGTCTCGGAGCAGTAATACTAGGTCAAACTGTTCATGAGAATAATAAACCATTGTGTAATAGTTTGCAGGGTTTTTGTATCTGGAATATGTTGTGAATGTCAGTGTGGTGAGCTTTAAGCCCCTTTAAGCCAGGCTTTTATTGTCATGCGTAGGATACGACAGGAGAATTCTGTGTCGTTACTGCAGGGGGTGTGTTGGGCTAGAAGTAAGCCGGTATTTTGCGAGCCACCGAATTTTCTCGATGGCTTATGCCAGACCTTTGGGGATGGCACTTAGCATAGCCAGGCTTAAAAACATCTCCAAACCTTCACGAGGTCTAGCCTGTTAGTGCCCATATCCTTTGGAGTGGGGCCGACAGATTGGAGCAATGTTGGGTTGTCCCCCCCCCGTTCTGGGAGGTGGATAGCTTTCCTTGAGGTGGTGAGGGGGGCGAGTAGTGGCGCCTGCTCGTGCTCCCCGCATCAACTTTTTTTTTTTTTTTTTCTTTCTTTCTTTCTTTCTTTCTTTCTTTCTTTCTTTCTTTATTTTCTTTTGCGCCCCCCACCCAAGCTGTAAAGCGACCCGTGGCGAAGGGTGGATGGCACATGGGACATTGTGTCAAACACTGAGCCTCAAGGATACCAGGCGACCTCCTTGCAGTAAGTAGCCTTGTCACGGCATGCGGGGCTCTGCCGTGATCGACTGTGTATTACCCTAGCTACTCGTGAGAACATGAATGAAGAAAATCAAATAAATTTAAACATTCAGGAGCTTACCCTAGCTGAGGAAGAGAGACTGCTATTGAGTCCCTCCTCAGTGATGGAGGAGGAGGTCATGGATTTGTACTGTGACCTCCCAGCTGTAGAAGGAGGTTCATCTGCAGCGGATGGAGACGCAAGGTCACATTCTGCGGGCGGGGGGCTTCTGGGGGTCCCTGCTGCCGGTGTGGGGCCTGGTGCCGGGGCGCCTCCCGATAGGGGGGTGCTGGTGCTGGGCCCTCCCCAGGCGGGGGTCCTTGGGGGCTCCTGAGAACCAGGACACAGGCTTGAGCCGCTGACCGAAGGGTCGGATGCGGGCCATCGGGCACGCATTCTGGGCTCAAGCGAAGGCGCCACGTTAAGTTTACTGGCGCACAGAGGCGCCGGTTTAAAGCCCTCCTGTCAGAGGGTAAGAGCGTGGCTGATGCCAGGGCTCTTGCGATGAGAGGAGGGCTGACGAAAGAGGTGGAAGGTGGCCAAAAAAGAGAGCGGCCTTCCACTGGAGACACTCCGAGGAGAGAAAGAAGGTGAGACGCTCTTTGGGATTGAGAGGTGGTGAAGGGCAGCGTGGGGACGAGGTTCCACGCCTGCAGCCCACCTCGGTGGGGCTGGTGGCTCCGGGCGGCAGGGAGTGCCTAAGGGCGGTCCTAGCTGGCGACCACCAGTCTCATATAGCTCAGCTGTGTCAGGGGTGAAGCTGGGGTGTTCCATGAGGACTACCGGCGGAGCTCCTCACAGCGGAGCAGATGGAGGCCGTGGAGAGGAGCATGGTGGAGGCCGTGTTTGCTCGACGAAGATGAGGGGCCGGAGCCAGGGTTCACCGGTACCATGTGTAGAAGGGGTGGTACGCTGGTGACCTGTAAGGATGAGGGCACGGCAGCATGGCTGAGAGAGCATTTTGCCACCGCACAGCCCTGGGAGGTGCCAGGCTGAAGGTCTGTGAGGGGAAGGACCTTCCGAGACCACGAAGAGCCGTGGGCGTACCTGCCGGGAGTGTGAGGATGAGCCGGATGAGAGGATCCTGGGCTTTCTGGCGAAGCAGAATAGGAGACTCTGCACACGGTTCTGGACGGTGCTCTCTCGGGTCCACAAGGAATCAGCGGTGCTTCTGGGCCTGCTGATAGATGCGCAATCTGCCCAGGCTTTGGAGGCTGAGCCAGCAGTCTCCATAAAGCTGAGGCAAGGCAGCATCAGAGTGAGGAAGCAGGGCTCTGGAGAGGTACCTACCTCAGTGTCCCTTCCTTGGATGCCCCTGGAGATGGTGGAAGGGGAAGAGGAGCGCTGCCGCTGCGGGGTGTCGGGGTGGGGCTGCTGGCCGGGGGCTGCAGGCAGCGGTGACCTAGGGTCCGCTGCGCGGTCCTGGCTGGGGGCCCGCCCGGGTGCTCGGCAGCAATGGTGGCGGCTCCTGGAAACAGCGGTGCTGGGGTCCTGGTGGTCCCTCCTCCCCTCCTGTGGTGACGGCCGGCAGTGGCTGCGGGTGGGGTGGGGGCTGGCGGGTCCAGATTTGGCAGGGAGGGCAGGAAGGACGATAAGGTCCTTCCGGCCCAAACTGCAGAGAGGCTGCAGGCAAGTCGCGCCTGCTCGCCCTCCGGGCACTCCGCGGGACGTAAGGTCCCACGGGGTTTGGGGTCGGCGTGGCGACGATGATTGCGAGCATGTGGGCTTCCTCCAGATCAACCTGCACACGGCCAAAGCAGCTACGGCAGTGATGTGCAGGAGCTTTGTCTGGGGGAGCTGTGATGTGGCTCTACTGCAGGAGCCTTTGGGCGGACAGCAGGGACGTAAAGGGATACCTGCTAGTACAGGTAAGTTGGTCTACTGTGGCACAGAAGGTCGTCCTAGGGCGGCTGTTTTGGTAAGACACAACTTGCATATTCTAAAAATTCCCGAGTTCTGTCACAGGGATTTGGTGGCGGTAATGCTGGAAGCTCAAGACAGTAATGGACTCCGGGCGAGGACAGTGGTGGCGTCAGCCTACTTCCCAGGCGATGACGCTGAGGTCCCCCCGCTGATTATGCAGCAGCTGATCCATTACTGCAGAAGGGAAGACCTTCAGTTGATTGTCGGGTGCGACGCCAATGCACATAACATGGCATGGGGCAGCACAGACACAAATGAAAGAGGTGAGTCCCTTCTTGACTACTTACTGTGCAATGAAATGGTGGTGGTTAATAGGGAGCACGCCAACTTTTGTTACACGAGGCGGAGGGAGGTGCTGGACATTACGGTCTCAAGTACCTTCTATGCCAGCAGAATAACAGATTGGCATGTCTCTGGGGAAACTTCAATGTCTGACCACCGGATGGTGAGGTTCAGGCTGCGGTTCCCTAATAGTGTGACGGAGACATATCGGAACCCCAAGAACACGGATTGGGTTCTGTACAGCCGCGTGTTGGCGTCCCAGTTTGGAGAGCTACAGCTGTGAAATGCAAACTGTCGAAGGTGTAGAAAGGGCGACAGGGGAGATCTGCGCAGCTATGGTAGAGGCGTATGAAGAAAGCTGCGAGTTGAAAACCCGAAGATCCAATAGGGAGGTTCCTTGGTGGAACAAGGAACTGGAAAGGCTTCGGAAAGAAACGAGGAGGCTCTTTAACAGAGCAAAAGAAGGGTGAGTGGGACGCATATAGGGGTTCCCTCACAGCATACAATAAAGCCCTTAGACAGGCTAAAAGGAAATCCTGAGAGAGACTTCTGTGGGGGCATGAAAGACTTGTCCACCATGTCCAAGGTACAGAAGATCCTCTCTAGAGAAGAGAGACCGCAAATCGGTTTTCTCCTAAAGGCAGGGGGAACATCTCACAAGGGGCAGCAAGGAGACCTTGGAGGAGCTACTGACAGCTCACTTCCCAGGGTCTCAAAGCCTGCGGTGGGGAGATAGCCACCACCATCAGCTGAGCGCCGATGGTGGTACCTGTCATGGGCAATCAAGGAACCCACTGCTAGCTGCAGCCTCCAGAGAAATGTTCACACTTAATAAGGTTAAATGGGCTATTGGTTCATTTAAACCTTACAAGGCGCCAGGTGCGGATGGGATCTTCCCAGCCATGTTGCAGCATGGTAGGGAGGCTCTGGGTCCGATACTGGTGAGGCTCTTCAGGGCGAGCTATGTCCTTGGGTACATACCCACTATGTGGAGGAAGGTGAAGGTGGTCTTTATACCAAAGCCGGGTGGCTCCTCGGCCCTGGCTAAGGGCTACCGCCCCATCAGTCTCATGTCCTTCGTGTTGAAAACAATGGAGAAGATAGTGTGCCTATCAATAAAGGAGAACTATCTAACTCAGAACCCCATTCGGAGTTCCCAGCATGCCTATCAGAGGGGGAGATCCACTGAGACTGCTCTGAACGAACTGGCAACAGTGCTGGAGGATACTCTGAGATCCGGAGAGATTGCGCTGTGCTGCTTTCTGGATATTGGGGGGGCTTTGACAATACGTCGTATGCCTCAATTACGGCTGCGGCTGGTAGGAAGGGTGTAGATCCTTACCTAATCTCTTGGACCAACGAGATGCTGAGTAGCAGGGTGGTCTTCCGGAGTTGGGGAGACACTCTCTGTGGTGCCCACCAGGATGCCCGCAGGGGGAAGTGCTCTCCTCTCTCCTCTGGTTACTGGTAGCTGATACCCTTCTCGAGCTGCTGGAGGAGGAGGGCTACAAGGTAATAGGATACGCGGATGACCTGGTAATTATAGTCAGGTAAATTCGCGAATGTAATCAGTGAATGCATGCAGCATGCACTGAATACCTTACAGACATGGTGCAATGGGCAGGGACTGTTTGTCAATCCAGACAAAACGAGCCTGATCCCATTCACCAGAAGGCGCAGCCTTACGCTGCGGGAACTCAGGCTGAGTGGCAAGGTGGTGAAGATCCAGCATGAGATCAAGTACTTGGGAGTCTTTCTTGATGGAAAGCTCTCTTGGGCCACACACGTGAAAAAAGCCTTACAGCGGGCGTCGGTGGTGATGTGGGCAGCTCAAAGAATGGTGGGGAAGACATGGGGCTGAGGCCTGGGATGATCCGGGTGGTTGTACACTGCGGTTGTTAGGCCTGTAGTCACCTATGGAGCCCTGGTCTGGTGGACTAGGGTGGAAAACAAAACAGTGCAGTTGCAGCTAAATAAACTGCAGCGTAGGGCGTGTCTAGCCATCACAGGCTGTATGACAACATGCCCTACGGCTGCACTGGAGGTCTTGCTAGATTTAGCTCCACTCCACATACATGTTAAAAGGATGGCGTTCCTCCAGGCTGCGCGTATGTTGGAGTTGGGTCTGATCATGCGGGGGAGGAGGAGTTCCTGCCACTTGATCCTTGACAAGGTGAAGGTGGGGGCCTGAACTGCATGTGGTAGACTCAATGCCCGCGAGGTTCAACTTCGCGCTACCCTTCGGATACTCATTCATGAGCGATCCAGGTGGGTAGGGAGCTCCCGCCGAGCTGGGGCCCTGGTATACTACACTGATGGCTCGGTGCAGGGTGGCCTTGCAGGGGCAGGCATCTTTGGGCCGAGGATCAGAGCAGCGATCCCATTGGGGTCGCTGGCCACGTGTGTTCCAGGCAGAGGTGGCTGCGGTGACAGTCTGTGTGCAGCGGCTGCTGCAGAGGGGACTGAAGCGGCAGAGAATCTACATCATGGTGGACAGTCAGGCCACTCTCAAGGCCTTAGCCTCATACTGTCTTACATCGCGGCAGGTGTGGGAGTGTCTGACTGGACTGAAGGCCCTGGCCGAGGACAACAGGGTAACACTGTGTTGGGTGCCAGGGCATCAGGGTATAGAGGGAAACGAACGGGCTGATAGGTTGGCTAAGAAGGGATCAGAGCAGATCCCTATTGGCCCTGGAGCCCTTTGTTGGGACTACCAGGAGCCATCTACGTAGAGGTTGGCAAATGGGAGGATAGGTGCAGGGCTGCTCATTGGCAGGGGCTGCCCGGCCTTAGACAGTCAAAACTCTTTATCCGGCTCTCCAGAGAGAGGTCCAAGGAGGTGCTTGCTCTGGGGAGGAAGGATATGAGGATCATATGTGGCCTGTTCACAGGTCACTGTCCCGCTGGAGGTACCACCTTGCAAATATTGGCAAGTGCGAGGTACAGGTATGCAGTGTTCTGCGAGGTAGGGCTAGAGACGGCAGAGCACGTGCTGTGCGTGATGTGATGGACTCAGCGGCATCGCGCCGTTCTGTGTTTGGGAGGCCCTTTCTTCCAGCCCGAAGAGGTGACAAATGCAGAACTTGCCGATATCCTCCGCTATGTGCGGGGTGGTGGGGGCGCATAGGTGACGTCACACCAAGTGAGACCAGTGCCGTGGGGCCTGGGGGTGGTGCAGGTGGGCCATGATCCGAGTATCATGGACGCCCTTACAATAGGCCCGTTTGTGGCTGCAGTGAGGGTATTGCCTGCATCCACCGTTTCAAAGGAAAAAAAAAAAAAAAATGGGGGTGTGTTCCGCGATCCCAGCATAAATTGGGGGTTTCCCAGTGGTTCATGTATGTGGAGGAAGTGTAAGTTGTGTCCGTTCAAGTCTGACTCATACAAACACGCAGGGAATACGGCAGTGGAATTTTGGAACCCACAACTGCAGGGTGAGCACAGTGTGGCGACAGAGTACACTGTGACGCCCAGCCACAGTTAAGCCTAGTTGGATGTAATCCTGCAGGGACCTCGTTGAGGTGAGGTTGTCATTCTGGCTGGGCCCACCCGGCTGTCCCTATTAGTCGGCACATGCAGGGAATACAGTAGCAGTATTCTGGACCCTGGACTGCAGAGTGAACATATACACACACGGACGCCGAAATTAGGTTTTTCAGACTCAGTAGGACCTGAAGAAAACCAAAATTTTTTTGACTTTCCTTCCCCTTTGTGGTAGCGGAAAGTAATGTACGACTCGAAAATCTGGAAATAAAATTTCATATATTTCCTCGTATTATTATCGATTTCTGCGTGTCCTTCTCTGCAAAATATATTCAAAAAAAGTATTTATTCATAACTTGAAGGATCGAGGTGCTGACAAATATGTACCATTTTTCCTACAACACAGTAAAATCGCCTTCGGGCATATGACATACCCTTCCTATTTTTCAAGTGCCACTTGTTCGGTTCTTCCCATGTGGGAATGGATGCTCCTCAAGCCCCTTTTGCTTCTCCTTGTTTTCGGAGACGTACTGGCACGACGTCGGTCCATACCTCAGAGGCTGCTAGCTCACTTTGGGCAATAGAGTAGTTAGGAGATTAGCAATGTTTTATCGGGCTTGGGCAAACAATCGTCTCAGGCTAGAGGCTGGGCAGCCACCACTACCCACTCGCAGTAAATACAAACACTAAGTAACTGCGTTCAATCACTATTCAAATTCAAGAACGGGAATTTTCGGTTCACGTGTATCAAGTTTCTACATTATGACAGCGGTTTGTCGCTTTATTATTTGGAATGGGCGATGAGGCAGCGGAATCAGGCATCATCTGAAGTCTATGGGAGGACGTGTAATGTTCCCTGCTGCACCATTGACTCTTCAACTGCTCCCCAAACCTTCGCGAGGTGAAGAGAACTTCCAAAGCTCGTCCCCGAACTCGTTGCGATTACTTGACGCTCAGAAATCGATTCGATTCTTTTCCAGTCCCACGCGACGCAGCTACCAACTAGGCTCCTGGGTCGATACTATCAACACCTACACGTGAGCCTCACTGATCGTATCTGAGGGTTGTGGGAATTTCATTCTATCCCTCTGAGTTTCTCGTTTAGGGCTGGAGCTTCTTGTTTATAAATGAATATAGTTTCTCCCCCCTTACATCGCTATTGTTGATACTAATGCTCATTCGTGACATCGACATACAGAAGAAACCCCATGCAAGCGGAGCACGTTTGACGGTTGCCCATGGACATGGGCCAGTGAGAATGCGGCTCACGTCACATTTGACTGCTCGCTCCACGCTGACGTGCGTGTATACAAAAGAAGCCAATGAGCAGTTTATCCTCGTGGCTAATGCATGGAGCTTTCAACACATTCGCTCAGCCATGGGCCAGCAGAAGTCATCACCTCGAGGTTTGGTTGCTAAATTGCCTACGGCGTGCTGTTGAAGAGGTGAGTAGCGGAGAGGACCTGGCTGATTCACAAACCGTGGCCAGCATTACAGCAACACAGAGAGGTACTCCTTGTGAAATCCGTTGAAGGGTTCTTCACGCCACGGACTAGCTCCTACGTAGCAAGGCAATGGGCCATTAACCTAGTCCAGCCTATAATGCCCATTAGGTACGAGGATCAAGTGTTTTGCGACTACTTCCAGCCTAGAAGACAAATTTTTTTCAAGTGCAGTGAGTTTAATAATTTGGTTATAAATTCGTTCTGCAAGATTTTCACCACCATTCATGGGGGGACGCTGAACCGAGATTTCTCGAATCTGCCCCCCGCCAAGTGGTCGAAAGGCAGCTAAAAGGATGAGGTGGTTAGAGTTATCAGTAGGTCCAGACGTTGTGGAGGAGTTATGTGGTTAGAATGGCGACTGAGGTGCTGCAGGGAAATGGGAAAGTACAGCTTACTCTTCAGTAGTGTGTGGCGTCCTCTGCTCTGTCTTGGGAATCCTTAGCCAGCATTGTGCTCCCCGGTTCCTGAAGACCAGGCACATGAGTGCCGTGTCAGCAAATCCACTTCAGCTGGTCCTGATGGTGTTTCACCCTACAGATGTAATAAAGCTCCAAAGGCTGTTAAGTTAGATCAGATGGAAAACCAGACTAAGAAATCCAGATGGTACGGGAATTCCTCAGGTGGTCAGACCTTCACGCCGAATAACATGGAAAACAGCTCACTGCTGGGAGTATGGTGAGTGACCAAATCCTTGTCGTATCTCCGCAGTCTAAGTTCGATGGATGCTGAACAAGTGGCTGGCCTCTTGCATGTTAGCGAAACTGTGACTTCCATGACAGTAAGTTTTGAGAAGGGTGGGGGGGGGGGGTGAAAATGTTTCCTGACTGAAAAACATAGGGATATTTTCAGAATGAATAATAAAAAACTGGCTCGTCTAATGTTCTTACTCGACCCATGTCTCGATTTAATGGTTATTATAGCATCCACACGTGATTTGTGAGTACGTGCATAAATTCCTAACGTTTTTGTAGCGTCAAAGATGTTGAGGCCGCATGTTTGAACTAGTTTTCAAACTCCTCTTTACCCACTCTATTTCTTTGAGTGAGCTTTCTCTTTCAATTGAGTTTAAATGCGGGGTTTCAGCTATAACTCGAGGGTCAAGTGAAAATTGACTCAATTCCCGTAGAAATCTCTCGTCTGCGGTGGCGGAAGGGAAAGCCTCGGTAACTGGCGTTTCTAATCGGCCATGCAATCACTATGGAAGATTAATCCTCTGATTTCCATCGATCCGATTCAATCAGCCTGGCAACTATGAATAGAGAGGCCAACTAGAATCGTGTAAACACAGTTATGAGCGATACAATGTATAATGAAAACGGGGAACCTCCTCAAGAATTGAGTTTTACGTAATTTGATCTTGATCGAATTCATTGATCTATGTGACTCACTTGTTAGCTGCCAAGGTTTTGATGAAACATTCATTGCGGTGTTAGCGATCGATAAGGTCGTGGGCGGTTGATGTGAGTAGCCGTTGTATCGAAGTGCATCGTTAAAGTGGGAACTCAACTAAATTGTGTCTTTGTCGTGCTGAGTTGGAATTGCCTGTCTGCACACGGCCACCCTAGTCTCGTTCGATGTGGTTGGGCAAGGAGATGCGAAAATCTAAGGATGAACAAAATCTTTGATCTGAACACTTCATCCTCAAGCACAACTTGGAAGGGATCCGTTTAAAACACAATTATTGCAATGGAGAGTTCACATGTGTTAGGCCAACAGTTGTTTCCTCAGGTCTGGTACATAGATCACTGAAGAGAAGCGCCGACAAGCCACTGCTGAAAGCAAAAGATACTTTTTGTGTTGTCGCATGGTGTGTCAACTTCACCCTTATTACCACTCCTTTAACAATCCTGCAAAACAGCTTTAGGCCTCGGCTCTTTTAAAAAGTTTATTGTCGAAATTCGCACTTGCAACTTTCTGCTTTGAAGGACTACGTAATCGGAAGCCTTTGAATAGCAGAAGTTTATCCTGATAGTGAATGCGTGTGCTGACTAGATTTAACACGTAGAACCTGAAATATACAGTGAACTGCTGAAGCCGGCGAGGGAGGGGGGTCAGAAGAAATTCTGTTGTACGGTTGAAATTAAAAGCCTTACTCATAGCGTGTGTGATGTGGCGGATTCGTGGCTCCGGTGGCTCCTGTCATAAAACTCCTGGATATTCCATGCGCTTTCAATACAAAGAGAAGACTTGAATTAAGGCAGCTTCGATTAAAGGGTTGATTTAAACGGCTCCTAGCTCAGAAACCCTGCTAGCTCTGTATGTACCGATTTCGAGCTTGCCTCAAACGAATAGTGTTAAATTAACAGTATCTAATTTACGAAGAAAAAAAACACCAATTCATTTAAGGGAGGTAAATAGTAGTTTTTTTCAACGGAAAATGAAATTGTCCCCAATCATATGATCATGTAATGTAATGCATAATTAAAACTTATCTTTTGTTGAAGCACAAGACCAAAAAATGCTTCTCGGATGTCAGAAGGGCTTACACCTGCATGTTGACATTAAATTGTCGACGGAATTCATAGTGCTCATGCCACGGGTTGAGGAGGACTTGATTCTGGAGTTCAAAGCTTCAGAGAGGTTGGCGCAGAAAATTGTTCGCTATTCTTGGGGCGAAGCGTTTTATAACAGGCTTATAAGATGATTGAGCGTCATTATTTATTCAGCATGTGGAAAATTCCACAGTCGTGATTCAGCTTTGAAGGTGTGCTGGCGCTGCTGGTGATACGTTTCTTACAAGGGAACTCTAGTTGCAACTTGTTTGTCATTTTCTTTTCTGAATTTGGATGTTTCAGTATTCATAATATCTTGGGTATCTTTGCGTTTCGAATACATTTGGGATGGGCTCGATGTACTACCTTTTGCTATGGGATATATGTCATAATCATTGAAAATATCAGGTGTGCCGCATCACACAACTTTCCTTAGCTCTATGTAAATTTACTGGTTTTCATGGCTTTTCCTGCTGATTCAATTTATTATTCACTCAGTTCATTCAAACTGGGTAAAACGCCACTTCAGAAAGTGGTAGGACTTACAGTTCCGGAATTCATTGTGCTGCTCGTGCTCATTCTCTGACCTTTATAGAGCGATTCGGTCACAGAAAATTAATCAGATAGATTTTTGAGAAGGATAATAATCACTTTTCCTGAGTGATCGGGTAGAAACGTTTAGAAATGGTAGTAAGTGAAACGGCGGTGGTTGAAATTCCGGAATTTCTGGAGTGGTCCCCTGTCTTAAGAGCGTTATTAACCTACTCACCGTTTGATTGATTTGATTGAACTGCCACCTGAATTTTTCTGGAGATACTTATAACATTTAAGCGGAGTTTATAGAGAAAAAACGGTTTGGTAATGCATTGTGCTGTTCTCGTAATTTTCCCACGAATGGAAATTGTCTGGTATTGTTGTCTCATTAGGAACTGTTTACATACAAAATTTAATCAAAATCGTTATACTCGTTTATGAGAAAATAAATTTTTGCGTGTTTTGATCACTATAATAACTGTACTTAGTTTTAAGTGGGTTTTGCTCATACCCTTATTTTGACTCTCCCTGGTGACTTGCCTGCTAGATATCAAGTTTGAGGTGATTTGGTTCCCCCGTTTTCTCTCACTAGCATTCTCGGACACAGGTTTGTTTCATTACCAAATGATAGTTCCTGAACCTTTGAAGAGGGTCAGTGGAAGGTTACGGTTCCGTTATCATGCAGGAGGCTGGGAACCCGCTCAGCATCGAACCAACCTGTGGAGGTACGGCAGGTTTGGTCACTTTGCCAGTCTGCTGAAGGAGAGCTGTTACCCGTATATTTACCGGAGGTATGACCCCAGGGGACTCATGCACCATCTGTGAGGAGTTCTTAATCTGGTTTCTCACTTGATTTATATTTACTGGGGTGGGAAGTTTCAAAGGGGACTATGTTTCTTTGCCATGACCTTCTTCGCCAGGACACTGACAAAACCAACAGATAGCAGGCACAACCCTGCATCTGCATTCGTGGCAGTACACGTTGACTCAAAAACAATCATATTGAGACAATCCTGGGGTTAGCTCACTAATACCTACGTGCTAATTTATTGTAATAACTAATTTCCTCTTTATAGCCTTTGGAATGAGGAGGGTACATCTCCCCTCTCCCATCTGCATTGCTCTTGGAGCGGATGACTTTAATGACCGGATTTTTTGAGAGTTGAGCGAATCCCCTGGAAAATCCGATAAAGATTCGAAGGAAGTAGGCGCCATCATTTCCCTCTTTTGCTGGAACTTTCGCAGCTTCAGCGAATCTCAGACCAGAGGATTAGACTCATTATTTTCACTCTTTAATTTTTTAATTTTCCTCTCTTGCCCTCTTCTTTTACTTGGAATGAAGGAGAATGTTGGTGTTCGGAACTTCTGACCACGAGCTCCCTCTGATCCAATACCCAAGTTTCCTCGGATTATGAATCATCGTCTACAACCTCTAGATTACGATCACTGGGTGCCGACAATGGGAGTCAGGCGGTAAATCATTTTACGACATTATCGCAACACCTTGATTCCCAACTTCATAATAACAACTCGTACTCCTAACTCATTCTTTTGTAACTTATGTTTCAGTGAGCGTTAAGAGAGCATTGGGATGAAACGAATAGTAAAGTAATGCAAAGGAAAGCCGAGCTTGACGCCATGTTGGCCGACAGTCAGCGGTACGACTCTAAGCGTCAAGAAGTGGACACTTGGATTTCCAGGATGGAAGCTCGGCTTGTGCGCATGGCTGCTGTTGGCAACACTGCTGACGTTTTGGAAGCTCAAATGAAGGAACAGAAGGTAAGCCATTCAATTATTATATAGGAGGATATTTTAGCCACAGTAGTTCGTAAAAGATAATAAATTTCGAGTACTTAAGTGATTTGGCTTGGTAAGGCGCTGGGTTTATGAGCTGCTGTAGGGTGAGTCATCCATGCGGGTGATCCACTTCATGTCCCCTTTCTCTGCTTCTATAAGCCCACAAATGAAAGCGTTTACAGTTGAACAATAACGTGTTTATATGAAAAGCATGGATCCATAATGCATAACCTGCAAGAGAAGGCGGAGCTATTCAACCGATAAGTTGTCTTAAATTGTGAATGCCCTTGTGCCTCGTAATTTTTACTTTCCTGGTATGGTGTATGATGGAAGTAAAGTGCTGAGGCGATGCATTAGCTGGGTGTTTCAGCAAGCGTTCTCAAAGGTATCACCACCTGTGTATTGCTGGATGGTATTTGAACTGGTGTTCGTTGTACCATAGAACTTCCTCTTATCCTTTTTCCCTTCCCCTTCCCAACCCTTCTATCCGATGAGTAGCGTAGGATTTCCTTTTTGGGTGCCACCGTCCAATTCACGGTGAGTGTTGAGACAATCTGTTGACCCACTCTGCAGTTGGTAGTCTAGAATTCCACTACTGTATACTCTGCTTGTCCATTAGAGGCTGATTGAAAGGGACACAATGTACTCTCCCTTCACGTATACAAGTCCCTTTCTTTGAAGCTGGGACTGCAGAACACAGCCCTGGAAGATTGGGGAATATAATTCTCTGGCCATATTTTCTGTCTGGCCTCATAATCGGTCTTATAAGGGCTTAAACCGCACTATACTGACATAAACGACATATGCCTGCCACTGATTGTGCGTGGAAGAACATGACTCAAATACACTCATAATGAGTGGAAGAATGTTCTGGGGGTAGTATTTCCAAACCCCTTGTAACATAGCCAGCGCTGAGCAGGATGGTGGTGCCATGTGCTGCAAGTCCTTCAAATCCAGCGCTCTCATCTCCAACTGTGGCTTGAGCGGAGGGTGGCGCCGTCATTGTGGCCAAGGTCTCCATGAACCATCTCTCAGCTAAGCAGGAGTTGAAGGTCTAAGCGACCCCCTAGCTTTCATCCTATGCTTGCTCTTGTGCGGCTGGTGGACTGCCGCAAAATGACGTAGGCAGAAGGACTGGGTGATTGAACTGTTGCCCATCCTACATAAGAAATTAGAGGGGCTATACACCTACAAATAGCCTGGCTGTGACCTGCAATACAATGGTGGTGTGCACCTGGCTTGTAGTCCTACACAAAAGTGTGGAGTGCAAGAACGAGACTCCCCCTAAATCCCTTGTTTGTAAACATTAGAGCTAGTCTCCCTGGACATGCTTGCTCTAACCCACCTGAACAGCCGGGCCTACTGTTTGGCCACTGTGCTCATTCAAGTCGATGACTTTGATCTCGTTGTTATATTATTATGAGGGCCACTGACCTCCTCAACATATGCCTGGCAATGCTATACTTCCAATGGCCATGGAAGAGAGTGTCAGTGGTCCTGTTTTCCAAATCCCCAGACCGTCAAATGCCCCATCAGTCTGCTGTGTGTGAATGGGAGATGGCTTGAGAAGCTCATCCTCGTGTCTGTATGCCTGAACACATACCCAACCCTTAACCCTCACCAGTTTGGAGGCATCCAGCAACACCATGGGGGTATTGGATTGCCTCCAAAAGGTGGTGTGGGTAAGCCCCTGCCATGTTGTCCCTGCTGCATTCTACGACAAGTGGTAGCTGGCAGTGCTCAGAAGATTAGCATTCCCATTTAATCTATATGGACTCTTTGCTACTATCCTCGAGGAGCACACCCTTGCTCATGAAGCCAGCGAGCGCAAATCTACATCACAGCAGACTGACCCCAGGACTGGTTCTATCAACCCTCCTGCGGATGGTCCTCCTAGATCCATTACTCTACCTCCTATCGGACAGTGGCTATGTCCCCATATCATATGTGGATGACCTGGCTGTGGTCATCAGCTCGGACAGCCACGGGCCTCCTTGTAGAGAGAGCCACACGGCTCATCAGGGGGTTGTGTTGAGAGATGTGGCTGGAGCTCATCACTGCTAAGATGCTAGTCAATTCCAATCCATGCGAGCCTACTCAGTCGTAAGTGAGCGTTTCCCAGTGGACACTGCGTGGAAGTTCCTTTTTAACACACACTTTTTAACATTCCTTTTTACTTCATTGTGTAATGAAGTATCTGGTGCATAACAACACAAAACTTTCCGCAACTCCGTAAATTCAACGACCTGCTTCATATACGGGCGCTATATCTTCGTTCAACGCATTTCTACCGGAATCTATATGGAGAACAAAACGTAGGTACTAGTTAGTTTAGAGTACCCCGCGAGTTTGATCGAAATAGCTGTTTTTGAAAGAATTGAAAAAATGATAAATTAATATGCGACGAATCTTATTTTCCGAGTTAACATGGCTAATATCTCCGTTCAACGGATAGATACAGAAATGATCACGCAGAACCAAATATGGGTATAGGTTGCTAGAAAACACTTCATAAGATTGATCAAATCCAGTGACGCAGTTACTTGGAAAATTACACAAATGTTTAAAAAACATTATTTTCGACACATTTTCGTTTCTATCTTTGTTAAATGGAATGTCAGAGTTATTGAGAACAATATCTGTTGTTTCATATTGTGGTGTCGAATCCAAGCAACGGAAGTTGTGATGATGTTGCTAGGGAAGGACGACGGGGATGCGAGTAACAACGAGAAAAGAGGGTGTCGTGTCGGGATTTCCGTCTTGAAAAGTTGTTGTGTCCGGTTATCGAAACGCGAACGATTTGTGCGCTCAAGAACATTTGATTAATAGAAAGAGGACTGAAAATATAACAGTTTGTTTAGTTTTAAAGTCATTGTTCATAAAGTTTAGACAGTTCACGCGTTAGTTGTATGTTGTTATTGTCTTTCAGAGTTGAGCCAGTTTTTATCAAATACGAACAATTGAGAAACGGTACAATTTGGTGTCAGAAGTGGGATAAAAACTGTTCCTGAAAGATCTAATAACTTCATGCCGGTAGAAACAAGAAGTTCTAGTTTATCGAACATGGAAACTTTGTTGAAGGAAATAATGACTAAAATCGAAAGTAGTCATGACGAGATGAAAACACTGCAATTAGAAACGAGGGCACAGATGGAAGGGTTGGTCGATGTTATGAACAGACAGAATGGGCGGCTGGACAGAATGGAGTGTGATGTCAGAGAAATTCAAACTGATTTCCAGAACAAAATTGAAAAACTAGAAGAACAGATAGAACACCTTCTTCGTGAAGGAAGATACGAAACTGCTAGTACAGATAACGGACAAGTACTCCTGGTTGATCGGCATTCGCTGAGGGTAAAGGCTCTGACCTGTGATGGTAAATCAGGTTGGTCGAGCTACATGCGACAGTTCGCTGCTGCTGCTGTAGCCAATAGGTGGAGTAATGAAGAAAAGGCGGCAATGTTAATTGTTTCTCTTCGTGGCAATGCTGCCGATGTTCTACAAAGCATCCCTGAAGAACGTTTAGACGATTTTCAATTTTTGATTGAGCTCTTGGAAAGAAGATTTGGTGACAAAGGACTGGAGCAGTTGTAAAAAACACGATTTCGTACCCGAATGCAAAACTCAGGAGAATCTTTGCAAGAGTTTGGAGGCGAAATATCTCGGTTGATGAAGTTGGCTTACCCAATATCAGACGACGAGATTTTTGAGGATATGGCTGTCGATATATTCGTGGATGGCATACAAGACCAAGGTTTATGAGAAAAAATGAACATTGCCAAACCGAGTTCCCTAGGAGAAGCAGTGGCAAGGGCTTTGGAATTCGAAGCCGTCAGGAACAGCATCAGTAAAAACAACATGCATGTTAGAACATCAAGTATGCGGTATGATGTTAGCCCGCCTCGAAAGAACGAAAAAGACCTGCCAATTTTAGAGCTTTTAAAAGACCGGATTTGTGATCTCCTGAATGAGATGGCGGTATCAACTCCATTAAAGAAGAATCCCAAGAAATGCTTCAAGTGCGGCAAGCCTGAACATTTCAAAAGACAATGCTGGGAGAACCAGGAAAACATCCAGTAGCCAGCTTCATGGGGCGGAAAATGGCTAACTCCTCTCAAGCTCCTGAATTGATCATCCAAATTTCACAGTTAACACACTCTGACAATAATTTATTACTGGAAGGAAAAATTGCCGGAACCGAGTGCTCGATAGTTGTAGACACCGGGGCTAGTCACACCATTGTCAGGCCGAATATTTTGCCGAATCAAATAATAAAAACTTGTGCTGGAACCTATTCAATTGTAACTGCCACTGGGGAGAGCATACCAGTGTTGGGTCAAGCACTTGTGGATATTGAAATAGGAAGTCTGGTTATGTCTCATCCAACATTTGTAGCAAATATTTCTGATGCTGTTATCTTAGGTGTGGATTTTATGAAGGCTCACAAAGTAATTCTTGATTTTGACCAACATTGGAAGGGGCTAATGTGGTGTCGAATCCAAGCAACGGAAGTTGTGATGATGTTGCTAGGGAAGGACGACGGGGATGCGAGTAACAACGAGAAAAGAGGGTGTCGTGTCGGGATTTCCGTCTTGAAAAGTTGTTGTGTCCGGTTATCGAAACGCGAACGATTTGTGCGCTCAAGAGCATTTGATTAATAGAAAGAGGACTGAAAATATAACAGTTTGTTTAGTTTTAAAGTCATTGTTCATAAAGTTTAGACAGTTCACGCGTTAGTTGTATGTTGTTATTGTCTTTCAGAGTTGAGCCAGTTTTTATCAAATACGAACAATTGAGAAACGGTACAATATTGTTCAAGTGACCTCATAAAATGATGTATTTTTGCTTCTTTTTCAGTCTTTCCACGCGGAAATACATCAGTATAAGCATCAAATCGACATATTTAGCCAATTGACTCAAAAGCTGATTGCCGTTTATCAGCAAGACGACACGACCAAAGTGAAAAAAACGACAGAGCTTATCAACCAAAGATACAACGAGCTAAATTCGAGGTACGTGTCCAGTTTGAATTTTAGTTATTTGGATTTGAAAAAAAATTCGAAGCCCGAGTATAGGCAGCTTGTGGAGAGTCAAATCTTCGCAAATAGCGACTGGGCTCTGCCAGGCTCTCCCATTCTGGACATGGGTCGTCAGCTCCCAGATAGCTGGCCAGTCCTAGCAGCCTCAGACTCCTTGTCCCTTTTGAGAAATGAGATTCTGAGGCTTGCTGCTCAGCCGAGTGAATGGTTATGAGAATGCTCACCTTTAGAGTCTGGCTAGGAGGGACGTTTCTGGTATTTGTGTTTCTGTAGATGGGGTTGCAGATTATCTGTGCTGTATTCTCCCCAGAGTTGAGAACTTGACTTGTGTGGGGGCACAGAGGTGAGACTTCTCCAGTCTACCCCCTGCAATTGGTCGTATAGCAGCGAAAAGATGAGGCGACTGGAGTACCAGTGGTTCCAGAATTTGAGACGGAGCTATCTGAGTAGAGTTGCGGCTGCAGTGCTGGAGGTTGCAGGGCATGGTAAAGTTTAGTCTACTCTTCAGGAGTTTGTGGCGTTTTGGAAGCCTCTCATGAGTGCTCGCAGCCACATCCCTGAAAAGTCTGTGGCATTCCCTGCTCCCTTTTGGGTGTCCTCAGCCAGTATCATGTGTTCCTTGGTCCTCGTGGGAGAGGCGCATAGGCGTTGTGTCAGTAACTTCACTTCAGCTGGACCTGATGGTATTTTACCCCGCAGATGGAATAAGGTCCCGAATGCTGTTAAGCTGCTGGTTCTCTACTTACTTCTGTTCATGGGAAAACTGTCTGCTGGATTGTGATGTACCGGAACTGTCTGTGTTCCCAAGAAAAGGGATGAGGGGTGGTGGGTGGGGGTCAGACTGATTTCAGTATCGTCTGGTGGCTTTTGGCACTTCAAAAAAGTGCTGGCATATCGTCTCTAAGTAGCTGGTGTCACTGGCGACGTCCAGATGGTACTGTCAAGAATCTCACGATTGTGCAGACGGTGCTGCCCCTGGCCAGGAAGAAAGAGAAGCAGTTTCAGATGGCTGCCCTGAACGTCACTAAGGCTTGACATGGTAAGCGACCAGGACTTTGGCCTATTGCCTCCGTGGTGTAGGGGCTCAACTCATTGATTATGTTAGCTCTCTATACTGTTGGGGTGTGGCGGCCTTGCAGGTTGGAGTAGAGATGTCTGGGAGCATGGCAATGGAGCGTGGTGTTACGCAGGGGCGTTGCATTCTATCATTTATAATCTTCAATCTTGTGATTGATACTGTGCTGGGTAAGCTGCAAGGAGTAGGGTTCAATCTTGCCCCAGGTTGGGGGGGGGGGCTGATTAGCCATAATGCCATCCTTCTCACAGGTACCAAGCGGGGCTTGCAGTTCACCCTTGACAAGTTTGTGGAGCAACTAAGCATGCATGGGTTCGCTCAATTCTCAAAAATTCGTTCATTAAAGTCGTCTGCTCCGAGAGCAGCTGCTAATAGTGGGGGCGGAGATGTACTGACTGATTCCTATAAAAGGCACCATCGCAATCGTAGTCTAGTGGTTAATGACGATGGTTCATAATTCTGCGAAAGTCTGTCAATAACGAATCGGAGCTCGCGATCTCTGTAATTTTTGCCAGAGTCAGCAAAACAAACATCTCCGAACCCCCCTCGTAACACCAGCACTTTTTGGAATTCTCAAAAGTTCACACACGACACTGAAATTGATCTGTAGGTCCCCGGCTCATCACCACTTTTCTTGGGGACAATAACAGTTCAGGTACGCTATAATACTGCAGAACGTTTCTCCATTACAATCAGTATGTTAAGAACCAGCAGCTCATCAGCCTTCATGGCTTTATTCCATCTGAGGGGTGAAATACCACAATGGGTCTCTATCAGGTCCAGCTGGCATGGAGTTGCTCACATGGCACTTATGTCATCCATTTCGAAGCACACCAGTCGGGTTCAACCTGCATCGGATAATCTGCAACCTCATCTACAGAAACACCAAGACTGAACAGAAACTGCCTTCCTTGCCAGACTCTGCAGGTGAGGATTCTCTTACCCTTTAACTCACTTTATCGGCAAGCCGAAGAATCTGATTCATCCGAAGGGACCAGGAATCTGAGGTTAGGTTCTGGTAAGCTGCTTAGGGGCTGCTGACCTTCGTCTGCAATGGGAGAGCCTAGCAGAGCCCAAGTCACTAGTCACTATTTGCAGATGTTTGATCGTCCACCAGCTGTCTATATTCTGTAATATGGCGCAGGGTTACAACGGCTGCCTTTTTACGGGAGTGTAAACGCTTTGCCAGACCTTTGTTGACATGATTCCATTAAAGGGGAGCTATCTAGGGTGTTACGATCGACCTACAAGTGGAGGTGGTGATCGCCAGTCTGACCAAGACATGGCTGCGCCAAATGGTGTTTTTCAGATTCAGTAGGGTGTGAAATGTAATGATCCAAAGAACTCATAAGTAGGCAGCACTACCGCCCTTATCGTACGAACGAGATTTGTAAGGAAAAGATACACTTAACTCCATTTTTGTCAAAATGTTTGGTCATTTGTTGTGCTGATCTTCTATCCCGGGCTACTTCCTCTCGCACCTCGTTTATCAATTCAGCTCTGGTGACAGTCGTGTTCGCATGTGCATATAATCTAATCCCTCGCTCCCCTCTAATCGCTCTAATGCCTCTTATGCTCCTTTAATGTTCTATCGATCCGCTCTATTCTGACGCTGGTATTTTCCGTTCTCACAACCAGTTGCGCTCTCGTCTGGATTCTGCTGAGTCGATGGAGCTTGATGGCTTCAGCCGGCAATTAATCGTAGCAACTTGACGTATCTCCTCCAGCCATCGAGTAGAAATCCGCGGATTGACGTTGTCCGCGTTCGTTTCAGAGTTTCGTGGCGGTGTTTGAACAATAACACTGTATTTACGTGCGTCCAGCTCGTGTACGAATCTATCAATAAACCCAATGGTAGAGCTTTCACCATCAGGAGCTGATTTTGCGTGAAACAACAATCAGTCTACTTTTTTTCAGTAGGATTATTGTTTCGATGCTCTCAGTTAACGTGTGGCATATCATTATTTCCCTTACTCTTGAGGTTCCATTCCATAATGATATGATGAGGGATTTCGACGATTGCAACTGTATGTTCAAATCCGATTTCTGGCACATTTTGGTAGTTTTTTTTTTTGTATTGCTGCCAAGCAAAATGGCAACCTTAAAATGGCTCAGTCAACCTCGATTTTTTTTCGAAGCTTACCGTAACTACTAGTACGGCAGCACAGAAAAAGGCGAAACTAAATAAATAAAATTAAGGAAATGCGAACGGCGCCCGGACTACCCTACACCAGCACTGAGGATAGAACTATTGGGACGAGTATGGAAAGAAGGACAATAGAACGACGGAGTGATACTTGCTGACAAAACGCCAATGCATCTTCTCAGCAGATTTCTTGCACCACACGCCATGCCAGGACACAGTCAATAGTGCAACCCTGATGTTACCAGCCTCCACTCTGTGCTTCCAACACCGCCACACAAAGATCCATCCTGCGGCCTTCACTCTGGTGCTTCCAACACCGGGCCAGACGAAGATCTATCCTGTCATATTTGCGCCTCTTGGCCTCCCAAGTCAGCTCAAGATCCTGGATGTCCAGGTAGTACGCAGACTGGTCGGGACCAACGGTGATGATGTCACGCCTCACGCCTTCTCAATAGACAACCTAGTAGTGTCACTCTCTGCCCTTTTCCCAGCCCTCACCTGACAATGCACCCAGCAACCTGCTTACGGGTGTGCAAGGTATCGCCACATTTTGAGGGACGTCAATTGACAAACTTGTCAATGGCGATCTGCAACCCTCCTTGGTACCTGCAAGGAGGACATCATCCGTGAAAGCTATGGCGCCCACCCGCACACCTGGGGCGAGAATAAAACCGTAATTCTTGAGGCAGCTTACCTAGCGCAATATCAACCACAAGACTGGATGCCTAACGCCTTGCCCTCCATCATGATAGCAGTGCCCCAAGGAATTCCCTCAGACGTCGCCAATGGCACCAGCTACCTGGAGGCGACACGCTGTAGTTCAGATACGCGACAATACAGCAGAAGGTTTTCCCATGAAGAGAAGTACGTTGGAGAACAAGAAGCTCAACTGCCTTCCGGGACCTTTATTCCATCTGCAGGGTGAAGTACCATCAGGCACAGCTGACCCGGAGTTGCTAATTTTGAATTGCCAACTTCTAGTCTTCACAATACCTGATAGAGCTCGATTCAACAAAAACTACCCCCAGATTCTGCATGTCCTCCTTCTACTTTCTCCACCAGCCCAATCCGATCCCCAACCGATTTGAGTTATTCGTTGATCATCAGTCTCCGCGTTCAGCCATCTCTTCTCCTAGCATCACCATATTTTTTCTCCGCCACGATTTTACTGTATCCTTGAACTTTTAATAGGCTTCTCAGGATATCCTCCGGTTCCCTCGCTCATCATCTACAAAAGCATTGTTGGAAAAGGTCCTTACCTATCACCAATTCTGCTCTTCTCTCGGGAATGGTAATTTGGAGGGTTTAAAGGAAAAGAGAGAGGTTTTCGTTACTCCAGCCAGAAATAGCCCAGTTGCTTTCGGTCACATTTTTCCTCCTCGTTTATAATTCATATACAATTTTATTTCGGATTTTGGCTTTACCTACTAGCTATTCTTTTAATGATTTCACATTTGTGAATCTCTTCATACCATTCACTTTTCAATTTATCCAGTGATACTAGTTCGCATAGTTCGTTTTCTTTTCATATATCCTTTGTAACAGTAGTTTTTTCCAGTCAGTTTTTTTCTCAATTTACACTAGGGCCAAATAGTCGTCGCTCAAGTCCCCCAAGTTTTGTTTCACGCTCCCCCCACCTACTGGCTGGAAATCGTTCAGTGGTTCGCGCCTTCCAAACATCACTAGCTAAACAAAAGGGACGTGCTCAATCGTAAATTGAACTATAGTCGCAAAGTGAAGTTTTGCGAGTCTGTAGGACTCAAAACGTCAACTGGAAATTACAAGAATTTCAACAAAAATCTGAAGAAAAATCCCGTTTGGGTTGTAGGGGAAAATACAAATCTCCCTCTCTCTTTTCCTTTTGCAGAACGTCTTTCCTTAACCGCTGCATCTCGTAACTTTTCGTCATTTTTAAACCTTTGAGGTGCTGGAAATAGTGTTTCGGTCTTCTCCTTTCCTGGATACTGAGCTTTTTTTCGTTTCTTCTACGTCAGCCACGCACATCATGTCAACTGAGCGCATATCTTAGTACAGTCCATCTCGCTCCAATGTGCGACTTATGAGTATTCTGTCACTCGTACTTCAGCCTCTATGTACTTCTTCCAGAGGAGAACATTAATCGTCGTTTCAACTTCTCGTGTGTTGGCATTTCTCTAACCCCTCGTTAATCCTATGTTTTACTCTAAATTTACGAACTCACTGACACTCTCTTTTGTCTTCGCTCGTCTCTTAACTTAGCAGAAGATTCGACATTTTATTTTAGGTTTTGTTCCATTTTCACCGCAATCATTTTCAAACCAATGCTGATTTGAATTTAGCGTTCAGTAGAAAAGACTAGGCCAAGCAGACTGGTCACGAGCCAGAAAAATTTTTTCGTCTTCGGTAGTCCGCACGTAGAACGGGATGAGACCGTGCAAAACGCTGGCGCTGTGCGATTTCTTAAAAGGCTGCCGCTTAGGTGGTAGCGGCGGGCCGTACGGAGTCAACGAAAACCGCCCTCCGTCCAAAACCGGCTTGAAATTGTACTTGTCCTCGTACGAGCACCGTATGTGAGCCCGGGCGCTGTCGGCTAAAAACTCGTGCTCGTGTACCATTTGACTAGCGCTTCTTCTGTAACCGTTTTTCAACATGTACTTGTTCAAGTAGTATTTGAGGTTTTTAGAAATCAACAACCGCTTTATAAAAAGCGTAAAATCCATGGGTTTTCTCTCAAGGGTTTTGTACATGAGCATCGATATCAAACCCAAAGCTTGTTTGTGAGTCGCGAAATAATGTTCATTGCCCTTGACCAAGTTGGCCATGAGAGCAGCCAAATATTCGTTGTTCATCTCAGTGAGGAGCCTGGGTTTGTAACCAACGCTACCAGCCGCCACTGCATCTTGATCGTCGTCGTGGAGCTCTTTAATTTCGTGCCTCCGGGCCATAGTTGCTAATTCTCTTTTATCTTTCGACAAACTACAGCCAACTTTGATCAAACTTACTGTAGAATGCGTCGGGCAGCAACGCAAGAGTTTCACGTATCAATGATAATTGGCGAGTTGCTTCAACTATTGTTTGACAAAGTGGCTGAAAATGAAGTTGAAACTAAACAACTTGTAATTAGTTTTATCTGCTTACTAAGTCAAACTCCATATAATGGCCTATAAATACATGTTGCACAGTGCCAATAAATCAAAATATCTGGCGCATTGCAACACTCAACTTTCCTTAGCTCTACGTCAATTCCTTTTGTACATGGTTAATTCTGTTTAATCAATTCAATTATCACTCAGTTAATTTGAACTTGGTCAAACAACGCTTTACGGCAGCAGGAAGCGGTAGCGCTTACAGTTCCAGATTTTATTGTGCTGTTCGTACTCATTGCAACACCATTATTGAGCAATTGGTACACAGAGAATGAATGGGGCTGTAAACAAGAATTTTTTGAAGAATTATAGTAATTACTTTTGCAGTGTTATTGAGTAAAAAGTTTAGAACTGGTAGTAAGCGAAACGGCAAAAGTTGAAATTCAGGAATTTCTGGAGTGAGCCCCATGTATCTCATGAGCGTTTTTAAACACTCAATCTTTAGGTATTGGATTGGACTACAATACTAATTTATTTTAACATTCTACAAAAATTCCAGCGGAGTTTATAAGAAAAAAACTGCGCTAAAAACGCTCACGAATGGGAATTTTATGGTATAATTGCCTTATTGAGAGCTATCTATATAAAAAATCTAATCAAAATAGAGCCGTTTTTGAGAAAAAAAATTTGGTGTTTTGATCACTATGATAACTATAGTTAACTTTCGGTAGATTTTGTCCATACCCTTATTTTGGCGTCCCATGGTAACCTGTAGGCTAGACATCATCTTTCAGCTGATTTGGTACGGTTGTTTTCTCTAAAAACCGCGCTAAAACCGATTGCGTCTAAAGTTTCGGTAATTTATTGTGCTGCTCTCGTCATTTTCCCATAGATGGGAATTTTATGGTATAGTTGCCATATTTGTGGCTACCAATATAAAAAATTTAATCAAAATCGTTAGAGCCGTTTCTGAGAAAAAAAATATTTGGTGTTTTGATCACTATGATAACTATAGTTAAATTTCGATGGATTTTGTTCATACCCTTATTTTGGCGTCCCATAGTGACTTCCGGGCTAAATATCAAGTTTGAGCTGATTTGGTACGGTGGTTTTCTCTAAAAACCGTTCACAGACACACAGACCATTTTCCCAAATAGTTTTTCGGACTCAGGGGGGTCTGAAACGTTAAGATCTGAAGAGAACTCAAAATTTTTTTTTCAGCCGATTACATAACTTTCCTTTCTACTTCGTAGAGCAAGGAAAGTAATAATATATTTACTAACTTATTCAACACAATTAATTTTAAATTTCACCATGAAACATGCTTCACCTAACTGACAGAAACCGTCGCGTTATTCATTGGAACGTTTCTTTATTTGCACCCCCCCCCCCACCCCCACCCCCTCACTCATTCTACTATCCCTCACCTTGCCGTCATCGATTCTCTCCCTACATTACTCATCCCACTACTCACCACCCACAACACCCGTGAACAAAAGAGGATCTAACAGTGCAAGAACGAGATGTTTGTTTCTGTGTGTTAACACTGGGCTTAGAAATAATTAATCCGGGCTCATTAGGCAAGACTGTGCTAACATTATTAACAGATAAAAATAAGATAATAACCAAGTTGAATGAACGTATGTACAAATTTATTTTGGAAAGAAAATATAGAAAAATAAAATTACTGACTTCAAGTATTAAAGAAAATAAATTAATTCTGAGGAATGTCATATCTGAGAAACGACTTCGGCTCAGGTGATTGAGTAGAGTCGAGGGATTTGACGATGGTGACGAAGTGAGGTAGGAGGGTCTTTGGGTGATGTGTTCTCCGAAGATTTGTGTCCCTTTTCCGGTGATCGCTCCGGAGAAATAGAAGGGAGTGTGGGAGTTATCGAAATTCCGTGCACAAAGGAAAAACACTTGACGTTCGGACTTCAGGACGTTCAAAGTCAACCTCCTGACCATTGAGAGTTATAGAACACGAATCTCCGGCTCATGGGTTGTGGAAAGATGAGGTGCTGAGATGAGGCAATAGTACGAGGTTTATGACGCGATGGCTCACGGAGAAATGTAGAAAATTCCTCATAGGTCATGTTTTGACCATCTGCAATTAGCTTGAGGTACCTTTTGACGCCCTTAACATGGGCGCATGTGTGGGGTCCGAGGGGGATTAAAATGCCACTCAAGATTTGGTGCAGTTGAATAGTCCAGTAGGTATTGTTTTTTCGAACCCTCAGTGAACCAGCGATAGAGATCCTTTAGGTAATTGGCTGCTCCCAGGAAGTTTGAACCATTATCGATGTAAACGTCAGATGGCAATCCCTGCCGAGCAGTGAAACGCCTGAAGGAAGCTAAGAATGCTTCAGTTGTGAGACTTGTGACAGCTTCCAAATGCAGCGCATTAATGACCATGCAAACGTACAGGCACAAATAAACTATGCATAGAGCCGCATTACGCCGTGTAGACTCCTTCACAGGGAATGGACCAGCAAAGTCAATACTGACATGCTGAAAGACGCGTCTACCATTAACTCTATGCGCTGGCCGATCCCCCATAAGCGCTGTTACATGAGCTTTGTGTGGGAGACGGATTGGATATTTTTCAACCAGAGGGAATGACGAGTGTCCAAGTCTTCCACCAATTCTCCAGATCCCTTGGTCATCAGCATAAGGCCTTAAACCGCTGTACCTTTTCAGATAGTAGGGTTGATCATGGAAGTAAGTGCCTGAGTAGCCTTGATGCACATTTTAAGGCCTAGATCAATCTCTAATGTGGTAAGTTTGCCAGATCGATTTTGCTGACATCTTATTTGCGCTGTCTCAGATGAAAGAGCCATCCTGCGGATTTGATGAGAAAGGTGTAACTGAAGGACTAGGATATCCAGTCAGTGAGGTTGTGACAGCGAGTGTTGGAGGCCAGTGTTTGTAATTCCTAGGTCTTGACGTCAGGAATATCATTCGGTCGATCGAGTGTAGGTAATGCACTGCGGGCAAGGGGTAATGTGATCCATGAAGGCCCTGATCACCATAGTTTGTGCTACAACAGCTGAGACGGTTGAGAGGATCCCACGTCTGCAGGGTTCTCCTCAGAACTCAGATGTTTCGAACATGTTGGTGAGGTGAGCTCATGTATCTTTGATGTCCTTGTTGGGCGCATGAAAGGGAGAGTTGAAGATCAAAAATAATGGAACTCAGTGAGTGCGAGGAGGACTGTATTATGTGAGCAATGAACTGAGTTGAGTTAGAATTAGCTGAGTTCGTGTACAAAACGGCTACACAAGGGTAGTAGTACCCGGAACGTGTGAACTGGTGTGGTAAACTGTATCGGAAGGAAAGTGTTAGCTGTTACTGGAACGAGAGTTGATAACAGAATGATTTGGGGCGAGCTCTGTTGAGGAGAGAAATGTGAAAAGGAGGGGAGGAAATGATATTTCGGAATCCCAGACAAAGCGGGAAATCCATTGCCATTGGAATACCTGCGGATGTGGGATTTCCGTAGGTATTAATAAGTAAGCGGTCGAGGACGAAGGTTTTTGGGGAAACAGTGACTGTGCCATTAAGGGCCGCGGCTCTGACTGATGCGGTGGCCTCGCTTTTGAAGAGTGGCGAGATACGCAGACTTCCACTGAGTGGAGAACGGGCCAACCTGCAGACATCCAATAAATAAATTAAGGAGGCTGCTGGAGATTGTCCGCTCAGCCCTCCTTAGCATATATCTGTCTATTATATCTGGTTCAGGAGATTTTTTGGGCTGTAAGGTGGCAAGGGCCCTGCCGAGGCTGCCTGTTGTCCACTATGGGATGTCAGGCTCGTTCGGAGCTCCCTGCCCTGCCGCCCTGACTCATTTTGAATCGCAGCTAAGACCTTCCCTACGTTTGCTTTTCCTATGGAGGACTTGTATATATGTTGTGTACATATTTTAAAATTAAATTTTTAATTTGCTTGCTTAAATTTGTAAATTTGTACTTGCTTAGCTTTCTTCCCGACAAATCAAGTACATTGTTCATCTTCTTTTTACAGCATCATCAATCGAGGGAAGAGTCTCCATTCCTCTATCAATTCCTTGCATAATTTTGACCGTTCCCTCGAAAAGTTCCTCGCTTGGCTCAGCGAGGTCGAATCTAATTTGGAAGCTGTTGAGGCTGAAGCAGAACGAGAGGGGAAACCTTCTATTCAACTAAAGGTAAGATTTGTGTTGACCTGCATTAATGAAGAATTTTGCTCAAATAGCCCAATCATGCCGTGTTCTCCAGAGGAAGTTAGTGGCGTACTTAGTAATCTACTTGTTCCTACCCAAGTTTCCATCAGATTTAGAAAAGTCTCTGTTATGCGGTAGGCAGAACAGGGTAACGGGAGAAGAAAGTGCCCCTTCAAAGAGTGCATGTACATTTTCTCCAGATGCTGAATCGATGAGGAACGTTTTGCAAAACTGGTTTAGTCATAGCGACACAGAGAATTAGAAGTAGAAGTTTTGACTATGGAGGGGTGAGGAAGGATAAAAGGAAGTTCCAAAATAACATAGTCCAAGCAACAACGGGTCCGGTTAATTAAGATAAAACGAAGATTTGAGGGAAACTCAACCTTATTTTTTGACACGATTGCAACACTTTCGTTGCCCTTTGGGTAGCGGACTGTCAAAATGAACGCCCAGTACGATTTGTGGCTGCCGAGTTGAACTATAAAGTGGTGATATTATTCACACCTCTGGAGTTGATCATTCCTGAAATGTGCTTTAGCGGAGGTTTTATAAATTGAGATAGTTAGGAACGACTCAAACGAACTCTCAGGAACAATTGACAACTTTATTATAAATACAGGCCTGTTTCCCTATCAAGTGACCGTTCCCGAACCCCGAATATTATATTACTTTCTTCTACTCGATGGGAAAGGAAAGTATAGTAATCGTGTGCTCACCCTGCAGTTGGGGGTCCAGAATTCCACTGCCGTACTCCCTGCGTGTTCCTATAAGCCCCACTAAAAGGGATACAACTTACTTTTCTTCCACATACATGACACACTGCGAACCCCCTACCATGAGTTGGGATCTCAGAACACACCCCCCCGCAGGAAGGGGGACAGAATTCTCCTGTCGTATCCTCTCTGTGGCCGTAAAAGCCGGCTTTAAAGGGGCTTAAAGCTCACGACACTGACATATACAGCATATTCCAGATACAAACAACACTGCAACGTCTCACGTGGCATAACACATTGACTTAAAACACTCATAATGAGCGAAAGACAGTCCTGGAAGTAGCTCACTAAAACCTACGAGCGATCCCCTACATAGGTGCGGCCTTGGGAATGAGGAGGGGGAAAAACCAGGTTTGAGCGTTCCTGGGGCGGCTGATAGCGTGTGTCCCGCTCACCACATCACCAGGGGCCGAGGGCTGACTCTTAGCTGCAGCTGAAAAATCCCTCATGCGTCTTAGTCCCGGTGGCCGGACTGGTAGCTGCGGCGCATGTGGGGGGCCTCCCGTTGGCCCTCAATGGACCAGCGAAAGGGACTAGAATCATCAATATGCCTGAGGGGAGCTTCCAGGACACTGGTTCGAGCACCTCTCACTCATACCACTAATGCACTCAACAAATGAACTCACAAGGATACACTACACCAGTCTGCTTCTTTAATCTCTCCCCCAATTAGTAAAAATAACATGAAAAAGTCAGTTAAAACATCGGTAGGTAATAAAAACGCCACGCGTGCGCTTCTTCCTCGGGCTCACCAAGCTCGACCCCTCCCTCTTCGGACGATGAGCAACCTACTCGTCGTCCAAACAAACAAGGGCGGAAGGAACTGGGCAAACCGCGTTCATCTCCCCCTAGTAGCCCGGGCAACCTGGCTACTACAAGTACTAGACACCCTGTGGACCCTAACCTGTCGGACATGGAGCAGATTTGTGTGTATGTCCAAATTATTCACAGCCAGCTGGCACGGATGAGGGTCAACGCGGCGGGACCAATGCAGGACCTCGTCACTAGCTGGCTCTTCGAAATATCGAAGCTGGCTATCAAACCGCGTGCCCCCCAATGACCTCACCCCCTACTACTACCCCTCCACGGGAAACTGTGGCGGCTGTTGTGAGGGAAGAGCTGCGTAGGGCAATTACCCAGCAGCCAGTGCCACCAGCCCCACCAAGCTCAAGGAGCTCCAACGAGCTAGGGTAGTAGCCCAGGCCCCTCGTATGCAGCAGCTACTGCGCCCTCCTCCCTCCCTCACTTAGCTGAGGCTGAATGGCAGTCTGCCAGGGACAGGAAGCGCAGGGGGAAGAAGAAAAAGGCCCCAACTAAGCGGGACATGCAGGCCGAGGGCAGCGCCCCGCCTACGCCTCTGCCCAAAAACAAGAACAAAAATAAAATTACAAACAAAAATAAGAAACCTCCACCACCTACCAAACTTTCCCCTAAGAACGTACGACAAAACGTGGTAGTGGTTAGACGTACGTGTGAGGAAGGAGTGGCTGGTCCCTCCACCCCTGATACTATGGAAGCGCTGATGCGAGGTGTCCCTGCTACAGACCTCCAAGCACTAAGCGCCCAAGGTCTTGACATCCGCACCACAGTGGGAAGTGGCGCCGTCATTGTGACAGAAACTACGGAAATGGCCAAGGCGCTTACGAGCCATATCTCCACGAAGAAGGAGTTGAAGCTACAAGCATCAGCCCCCCTGGGTCGCTTCCCACGCCTGCTGTTGTGTGACGTGTGGACTGACCTACAAAAAGAGGACTTGACCCAACAAGTTGTTGAACACAACCCTGCGTCAGGCTTGCAGCCGCAGGACGTCAGGCCCCTTTTCACGAAAAAGCATGGCAGACAAAAGGATTGGGTGATCGAGGTATCACCCAGCCTACACAAAAAAACCTGCAAATTATTACACAATGGTGTATTATTCTCATGAACAGCTTGACCTAGTATTAGTGCTCCCCCATCCCATTCGAATCAGCATCAAATACTAGTAAACCATACGAAACATGTCCTGACTACAATGGAACTACGGAAACAAAACGTCTGACGATTTTGCCGCGTCGGGCCGTCCGTTGCGAGGCGAAAGGGGAGTTGAGCCGCCAGCCTGCGAGGCGAGGACGCCTCGCCTCCGGTTGTTTTTTATTCTGACGGGAGGGAGGGGGGGACGCTGTAGTTCCCGTGTTGTACTGCGTTTCGTTAATTTTTTTAACCATTTTTTGCCCATTACAACCACGGGCTTCGTCCGATCGGATTGCCGAGATGGCGGGCACAACTAGATACCAAATCAGATTCTTGTGCGAAAGAACGAATTTTTTAGACCACGTTAAAGGCACAATACGGCCCGGACGGCGGACGGACATTGCAAATTCGGAATCTCCAAGTCTTGAAACGTAAAGTATCAAATTTTGAGGGGGGGTTGTAAAAAATTTTTCGTGACCGAAAACATAGGGTTATTATTCAGAATGAATCATAAACCAAAACTAGAGGGGGCAAGGCACCTCCAAATAGCCTGGCAGCGGTGCGCCATCCGAAAGTACCAAGCCCCCACGCAGTGCTACAAATGCCAGCGCTATGGCCACCTTGCTGTGGCCTGTACAAGACTTGTTGTGTGCGCTTGGTACTTTCGGATGGCGCACCGCTGCCAGGCTATTTGGAGGTGCCTTGCCCTCTGGTTGTTTGCAGCCACATCTGAGCAAGGAATGCAAGCGTGAGGCTCCCCTCAAGTGTGCCAATTGCGTTGAATGCAAATGCCAACAGGTCTCGCACTCTACCACGAGGCATGCGGCTGTACCATTCGTCAGCGGCGATTGCCCTCCAGGAGTCACGAGTGGATTATGAATAGGTTAAAAACAGTTCGAATCCTTCAGCACAACACAAATAAGAGTTCCCCAGTTATGGCTGAGTTGCTGCAAAATGCACTCAAGAAACGCTGCTGTGTTCTCGCCATACAGGAACCATTCATAGGATCCAAAACTCTTGGTCTGGGATCGCAGGCACAAGTGGTGGTTGGAGCAACAATGGGAGCCAAGGCAGCAGTGGCCTGCATTGACCCGTCCATTGACATACTCGCACTCACCTGAACAGCCAGCACTTGGCCGCTGTGCTCATCCGGGCCGGTGGCTTTGAACTGGTTGTAATATCATTCTACAGGCAATTTGGTGCACCAGTTGCCTACAGCCTTCAACCACTCGAGCGTGCTCTAGCAGGCCTATCAGGACGACCCTGCATAGTCTGTGCTGATACAAACACCAGATCACCATTGTGGGGATCCCCAACCCAGGATGGGGCGGGCGAGGCATTTATAGAGCTGCTCACCAGGTACAACTTGGTTGTTGCCTATGACCCTACGACAGGCGACCTATGATGGTCTGGGAGGAAGGTAGTGCATAGATGTCACAGCCATGTCTCACACCCTACTACTCAAATTGCAGGGTTGGCGAGTCGTACCAGGTGCAATGTAGAGCGATCACATGGTTATTGACTTTGCCATCACAGATGACAACATCCTCTGCAAAGACGTGAAAAGCGATTCCGCACCAAAAATGCTGACTGGCCACAATTCTGTAGGATACTGGAAGGTGAACTGTGTGCTGCAGACATCGACCTAGTAGTACAAGCTGCTACACCTGGAGGGGCAGACCGCAAAGCTGATATATTTACCATAGCACAGCACTCTGCTGGCCTTCTGTACTTGGGCAACAGAAGCACAGGGCGATCAAAGTCCCATGGTGGACTGAGGAACTTAATCCTCTCAAGCAAAGTGTAAATAGAGCCAGAAGGATGTACAAACACACTCGTGACCCTGATACCAGAGCCAGAACCTCCTCCATCCAAGAGAAGAAGGCCTTCCACCTTGCCATCAAACGAGCCAAACGGCAATGCTGGCGAAATTTCGTGGAAGCGGAGAGCTCTGAGAACCCCTGGGGCACACATTACAAGTCCTCCATAGAGAAAGCAAACGTAGAGCAGGTCTTAGCTGCAATGCAAAATGAGTCAGGCTGGGCCTGCAACGCATGAAACCTCTGGAAACCCTCCTTGAGAAGGCGTTCCTGACAACCAAGTAGCTCGAGACACTGAAGCCCAGAGGGCAGCAAGGGAGCTGATAATGGACCCTCTGAACAAGCCAGACATCCCATTGTGGACAATAGGCGACCTCGGCAGGGCCCTTGCGACCTCGAAGCCCAACAAATCTTCTGGGCCAGATAAAGTAGAAAGCAATATGCTAAGGCTGGCGGACAATCTCCAGCGGCCTCCTTAATTTATTTAATGACTGTCTGCAGGTCGGACAGTTCCCCACTCAGTGGAAGTCTGCGCGTTTTTCACTCATCAAAAGGGAGGTGACCGCAATCAGTCAGACCCACTATCATGGAGACCGCTCAGCCTTCTTTCCATATTACACTAGAAATCTTGATGTTGCAGTCCCTCGAAGGAGTCTTTGGCCGCAACCTCACAGGCAGGCAATACGGGTGTACCAAAGGAAGGTCAATAGGAAGTAAGGGTTGTAACTCCTATTTAATAAAGATTTTAGTTTTACCGTAGATTGATGTTAGCTTTACTAAGGTTGACAACACACTCCAAAAATAATTGTTTACAAAAACAACAAGAAGTCCTTCGTTGCTAAGCGCGCGCTAACAGCTGTTTAAAACGTCTGATCGCCGCCACACTACCCCCCTTGGCAGAGAATTAGGCTACAAATTCAAAATGTTTCTAAACTTGACTTTTCTGCCAGATCGCGTTGTGCGGTCGGGAGCTGGTGTCAGTTGTGCGGGCGCAGGAACAGGTGTAGAAACAGGAACAGGCGTAGGAACAGGAATAGGCGTAGGAACAGGAACAGGCGTAGGAACAGGAACATCATCTTGTAAAATAAATGCAGGTTTCACTCGATCGATAGAGACTTTTGTAGGCTTGTAAATTTTTAGTGTGATTGTCTTGTCGCCTCAATCGATGACTTCGTAGGGGCCGTTGTATGGTGGTTGGAGTGCCTTAAGGATAGGTCCTTCCTTCAAATATGCATGACTGCACGTCGAGAGCTCCTTAAAAACAAAAATACCAGGTTGACAATGTCTTGATGCTGGAGCTGGTCGTAAGCGAGACATGAATTCTCGTAAGCTTGATAGAAAGCTGCTTGAATCTTCGAAATTCTTGTTTGCGACGCTTGAAGAGACCAGTTCAATAGGCAAAAGCTCAATTATTTTGGTGCGTAAAAATGTGTAAGGATTTAGTGGAGAAGGATTTTTAATGACATCCTCAACTTCAACAGCGATGCGACCGTCCAACTGAGAAACGACATAGTGGAATTTGGTTACCTCACTCGTAATGTTGGAAAGCGTAAATTGCGAATCAGCTTGAATAAACCACAAGCTTGGTTTGTCTGACCAAAATGGCGGCAATTTGACAGCGACACGGTTGGCTGCAGGGCGATGATCAAGCGAGGTTAGCGGCGGTACCCAGAGGTTGTTGTTGCTGCTGCTGTTGTTGCTGAATCGACGGCTCACGTTGCAGTTGCTCGTTCTGAAGGCGTAGAGCTTCGATCTGTCGTTGCAGCTCCTGGTTTTCTTCGGCGTAGCTCGAGCAGTTGGGCCTCGTCACGAATCATTTTGGAAAAAAGTTAACCAGTTAAAAGTGAAATTCGCGTTAAATTTTTCACTGTCGGGTCACCAATATAGGAAGTAAGGGTTGTAACTCCTATTTAATAAAGATTTTAGTTTTACCGTAGATTGATGTTAGCTTTACTAAGGTTGACAACACACTCCAAAAATAATTGTTTACAAAAACAACAAGAAGTCCTTCGTTGCTAAGCGCGCGCTAACAGCTGTTTAAAACGTCTGATCGCCGCCACAGGTCCATGCAGGATGTAATTGTCGAAATTTGGCGTGTTTTCCTGCTGGCACTGGCTAAGTACGTCGTAGCAGTTTTGATTAACATCAGAGAAGCGTTTGACAACCTTTGGTGGCCAGCACTCCTTAATGAGCTCAAAGGTAGGGGAATCCCCCACTGCTACAAAGCAAGCCTATAACCATTTTGCAGAGTTCGCGAAGAAGGTGATGGCTAAGAAACGTGGTCATAGTTGATATGTCTTTTTGAAACTTGCCACTCATGTATATAGTTAGATCAGGTGGGAAACCAGATTAAGAACTCCTCTCCAACTATGCAGGATTCCTCAGGTAGTCACCTCCGCGCTGTAACACTTGGGCAACAGCTCTCTACCAGGAGACTGGCTAACGACCAAATTCCTGCCGTACCTCCGCAGGTCTGAGTTCGTTAGATGCAGCAGACGCATGCATATTTACGAAACTACAACTTCCATGACTGATATAACCCTCGTCATCGAATAAGGAAACAGACCTGTAGTTCGATTTGCGGGAGAACGGTTGATCCGATTGAGCTGGTTCTTTTTTTGTTTTGTTCGTTATTCTTTGTAGACACCAAAATCCAAAATAAGGTTATGGGTGATTTCGGCCGTTGGAAAGGGGGGTGGGGGACGAAATTGTACCAAAAACTAGTGTTTTTCGCATGTTTATCGAAAACGGCTATAACGATTTTGAAATTACTTTCAAATGATCTTCTACTGATCAATACCTAACTTTTCTTCTCCATACAAATCTCCATGAAAATACGTCGAACGGAGATATAGGCCTATGAGGTAAAACTAGGGTTTTAACGCTTTTTGGCAAAACGGCTACAACGATATTCACCAAACTCTCAGAATGTTTGCAAATAGTGAATACTTATATATTGTTCTCAATAAATGTTCCTCTGGCAGTATATTGAGCAGAGATAAAAATGAAAGTGTGTCGAAAATAACGTTTTTCCGAACATTTCTGTTAATTCCAGGGTAACTGCTTCACCAGTAGTGATCTATCTTACACAGTGTCTTTTAGTCACCCATATTTCGTTCTATATAATTATTTTTGTATATCTATATGTTGAACGGAGATATAAGCCGAGTTAACTCAGAAAAGGGGGATTTGTCGAATATTAATTTATCGGTATTCCGATTTTTTTGTTTAATATTCATTCTGAATAATAATCCTGTTTTCGGTCAGGAAAAATTTTTTACAACCCCCCCTCAAAATTTGATACTTTACGTTTCAAGACATTGGGATTCCAAATCTGCAGTGTCCGTCCGCCGTCCAGGCCGTTTTGTGTCTTTTACGTGTGTGTTTTATCCGTTCTTCTTTACAAAAATCCCATTTGGTATCTAGTTGTGCCCGCCATCTCGGCAATCCGATTGGACGAAGCCCATGGTTGTTATGGGAAAAAAATGGTTTAAAAAAATCAACAAAACGCAGTATAATCACAAATACGCCGTGTTTCGTATCGTTAAAAGGTATTTTTACATCCGGGTCGAATGGAATGAGTAACAGACGTGTACAACTGCGTATAGGGAAATTACAGTAATTATAGTGAACCAATGTCAACTAATTGAAAGAACTTGCGGGAACTACAGCGGAAGTAAACTTTTCGTCGTTTGTCCTCCCTCCCACCCGTTACGTCAAAACCACCCGCTCGCTCAACTGTGTGACGTACCTTGGGGAATCATTTTACTAATCACCGTCGTACGGAACACGAGTGAAAGGAAACAACGAAAGAAAGAAACAAATTAAACACACTCAATTATTCTCACTTGATGAAACAAATAAAATAATCCCTCTCATAAAGTGATGGGAAATGAAATTATAAACCGAATAAGACCCACTTGAATTTAATCAGGGAAAAATAGAAATGAAATGAACTCCTTTTAGAATGAAACAAGTAACCTATGCTCGGATTGTAATAATGACAATAAAGGGACAATGGGGAAAATGAAACACCAAGCTCTGATCACTTATCTTACTACACACAATATAAAGGGACGTTCAAGTAGTGATTCACTGGCTTAGGAAAAGGTGACGATTTGTCTGCGAAGTCGGTAGCCATTCTGAGGTTTCTCATCCCAATTTCCCCGACTTTTTTGCCCAACTGGGCGGAGGAAGGTGAGGGCCACTTGCTCCGCACACCCCTACATCCGATCATAAATGTCTACAGACGCTTACGGGCGCCTGGCGCCGGGGGAATATTTAGTTTCCGTAGTTCCATTGTAGTCAGGTCATGTTTCGTATGGTTTACTAGTGTTTTTCGATGCTGAATCGAATGGGATGGGTCTCGGAGCAGTAATACTAGGTCAAGCTGTTCATGAGAATAATAAACCGTTGCAAAACGAATAATAAAAATTTGCAGGGTTTTAAAAAGATGAAAAGCACCCTAACTTCCTGCGGCTTTAAGCCTAGTGCAAGTTGTATAATTGCAGGCGTGGGAAGCAACTTGGGGAAGCATATGCCTGTAGCTTCAACTCGTTCTTAGCGGAAATGAAGCTTGTAAGTGGCTTGGCCATTTCCGGGGTTTGTGGGAGGGGCTGAATAGTAGCTAGAGTCCCATATGAGGGGCTTGGAATATTGCTTGGCTGGGTCGATCTGAATTGAGCGTGCTGTTTGCTCATCACCAAAATAAGGGGGGGGGGGGGCCGAGCTTGGCAAGTCTGAGGACGAGGGGCGTTTTTATTACCTGCATTATTATTTATTGGCTTAGTCATGTTTGTTAGAGGAGGGGTGGGGGAGAGAAGCAGACTGATGTGGTGTATCCTTGTGAGTTTAATTGTTGTTTGTGTTATTGGTATGCTCGAGGCGGTGTCCTGGAAGCTCTCCCTCAGGTATATTGATTCTAGCCCCTTCTGATGGTCCACATGCACCTCAGATGCCAGTCCAGCCACCCACTGAGACTTTGACACATGAGGCATTTTTCTGCTGCTGCTCAGAGTCAGCCCCCCACCACAGGGCCTCGTTAGTTGGAAGCCAGAGGGGACTGCTTGGTGGTGAGGTGGTCATTCCGGCTGAGCCCACCCCCCTTATTATAAACACCTGCCATTGTTGTACTATGGAAGGTTGTTTTTATTTAATATTTTACACTTTTTTAATAACATATGTATTCTTTGTGGAAGGTCTAACTGCTGTGTACAGATATTTCAATGATACTGCCTGATGTATGTAATAAAGCCAGTTCTAAGATAGCCGTCTTGCAATCGTCTACGTCGTTAGTCATGATCCGAAGTGTAACAGTCATGGCAACTATGTATCTCAAATGAATGGAAATAATTTCAAAACATGAAGCCAAAATAGAATTTAAAATAAAATAATCTGCCACAGTTATTAGCAATAATAAAGATGAGGTCCGAGTCCTGCCGCATCTCATTATTTACAAAAAAAAGATCCACCACTCCATCGGTATGTATGTCATTGTCGAGTCTCCTGCAGAGTGCCTTCAAAAATCGCCTAGGAGATTAGTGACATTAAAGTTGAACCTAACCTCATACTCACTAGGTAGCCAAGGGTTCAACTCAACCAGTAACCGGAGACTTCTTACACGTCGACATATTCTGGGCGCTTATGGAAAGTTAACATTGACAAGGGAACTCTAGCAGTCAATTGACTGGTGATCCGTTTAAAAGCGGGATACCGAGTTACATTGTGTGAAGACACTACACGAGTGACGCTACGTGTTGAAACGCTCTTGAATTCCCAGCTATAAACTCGTTCTTGAATCGTGGATAAATTCCGTAGTATTTCCTGGTACGTAGGTGGATTAGATGGCAGGTTTTGGTTCGGGAGTTGCGGCCGGCCCGGTGGTGATAGCAGCACTTGTCGATCTCCTAGCAGCTCTGCATTCTGGCGTGTACGAGCTCAACCCGCCGCCAACGCTTGCTCGTAGTTTCTCGAGTTCCCAACAGAGATCTGTAAGTTTACACCTTTCAATTTCCTTTTTGTAGGTTTTGCAGCCCAAAAATCGCTTTGAAGGATTGAGCAAGAGCTGCTGAACCAAGTAAATGCAAATTTTACTTATAAACTGCGTGTCATACGATTATGACTGAATTCGTCTCAAAACTGACTACAGTTAAAGTCTCCAACACGCCTAATAAAATTGTAACTTCCTTCGAACTATGTTGGAAGGGCAGTTGAGCAAACTGAATATTGTTTAGTTTTTTTCATATTATTGCGTTAATAAATCCCCCGTTTTCCCAAAATACCATTGAGAGATCAAATTTGATATTGTGGTGGGGGTTTGTTGAAGGACAGGTACTCTGGACAAAACTTCGTACACTGCTAAATCACGAATCATCTCAATCTTTAATTTTCCAATTGGGTCCCTCCCAAACTCATGACCTCCTTTTTTCTCCAATGACAGCAGATGCACCTGGATCGGTGTTTACGGAAGGTTGCTCCTGATCAGGAGGGGTGCGTTAATTCCCGAACAAAATAGTTTGAACACTGCAGGACGGATAAAGGTCGAAAAAGAATGTTCACGCATTCAAAAAACGAAAAAACTATGAAAATAAAGGTTGATTAGATTTCGAGGCATTTTTTTTAGACGGTTCTGAACAGGCCTTAGGAAAATTTCAGGACAGATGTGGTGAAAAACGATTAGTGCCAGAAGGAAGAAGACGTTTCAGATGAAGGTAATAGTGAGAAGGCAACAGAAGCACTCCCGAAATAGTTATCCCTAGCACTCTCTTGATCTGCCCTTCGACTCCAACTCAACTAGGAATAGATTCAGTATCATTATAAAATGGTTTTCCTAACATGGTCTATGGGCTGCAAATAAAGTGTTATTTTTAAAAATCACATAGCCCTGCCTAGGTTTAGCTAAATACGTGCCCTTTCAAGTGTTAATATCCTTGGCTTCTTTGACTATTCCTGCAGTGTAGCTGTGGGGGAATACTAAAAGGAACTGATTTATATTCGTATACGTCACAAGTTTCACATAATTGTCGCTAATCTCGAATTTTACATTATAAAACTAGTTTCTCAAATGAAGTCTGCAATTATATATTTCTATAAGTCTGCTATTATAAGATATGCTGGGCTCAAGGTCAAATGATCTAATTTACAGGTTACTTGTAGGTTAAGAACTTTAGCAGTCCGGATTCCAAAAGGATCACCGCAACCACTATATATTTTCAGGCTAGTTGTCGATTTCAGATAACGCAAACTGTTGAATCATTGGTTCTGATGCATCAACCTGAACCGGGTTGCTTTCGATTCTCCCGACCTTCGTCTACAACAGGCATCCCTAAAAAAATGGCCCTGCTCTCCGTTTGTTTTAATTAATCCCTACATTATTTAAATTGGTTTGCCTTGACATTCATCTTCTCAAATCATCTCCTACGACATCTGGCCGCCACAGTATTTTTCTGTCTGATTATTTCGTTTAGAAAACTTGTATCCGGGATTATTAGTTTTCATGTAGTCGCTACTTTTATCGAAATTGTCTATCATCGTTTAATGCTAGCGAAGACAACTGGGCCATAGGTGGTAGTAACGCATTACCTTCTCTTTCACGCAACGTATAGTTTTTTGGGCTATCTCTTTAACTTGGCTGATAGAACCATTTCATCCTTTTTATTGTTTTTTAATAGGGGAAGTGATAAATCCGCCCATTAGAAAAGCCTCGCATTGCTCAGACCTGCTCGGGTCACTGCAATTGGAGGAAATCAACAGATGATTGTACAGTGTTCGTTGATGTACCGAGCTGTCAACACCGATCTTTTCACCCTTCGCAATCTCGTTTCTTGAAAACCTTTCACTTAACGGGAGCATCCATTTCTGCTTTTAGCGAGCTTTTACCGACTCTGCAACACCTGCTTTCTTGACTCATTCTCGTTCTTTTCAATACCTGTCAAAACCTGTACCTCTCAGTACGAAACAGCCCGCTCTCAGTACGAAACAGCCCGCTCTCAGTACGAAACAGCCCGCTCTCAGTACGAAACAGCCCGCTCTCAGTATGAGGTATAATTAAATGTCGAATGCTAATCGCTCGAACGTTCAAACGGAACCAGCTTCGAGATGTTATTCTTTCTGGTCAAATTCCTTCTGCCAAAGGGGAGAAAAATCAACAATGCACAGTCAATGCATGACGACAATTAATCGCAGTTAAAAAACTTTCAATTTTCGTTTTGCAATACTGTACTCGTAATGTTTGGCGAATGTAAACGTATTAACTTCCACGAGCATGGTGAAATATTTGTGAGAGGGGCTGGTCAACTACAGGAATAAAATGCTACCAAGAGGGCACATATCAGTCTTGGCTTATGAGTTACATCTTGCTGGTAACGGCTTTTGTTGTCATGTAGGAGCTGAAGCACTCGCCCCCCAAACCAGTGGAAGGTACATTCGCCAACTTTAGCCAGTTGTGTTCCAATTTCTCTTTTCTGTGGTGAGGCTGTCACACAAATGCATCGATCTGTGGTATCAAATCAGTTGTCAATCTCATTTTCTTCGCACTAGTAGTCCATGTTCCATGTTGTCAAACTCACCCAATTACTCATCTTCGTTTGTGGAAAGTAAGCTGCAGCGTTCCAGGAAAAGTGTTTATTCACTCAACGCTCTTGATATTAGAATTAAAACTTTGCAGTCCTTAGAACCCGAGAGAGAGAGAGAGAGATATCCCTATGTAGGGGATTGCTCATAGGTGTTAGTGAGCTACTTTCAGGACTGTATTTCGCTCATTATGAGTATTTAAGTCAATGTGTTCTGCCACGTAAGCCTTTGCAGTGTTGTTTGTATCTGGAATATGTTGCGTTTGTCAGTGTCGTGAGCCCCTTTAAGGCTTTTACGGCCATTTCTGTCCCCCTCTTGCTGGGGGTGTGTTCATTTATAACAGCTCAAGATAGGGGGTTCCCAGTGTGCCATGTATGTGGGAGAAGTGTAAGTTGTGTCCCTTTAAGTCCGGCTCAAGTGGAGTTTTGGACCCCCGACTGCTGGGTGATTCTCCGAAGTATCACCACCCTCGTGTTGTTTGGGTCGTTTTTAAACTGGTGGTCTATCGTGGAAAATCCTCTGGTCGTCCTTTCCTTCCCCGTCCCAATGATTCCATTCCCAGAGCTGGCGTTGAGTAGTCTGGATGCCCTCCCCATTTCCTTAATCATTATTTATTTACTTTTCCTTTATGGGTGCCGTACTATTAACGAGGACGGGGAGTTGGGAAAGGTGATATGTGTGTGTCTGCAGTTCAATTTGCAGGAGAACCGCTGCACTGATTGAGCTGGTTATTTTTTATTCTGTTCGTGATTTCTTGTAGACGCGAAAATAAGGTTATGGGTTATTTCGATCGATGGCAAGGGTGGGTGGAGGACGAAAATCTACCAAAAACCAACAGCCCTGTACCTGTAGCTAACAGGCTCACATATTTGAGCGAAAAACGTTTTGTGGTGCTTCTCATAAGTTTTTATTTCTCTTTTCTTCCTTACTGTTGGTAAATATTTTGTACCTGTGCGCTCCATTTTTACTTTCCGCTACCCGAAGGGAAGGAAAGTATAGTAATCAGCCCAAAAAAAAAAAAAAAAAATTTGGGTTTTCTTCAGATCTTTACGTTTCAGACCCTACTGAGTCTAAAAAACCTAATTTCGGCGCGTGGTCCGTGTGTATGTGTGTGTGTGTGTGTGTATGTGTGTGTGTCTGTAGTTCGATTCAGGTAATAAAAACGCCACCTGCGCCTCTTCCTCGGGCTCGCCAAGCTCGACCCCTCCCTCTTCGGACGATGAGCAATCTACTCGTCGTCCAAACAAACAAGGGCGGAAAGAACCGGGCAAACCGCGTTCATCTCCCCCTTCTCCCCCTAGTAGCCCGGGCAACCCGGCTACTACAAGCACACGACACAGCGTGGACCCTAAACTGTCGGACATGGAGCAAATATGCGCATACGTCCAAATCATCCACGGCCAGCTGGCACGAATGAGGGCCAACGCGACAGGACCTATGCGGGACCTCGTAACTAGTTGCCTCTTCGAAATTTCGAAGCTGGCTATAAAAGCTAATGCCCTCCCAACGACGTCGCCCCCTGCCACTCCCCCCCTGCGGGAAACTGTGGCGGCTGTCGTGAGGGAAGAGCTGCGTAGGGCAATTGCCCAGCAGCCAGTGCCACCAGCCCCCCAAACTCAAGGAGCTTCAATGAGCCAGGGTAGTACCCCAGGCCCCTCATATGCGGCAGTAGCCGCTACTGCGCCTTCCTCCCCCCCTCATGGAGCTGAGGCGGAATGGCAGTCTGCCAGGGCCAGGAAGCGCAGGGGGAAGCAGAAACAGGCCCCAACTAAGCAGGACGTGCAGGCCGAGGGCAGCGCCCCGCCTACGCCTCCGCCCAAAAACAAGGGCAAAAGTAAAAATAAAAACAAAAATAAAAAGCCTCCACCGCCTACCAAACTCCCCCCTAAAAACCCACGACAAAACGTGGTAGTGGTCAGGCGCACATGTGAAGAAGGAGAGGCTGGTCCTCCAACCCTGATGCAATGGAAGCGCTGATGCGGTGTCCCTGCTACGGACCTCCAAGCTCTAAGCGTCCGAGTGCTGAACATCCGCACCGCAGTAGGAGGTGGCGCCGTCATTGTGACGGAAACGCCAGAAATGGCCAAGGCGCTCCACGAGCCACATTTCACGAAAAAGGAGTTGAAGCTCCAAGCGTCAGCCCCTGGGTCGTTTCCCACGCCTGCTATTATGCGACGTGCGGACTGACCTTCAGAAAGAGGACTTGGCCCAACAAGTTGTTGAGCACAACCCTGCGTTAGCTTGCAGCCGCAGGATGTCAGGCCCCCTTCACCAAAAAGCGTGGAAGACAGAAGGATTGGGTGATTGAGCTATCACCCAGCCTATACAAAAAACTAGAGGGCAAGGCACCTCCAAATAGCCTGGCAGCGGTCGCGCCATACGAAAGTACCAAGCCCCCACTCAGTGCTACAAATGCCAGCGCTATGGCCACCTGGCAGTGGCCTGTACAAGACCTGTTGTCTGCGCCTGGTGCGCCTTGCCACATCTGAGTAAGGAATGCAAGCGTGATGCTCCCCTCAAGTGTGCCAATTGCGTCGAACGCAAAATCCAACAGGTCGCACACTCTACACGAGACGCACGCTGTTCCATTCGTCAGCGAGCGATAGCCCTCCAGGAGTCACGAGTGGATTATGAATAGGTCAAAAACAGTTCGAATCCTTCAGCACAACACCAATAAGAGTTCCCCAGTTATGGCAGAGTTGCTGCAAAATGCACTCAAGAAACGCTGCAGTGTTCTCGCCATACAGGAACCATACATAGGATCCAAAACCCTTGGTCTGGGATCGCAGGCACGAGTGGTGGCTGGAGCAAGAACGGGAGCCAAGGCAGCAGTGGCCTGGATCGACCCGTCCATTGACATGCTCGCACTCACTCACCTGAACAGCCAGCACTTGGCCGCTGTGCTCATCCGAGCCGGTGGCTTTGAGCTGGTTGTAATATCATTTTACAGGCAATTTGGCGCACCAGTTGCCAACAGCCTTGAACCACTCGAGCGCCTATCAGGACGACCCTGCATAGTCTGTGCCGATGCAAATGCCAGATCACCATTGTGGGGATCCCCAACCCTGGATGGGGCGGGCGAGGCGTATATAGAGCTGCTCACCAGGTACAACTTGATCGTTGTCAACGACCCCATGACTGAGGCGACCTATGATGGTCCGGGAGGAAGGTCGTGTATAGATGTCACAGCCGTGTCTCACACCCTGCTACTCAAATTGCAGGGTTGGCGAGTCGTACCAGGTGCAACGCAGAGCGATCACATGGTTATTGACTTTGCCATCACGGATGACAACATCTTCTGCAAAGACACGCGTGAAAAGCGATTCCGCACAAAAAATGCTGACTGGCCACAATTCTGTAGGGTACTGGAAGGTGAACTGCGTGCCGCGGACACCGACCTAATAGCGCAAGCATACACACCTGAAGAGGTGGACAGCAAAGTGGACATATTTACCACAGCACTGCACTCTGCTGGGCTCTCTTTACTTGGCCAACAGAAGCACAGGGCGATCAAAGTCCCATGGTGGACTGAGGAACTAAATCCCCTCAAGCAAAGTGCAAATAGAGCTAGAAGGATGTACCAAAACACTCGTGACCCTGATGCCAGAGCAACACTCCGAACTGCCTTCATCCAAGAGAAGAAGGCCTTCCACCGCGCCATCAAACGAGCCAAACGGCAAGGCTGGCGAAACTTTGTGGAAGCGGAGAGCTCTGAGAACCCCTGGGGCAGACACTACAAGTCCTCCATAGGAAAAGCTAACGTAGAGCAGGTCTTAGCCGCGATGCAAAATGAGTCAGGCTGGGCCTGCAGCATCGAGAGTTCACTGGAAACCCTCCTTGAGAAGGCGTTCCCACATGACCAACTAGCTCGAGACACTGAAGCCCAGAGGGCAGCAAGGGAGCTGATCATGGACCCTCCGAACGAGCCCGACATCCCACTGTGGACAACAGGCGACCTCGGCAGGGCCCTTGCGACCTTAAAGCCCAACAAATCTCCTGGGCCAGATAAAACAGAAAGCAATATGCTAAGGAAGGCTGAGCGAACGATCTCCAGCGGCCTCCTTAATTTATATAATGACTGTCTGCTGGTCGGACAGTTCCCCACTCAGTGGAAGACTGCGCGTGTTGTCACTCTTCAATAGGGAGGCGACCGCAATCAGTCAGATCCGCGATCATGGAGACCACTCAGCCTTCTTTCCATATTAGGCAAAACACCAGAAATCTTGATGTTGCAGTCCCTCGAAGGAGTCTTTGGCCGCAACCTCACAGGCAGGCAATACGGGTGTACCAAAGGAAGGTCCACGCAGGATGTCATTGTCGAGATTCGGCGTGTTTCCCTGCTGGCACCGGCTAAGTACGTCGTAGCAGTTCTGATTGACATCAGAGGAGCGTTTGACAACCTTTGGTGGCCAGCGCTCCTTAATGAGCTCAAAGGTAGGGGAATCCCCCGCAACCTGTACTCGCTCGTCAGAAGTTACCTGACAGACAGAACTGCTACGATCGAAAGCAGGCATGTCTCCGTCCGGAGAAAGATTGAGAAGGGGTGCCCACAGGGCTCGGTCTTAGGACCAGCACTCTGGAATGCCTTCTTCGAAGGTCTTCTCAGGAAACTCATGGAGACTGACTGCGAGCCGTACGCCTATGTGGATGACTTGACTGTGCTGATCTTTGCAGAGTCAGTCCGCCAAATTGAAGAAAAACCCCACCACGTGCTCCGCACTGTCAACCAATGGTGCGAGCACGTCAAGATGCAGGTGGCTGAGGAAAAAACCCAGCTAATCCTCTTGAAAGGAAAATTGAATAATCCGCCCTCAATACGCTTTGGCGACCACAGGCTCCTTCTTGGAACGCGTCAAGTAATTAGGGTTGAATATAGGTGAGAGGTGTGGTTTCAAACTACACCTCCAGTCCCTTAAAGGCACTACCATTGCAAGGTTTGTCTCACTGCGTGCAATTACTAAGGTCACTTGGGGTGTGTGTTACCACGACACCATCCTCATGTATAAGGCCATCTATTTAGGTGTGATTGGCTACTGCCCGTTGTCTGGGGTAGCAAACTAACAGTCAATCAAAGAGAGTATTGGCCCAATCCCAGAGAGCTGCGCTCCTGTGGATCACCAAGGCCTACAAGACTGTATCAGCGGAAGCACTCCGGGTGATCACTGGTCAGTTACCAGTTGATTTGGCTGTTGAGTGCATGATTGACAAGTGGAGAGTGAAACGGGAGCTTCCATCGCTTTGGGCTGAACTCCGTGCGGCTCTCACCACAGAACAGAAACTTGCCGCCATCGATGAATGGGCTCTAGAGAAATGGCAAGCGAGATGGGAATCCTCGTCAAAGGGACGTGATACGTATGAGTTCTTCCCCAACATCCGTGAACGTCTTTCTAGAAAATGGGTTGAGCCAGACCACTGGACGAGCCAGTTCCTCACGGGACATGGTGACTTCAATGCGCGGCTCCACTTCTTTTCTCTGAAAGACTCTCCATTATGCACGTCTTGTGCCTCCAGTGCGGAGGAAACAAGAAACCATGTGCTGCTCCACTGTAGTTTCTACAACAGTGAGCGACGGTTGTTGGGTGGGCAAACGAACTTAGCAGCATTAACTGCTACAAAGGAAGCCTACAACCATTTTGCAAAGTTCGCAAAGAAGGTGATGGCTAAGAAACGTGGTTATAGTTGATCTGTCCTTTTGAAACTTGCCACCCAAGTAAAAAGTAAGATCAGGTAGGGAACCAGATTATGAAATACTCCCAGATGAAACGGGATTCCTCAGGTGGTCACCTCCGCGCGGTAACACACGGGCAACAGCTCTCTACGGTGAGACTGGCTAACGACCACATACCTGCCGTATCTCCACAGGTCTGAGTTCGGTGGATGCTGCAGGGGCCGGCCTCTTGCATATTAGCGAAACCGCAACTTCTATGACTGATATAACCCTCGTCGAGGGTTTAGGTACAGTCATGAAATAAAGAAACAGATCTGTCTGTAGATCGATTTGCGGGAGAACGGCTGATCCGATTGAGCTGGTTCTTTTTTTGTTTTGTTCGTTATTTTCTGTAGACACCAAAATAAGGTTATGGACGATTTCGGCCAATGGGAAGGGGGGTGGGAAACGAAAATGTACCAAAAAATAGGGGTTTTCGCATTTTTCTCGAAAACGGCTCTAACGATTTTGATTAAACTTTCATATTATCTTCTCCTAATCAATACCTAACGTTTCTTCTCTATATATATCTCCATGAAAATACGGTGAACGGAGATAAGGGCCCCTGAAGCAAGAATAGGTTTTTTACGCTTTTTGGCATAACGGCTTCAGCGATTTCCACCAAACTCACAGGATGTTTTCAAATAGTTAATACCTACATATTGTTCTCAATAAATGTTCCTGTGACGGTCCATTGAACAGAGATAAAAATTAAAATTTGTCAAAAATAACGTTTTTTCGAACATTTTCGTAAATTCCAGGGTAACTTTTTCACCAGATGTGATAAATCCTAATGGAGTGTCTTTTGGTCACTCATACCAACATTTCGTTCTCCATAATTATTTCTGTATATATATGTTGAACGGAGATATAAGCCAAGTCAACTCAGAAAAGGAGATTTGTCGAATATTAATTTATCGGTATTCCAATTTTCTCAAAAACGGCTCTAACGATTTCGATCAAACTTACGGAGTACTCTCAGCTAACTGGTCCCTACATTTTCTTCTGAATAAATGTTCCTGTAAAAATGCGTTGAACGAAGATATAGCACCCGCATATTTCTTATACTAGGATCACTTCATCACATTTCTCAATTCTCTCCATCGATTGAATGAGTGAATGAAATTTTATTCATCCCTCTAATTTTCGACAATAAACAAATCTTAAAATGAGATGGCGCTCTGGTGGGTTAACTCGTGCCCCCCCCCCCCTGATCTTCTCTAGCGGAAGGGAGTCAGTAAAATTCGTTAAAACTAAATCAACCCCTGAATGAGCGGAAAATTGTGAGAAAGGTTAGACATGTGTCAACATTTCAGAAAGGGAGATGTGACGGACGGTACAGGTTATCTCTTGAAAGAGAGAGTTGCGTTCCAAAGGACGATAAATTTGTCGAGAGGTACATTCGCGAAGGATCACTGGAATAAGCAGCTTCTCTCACGCTTTCGAGATGCAGAAGACGAATTTTCCACTGGGTTTGTCGGGGTTTACAAACGATTCAGCGGATATTAAACGTACTTCCCGGAGTAATGAGACATCTTCGGAATCCGACAGAAACTGGAGCTGGAAATTTCTGATGGCGCTCGTAGAACGGGGAAGTTGATGACAAGAGCACCACAAAAACTCGTCTTTAACTTGTCCAGGTCCTACAGAATGGTTTGGGCAAGGAATCCGATTCTTATTTGTACATGTTGTAGGCGAGTCAGGATGATTCGAACGGTCCCTTCGCTAAGCTCACCCTTCTCAAACTCCTGATGCGTAATGTGACAAAACACTCTCGTTTGAAGTGATTTAATGAGGTCTGGAAACGTAAAACGGAAACTCTTGAAACAGAACTACAGAAAATAGCCCCAGGCTCTTGCCCTCAACTGCCCTGGCTATAGAGGTGTACGATCACAAACTCTCAAAATCTGGGGAGGGGTGTGGATTCAACCATAATCCGTAAACTCTGATCAAACTAACTGCACATGTACACTACTGTCAGATCACTGGGCAAAACAACCCATAGACCTAGCTACCCGGTGGAAGTTGATCGAATTCAAAAGTTTCGAACAGTCAACGGATATTGCTGGGTGCACGAAGGGGGGAGCTTGTAACTGAGAAATGATGGACGTGGTGAGCGTGAGTGGTGACTATATATTATCTGTTTGAGTGTGATAATATAAACGCGAACAAGGGACTCTAAATACACGTGAACTGTTTGTGAGACACTAAGTGGAGGTAACCCAGCTAATTCAGCCTGCCAGACAGATATTGTGTAAATAGTTGCTGGGAACAAACTATGTGCATAGGTTGCTAAAAAACGTAAAAAATACCACGTTTCGGCATCTTCGTTCAACAGACTACCAGGCTTTGCTGGTTTAAAATTCAATGGGTTTGATCCAAATCATTAAAGGCATCTTTGTATAAAGTTGAAAAAACTTGTTTTCGCAGATATTTGTATGGTGGAGAAAAAGTGAAGTGTCATCAGTAAAGGGTGTTGTATTCGGTTGTTATTATCATATATTCACATTAGCTCATGCTTAATTAACTGCTGTTTTCGGTCTTTAGAAAGAGGATCAATTGTAATATCATCATAATATCATGTATCATTCGTTCGATCGTGAGCTTCGAGCGAATAAGTATTTTTATTCAAGACAGAATAGCTCAGAAGGTATGTTGTTAGTTTAATCATTATCGCTGGAACCGTTTTAGAGGAAAATCTCCATCTTCTCTTCCTCATCTTCGGTGCACATTGGCCTACTTCTCATCTATTGGAATTGCTATAATTACATCTCAAACTAATCAGTTACTATTCGTGATTATTTCGCGAACTCTGCACGTAAGTCAGTTAGGGCGAGGAGTTGAACGATTGCGTCGCACGTGGTGCCTGAGCTATTTATGCTTCATTAATCAGAAGCACTTGCTTCGGTTTCGAGGGCACTCGACAACTTGACGAGATAAGAGAGGGGGGACTCCCGAACCCGCACTTGATGGGCCCTCGATAACGTAGCCATGTGATGTGGCTCCTCCGTGTTGATGATATTTGAGTTCATCGGCTGGCATTGAAAGGCCTCCATTCGGCTATCGACGTCGGTGAACTTGGATCCTTCGGAAGATGGAGACTTTTCCAGGATTATGGACCGGAGCGAAATTCTTCATGTCTAGTACTTACTACTGTTACTAATTAATCTGTAAAGGCAAAGAATTAATGAGGCTGTAAACACGATTTTTTAAAGAGAGAAAAAAAAGTCAATCGCTTTTCCAGAGTTACTGCGTAAAAACTTTTAGTTTAGAAGCGGTAGGAAGCCTAACGGCGGTAGTTTGAATTCTGGCATTTCTGGAGTGACCCCCATTTGTCACGGAGCGTATTTAAACTCTTATCCTATAGGTACTTGGTTGGAGTACCATCTTAGTTTTAGGCGGATTTTGCCCATAGCCTTATTTTGACGTGCCATGGTGACCTGTGGGCTGGACTTTAAGTTTGTGCTGATTTGGTTCTGCCGTTTTGTGTAAAAATCGTTCACAGACACACACACACACACACACACACAGGTATGTTTCCTTATCTGATGACTGTACCCAAACCCTCGACGAGGGTTATATCTATCAGTGATGGAAGTTGCGGTTTCGCTAATATGCAAGAGACCGGCCTCTGCAGCATCCACTGAACTCAGACCTGCAGAGGTACGGCAGGAATTTGGTCGTTAGCCAGTCTCCCGGTAGAGAGCTGTTGCCTAAGTGTTACTGCGCGGAGGTGACTACCTGAGGAATCCAGTACAGTTGGGGAGGAGTTCTTAATCTGGTTTCCCACCTCATCTAACTATGTACTTGAGTGGCAAGTTTCAGAAGGACAGATCAACTCTTAGCCATCACCTTCTTCGTAAACTCTACAAAATGGTAGGCTTGCTTTGTAGCAGTGAATGCTGCTTTGTTCGTTTGCCCTCCCAACAACTGTCGCTCACTGTGGTAGAAACTACGGTGGAGCAGCACATGGTTTCATGTATCCTCCACACTGGAGGCACAAGGCGTGCATGAGGGAGAGTCTTTCAGAGAAAAGAAGTGGAGCCGCGCATTGAAGTCACCATGTCCTGTGAGGAGCTGGCTCGTCCAGTGGTGTGGCTCAACCCATTTTCTTGAAAGACGTTCACGGATGTTGGGGAAGAAGTCATGCTACCCCAGACAATGGGGCAGTAGCCAATCACGCCTAGGTAGATGGCCTTATACATGAGGATAGTGTCATGGTAACACACCCCAAGTGCCTTAGTAATGGCACGCAGTGAGGCGAACCTTGCAATGGTAGTGCCTTTAAGGGACTGGAGGTGTTAGTTGAAACTCCCACTTCTCACCTATATTCACACCTAAATACTTGACGTGCTTTTCAAGAAGGAGCTTGTGGCCGCCAAAGTGTATTGAGGGTGGATTATTCACTTTGCCTTCCAAGAGGATTAGCTGGGTTTTTTCCTCAGCCAGCTGCATCTTGACATGCTCGCACCATTGGGTGACAGTGCGGAGCACGTGGTGGGTTTTTTCTTCAATTTGGCGGACTGGCTCTGCAAAGATCAGCACAGTCAAGTCATAAACATAGGTGTATGGCTCCCAGAGTGCTGGTGCAAGGACCGAGCCCTGTGGGCACCCCTTCTCAATCTTTCTCTGGACAGAGACATGTCTGCATTAGATCGTAGCAGTTCTGTCTGTCAGGTAACTTCTTACAAGGGTGTACCGGTTGCGGGGGATTCCCCTACCTTTAAGCCACCAAAGGTTGTAAACGCTCCTCTGATGTCAATGAAAACTGCTACGACGTACTTAGCCAGTGCTAGCAGGGAAACACGCCGAATCTCGACAATGACATCCTGCATGGACCTTCCTCTGGTACACCTGTATTGTCTGCCTGTTAGGTTGCGGCCAAAGACTGCTTCAAGGGAGCGCAACATCAAGATTTCTAGTGTTTTGCCTAATATGGAAAGAAGGCTGAGCGGTCTCCATGATCGCGGGTCTGACTGATTGCAGTCACCTCCCTTTTGAAACACGCGCAGACTTCCACTGAGTGGGGAACTGTTCGACCTGCAGACAGTCATTAAATAAATTAAGGAGGCTGCAGGAGATTGTCCGCTCAGCCTTCCTTAGGATATTGCTTTCTATTCTATTTGGCCCAGGGGATATGTTGGGCTTTAAGGTCGCAAGGGCCCTGCCGAGGTCGCCTGTTGTCCACATTGGGATGTCGGGCTCGTTCGGAGGGTCCATGATCAGCTCCCTTGCTGCCCTCTGGGCTTCAGTGTCTCGAGCTACTTGGTCATCTGGGAACGCCTTCTCAAGGAGGGTTTCCAGTGAACTTCCGATGCTGCAGGCCCAGCCTGACTCATTTTGCATCGCAGCTATGTCCTGCTCTACGTTTGCTTTCCCTATGGCGGACTTGTTATGTCTGCCCCAGGGGTTCTCAGAGCTCTTCGCTTCCACAAAATTTCGCTGCCTTGCCATTTGGCTCGTTTGATGTCACGGTGGAAGGCCTTCTTCTCTTGGATGAAGGCAGTTCAGAGTCTAGCTTCGGCATCAGGGTCACGAGTGTTTTGGTACATCCTTCTGGTTCTATTTACACTTTGCTTGAGGGGATTAAGTTCCTCAGTCCACCATGGGACTTTGATTGCCCTGTGCTTCTGTTGCTCAAGTACAGAGAGCCCAGCAGAGTGCAGTGCTGTGGTAAATATGTCCACTTTGGCGTCCACCTGTTCAGTTGTTGATACTTGCACAATTAGGTCGACACTGACATACACAACATATTCCAGTGCCCTCACTGCACGGAATTGTGGCCAGTCCGCATTTTGTATTGTCCGCATGCATGATATAACCTGCTCTGGAAAGCCATTGGCTCGGAGGATCAGCTAAGTTCTGGCTGTTCAGGTGGGTGAGTGCTAGTATGTCAATGGACCGGTCAATGCCACTGCTGCCTTGGCACCGCTTCTTGCTCCAGCCACCACTCATGCGTGCATCCCAGACCAATAGTTTTGGATCTTATGGTTCCTGTATGGCGAGAACACTGCAGCATTTCTTGAGCGCATTTTGGAGCAACTCAGCCATAACTGGGAACTCTAATTTGGGTTATGCTGAAGAATTCGAACGTTTTTAAACTAACATGAACTCATAGTCCACTCACCTGGAGGGCAATCGCTCGCTGAAAGTCAACTAAATCTTCAGCAGTGTACACCTGTTGGTATTCCTACGGGCTCAAGCGCTGGCATGACGGGGAGCCTACTCGCTTGCATTCTCAGATGTGGCAAGGCGCACACAACAGCGTCATTCCTTGCTCAGTAGCCACTGCCAAGGGCACATGGCACATAGCACTGGCATTTGTACTGCCACTGGTGGGGGCCATTGGAGCTTTCGGATGTCTATCCACGCCAGCTGGCACGATGAGGGCCTTGCTTGGATGGCGTGACCCAATCACTCAATCCTTTTGCTGCCAGTTTTTTGAATGTAGGCTGGGTCGACACCCTCAACACAGGGTTTGTCTGCAACAACTTGTTGGTGAAGAGGCTGACGCCCTTCGCAGCAAGCCTAACACAGGGTTGTGTTCAACAAACTTGTTGGGCCAAGTCCCAGTAGGTCAGGCCCGCACGTCGCACAGCAGGCGTGGGAAGCCGCCCAGAGGGGCTGACGCTGGAGCTTCAACTCCTTCTTCGAAATATGGCTCGTAGCGCCTTGGCCATTTCTGGAATTTCCACACAATGACGGCGCCACCTTCTACTGCAGTGCGGATGTCTAGCACTCAGACGCTTAGAGCTTGGAGGTCCGTAGGGACACCCTGCATCAGCGCTTCCCATTGCATCAGGGTTGAGGGACCAGCCTCCTTCTCACATGTACGCCCATTCCCCTAACCACTACCACGTTTAGTGGTTGCGTTTAAGGGAGGGGCAAGCGGTGGTCCTTCTTATTCATGTTTTTATTTTTATTCTGCCCTTGTTTTTGGGCAGAGGCGTGGCGGGGCGCTGTCCTGCTACGGCCTTTACTTCTTCCCTGTGCTTCCTGGCCCTGGTAGACTGCCATTCAGCCTCAGCTCAAGAGGGATGGAGGAGGCGCAGTAGCGGCTACCGCCGCATAAGGAGGGCCTGGGGGTACTATCCGGCTCGCTGAAGCTCCTTGAGTTTGGGGGCTGGTGGCACTGGCTGCTGGGCAATTGCCTGGCGCAGCTCTTCCCTCACGACAGGTTGGCCACAGTTAGCACAACAGGGGCGATGTCGTTGGGGCACTAGCTTTTCACTAGCCAGCTTCGAAGAGGCAGCTAGTGACGAGGTCCCCAGCCTATACCGCAGGCTACCTCCGTGCCAGCTGGCAGCGAATGGACATATTCACAAATCCTGCTCCATGCTACATCAGGTTAGGCCACCTGAGGGTGATAACAAGTAGGTTGCGCCTGGCTACACATATGGGGAGAAGGGGAGATGATTGGGTTTGCCTGATTCTCCCCCTCTTGTTTGGAGGATGAGCCAGGTTGCTCATCATCCGAAGAGGGAGGGGTCGACCATGAGCTCGAGGGAGAGGCGAGGTGGCTGTTTATTATTACCTGCTATTGTTTTATTTGGACTTTGTATGGAGGAGATAGTATTCGGAATCCTTCAGCACAACACAAATAAGAGTTGCCTTAGGCTGGTTGTGAAAATGTGGGTATGAGGAGGTGCGTAAGCAGTGTCCCATGGAAGCATTAGGATCCAACTCTTTGTTGACGCAGGAAGCAGTGGTGGCTGGATGCTGAGGAGTTCAAGGCAGTGGCCTGATGCGCTGCATTGACATGCTCCGCCACCCACCGGAACAGCCAGCACTTGGCGCTGTGCTCATGAGTCAGCCCTGGCCACTGGTGATATCAGTGGGGAGCGCACCAGTTGCCACCAGCCGGAACCACCAGGAAGGTGTCTAGTGAGCTGCTCAGGAGTCAGCCCTGGCCACTGCTCATTATGCAAACGCCAGATCACCATGTGCCCCAAGGAAGGTGTTAGTGAGGCGTACTTCCAGGAGCTGTCTTTCGGCGTAACTTGATTGGAGAGTTTTAAGTCAAGTGTTCTGCCACGCCAGATGGTTGCAGGTATTTTGTATTTGGCATGGAGTCAATTCGTGAGCTTTAAGCCCCTGTAAGGTGTGATTGATAAACCGCCACCAGGTGCAACGGCAGGAGCTATTCTGCATCTTCCTGGGGTGGTGTGTTTATCACGATGGACACATCTCTGTCAACGCTTTATGTTGCCTTACTCATCAAAAATGCCATTGGCAACGCATTTATTTACTGCCAGCTGGATCTTCATGACTACCCTCCTAAAAAAGCATATCAAAATAGGTGACAGTCGTACATGTTTACCACAGCACTGCACTCTGCTGCATTCTGTACTACAGAATTTACACAGGGCGATCAAATTTCAATAGGTTATGGGCCCAGGCCACAATTCAACAACTGTGAATCTGTAAGTATTAGTATTAGTGCCATGAATTTACACAATTGAACCACTGATGCGGAACAATTTTGATACGTGGAAGTTGCAAGCACAAGCTCTTCTCACGTTCGCCATCAAAACGGCCCACAAACAAAGACCGGAAACGTGGAAAGTGGGGATGGCATAAATGCTGCAGACTGGGACAAAATGACTTGAACGCTCGATCGGAATTAATTCTGATAATTTCATCATCAGAATTAAAACAAATAAAAACTGCCAAACGTCGAAGCAAGTTTGGGATACCCTGACGAACATCTATCAAAGTAAGGGACCTGCCCGAAGGAAGGCTACTTTATTGAAATTCTCATCCTTCACACAATGAATGAACAGGAAGATATTCGCGACCATTTGAATAAATTTTGTGACACCGTCGACAAACTTGCAGAAATGGACATCAACATTAATAATGATTTGTTGAGCATAATGATGTTGTACTCTCTTCCACCATCATTTGAGAACTTCAGGATTGCTATCGAATCGCGTGATAAACTCCCGTCAACAGAAAATTTGAAAATAAAAATAATGGAGGAATATGAAGCGCGAAACAAGAACAATTCAATAGCTGAAGGAGCATTTTTCGGAAAACGATTCAACAATCAACGACGTAAAAACAACAGCAACAAAATCAGTCACCTGAATTAAAACCAAAGTGCGATACTTGCTCGAAATTTGGACATATGACAAAGGACTGTTGGTACAAGAAAACGGGGAAGAAAAATGAAACGACATTCAAGGTGGAACAGTGTTTATCCTCTAATACACAAACTAAGGATAATTCATGGTGCCTTGACAGTGGTTGTACTTCACATGTGCTCTGCCTTGTCGAACTTCGAAACATTGGACAAACTAAAATCATCGGGTGAATTGAAATCCTATGTGGGCAACCACTAATAGACTGTGCACAGAGTCAGTCACACTAAATTTAAAGAAAACCAATGCTCTAACGTTCACTGTCCAAAAACTCTTTACGTTCCAAATTTGACAACAAATCTCTTGAAGTAGGAAAAATCACCGACAAGGGATACAATGTAATTTTCAAAAGTCAATCGCCAAGTTGTAGATCAACGGAGGAGACATCATCGTTGATGCTAAACGAGCAGAAAATGGGTTTACTATTTAAACACCTCGATTCATCATCTTCAAAGGAGAAACATCAAATTTTATAGTCGACAGCAAAATCACTTAATTATCGACAAAATGTATAAGGCCATCTATTTATATTACGAAGCCTGCAGCAAACTCATGAAACTCGAGAGTATTGGGTCAATCCCAGAGAGCTGAAACTCCTGTGATGGATTAAATTTCAATAAGACTCCAATCACTCTGCAAGATTGGGAGACTGTGAAACGTGTATTGACAAGGAAAGTTCACAAGAGTTCAATAACCTCCAGGCGGAACCACAGAACAGAAAAATCTCGAACTCCTCGAAATCGTACACGTCAGATGTATGGGGACCATTTCCCCTTCATCCGTGAGCGTCTTTCATTTTGAGCCAGACCACTGGACGAAATGATTTATTTCATGGACATAAAGAACGAAGTTATTGAACATTTTAAAACATACAAAAATCTCGTCGAAAACATGACAGGCAAGAAAATTAAATATCTGCAAAGGTGATAATGGCAGAGCCGAATATTGCAACAAAATTTTTTGACGAATTTCTCAGGCAATCTGGCATCCAACGGAGATTATCGGCGCCAGGAACACCCGAACAAATTGACTCGCAGAGCGAAAAATCGCACACTACTGGACCGCGCTAGGTGTTTACTTTTTGAAGCAAAATTACCTGTAATATTTTGGGCTGAAGCAATAACACACGGCAAACTACTTGCTCAACCGCTCCCCATCACGATCCATAGATGAAGACACGCCTTTCCACAAATGGACAGGGCGTATCCCTTCCGCTCGACACTTCCAAATTTTTGAGCAAATGCAAAGCTTTGTGCACAACAAACCGTAAACAAGAGCAAATTCTCTCTGACCAGAGCGATCGATGGAATTTTTATGGGCTACTCAGAGATCTCAAACAAAGCGTACAGAGTATGGATACCACATGGCAACTGGTTATAAATGTTTCGCTGAACGAAATTGATAACGCCTCTGCCAATAACATCAATACTCTAGAGTTCTGAGCGAAAATATCGATGAAGACAGTGACATCGAGATAATTTCTAATAAAACTTTCAATATCAAGTGATGAAGAAACCAGCAGTAGAATCTACCAGCAACCAGCCTCTGAAATTGAAGAATCCGAAGACGAAGAAGAAACGAATGAAGACATTGAAGAGCCAATGACTTCCTGGAAAAACCTACCAACAATGATGATGGAGAAACAAGACCATAACGAAACAAACCAGCTGACCAAATTGGTTTTCAGACTATTACACATCTTTTATTTCTGAGACTGGCGATTTCTTATCTGAAAACGCTCCTGAATGGAATGAAGCAATAACCCAAGAAATCAAGTCCCACTTAAAATATGGAACATGGGTTATCGTATAAGAAACCAGAACACAAACCAATTGCCTACAAGTTTGTTCTCAAAGACAAACATAATTCAGATGGTACTTTAGAGCGAAAGAAAGCACGTCTTGGTGCGGATACACTCAGCGGTTGAACGTCGACTATTCGGAAACGTTCGCACCAGTTACAAAATTGAGTTCCATTCGCATGCCAGGTGTGCTATCGAGTGCTCCCCCACGTCACGCAAATGGGACGTATCCACAGCATATCTCAATGCTGAACTTGGAAGAAGAGATATATATGGAAAACCTACCTGCCTTGAAAATATTTGGTAAACATTGTGTTCAAACATAATTGTTCAAGGGTTCAAATGAAAATTGGAACTTTTGGCCAAGGCGAAACAAATGTTATCAGATATGAAAAAGGGAAGCGAAGAAAAGTTTGTCTTTTGAAACGAGCTCTCTACGGTTCTGAAACAGGCGGGGCGGCAATGGTTTAAGAAACTAGACGACATCTTGAAGATGATAGGTTTCCAAACCGTCCAACGCTGACCCCTGCATATATATCCTGACCAAGAATAATGAAAAAATGATCATTTCAGTCTACGTTGACGATATCAGCTTGTCGCTTCTACAAGTACAACGTTCGCTGAGAAAATTAAGAAGCAATTACAAAATCGTGGAGAGAAATGGGTGATCTGAATTACTGTTTAGGATTTTTCAGTTCTTGCCCTTGAAATTTTTATGAGCAGACCAATGGACTTACTCGGCCTGCATGTCCTGAAAATTCAGTTGCAAGCCAGTTTCTTCACCCATGGAAGCGGGACTCAAGCTCGAAAAATCGACTCAAGAGAGGGATAACCAATCTGCCATATCAAAATTTAATTGGTCCATTGATGTATCTTGCCGTAGCAACACGTCCTGACATAGCGTTTGCTGCTGGGCAATCTCGCAGCTCAGTTCAACACCTGTCACGATGATACACATTGGAGAGCTGCTAAAGAGTTTGTGCGCTACCTCCAAGGCATAGCCAAAGAAAAGGGACTTTTGCTTTAAAATCTGGGATGCCTCATCCGGTCTGGCTGACGCTGACTGGGCATCATGCACCGTTGACCGAAGGTCCACAGGCTTCTGTCTAACACTTGTACTTGACCAGGCTGTCTGGCTCTAGAAGGGAGATGATTGGGTTTGCCTGATCTCAGCTGAAGGCCTTGTTTGCCTTGGAGGACGGTAGGTTGCTCAGCAAAAGAAGCGAATGCATTTGGCGAGCAAAGCACAGGTGCATTTGACTATTAGCGGATTTTGGAATATCTCAATCAAAATTGAAATATTTAATGATAACCGAGCTGCACAATCGCTATCTACCAACCCAATCGTGAGTTCGCGAAGTCAGCAAGCATCAGCATCAAAGAGCATTTCGTTCGTGAAGCAGTCCAGACAGGCATCAAGCTTAGTTATCGGAAGAGCGAAGACATGGAAGCTGACATCTTTACCAAAGCTCTCGGGGCCAAAGCATAGAGAATTCGGAAGAAAGCTTGGCGTTGTTGTACAGTAATACTCGTGAGGGGGAGTATTGAATTGGACACTCGTCTCGTTTGTTGTTCCAACACTACTCATCACCATTGGCAACGCATTTATTTATGCCAGCTGGATCTTCATTTCCTCTCTCCAAAATGTCGGTAAAAATGGTGTCGTGTCGTTTATCTCGTTCTTAAATGTTTTTCCTTTTTGCATTCTGTTTTAAATACAAATTTACTACTTTAAAACAGTGATCCCTTCCTCAATAGTGTTCTGTGATCCCAGCTCAAGGTAGGGGGTTCCCAGTGTGTCATGTATGTGAATGAAGTGTAAGTTGACTCCCTTTTAGTCCGGCTAATACGAACACGCAGGGAGTACGGCAGTGGAATTATGGATCCCCTACTGCGGAGTGAGCACAGTGTGGCGACAGAGTACACTGTGACGCCCAGCCATAGTTAAGCCTTGTTGGATGTAATCCTGCGGGGACCTCATAGAGGTGATGTTGTCTAATAAGCTAGGCCTACCCGGCTGTCCTTTTTAGTCGGCTCATATGACACGCAGGGAATTCGTCAGCGGTATTCTGGACCCCTGACTGCAGGGTGAACACACACAGGTCTGTTTCCTTATTTGATGACTGTACCTAAACCCTCGACGAGGGTTATATCAGTCATAGAAGTTGCGGTTTCGCTAATATGCAAGAGGCCAGCCCCTGCAGCATCCACTGAACTCAGACCTGTGGAGGTACGGCAGGTATTTGGTCGTTAGCCAGTCTCCCGGTACAGAGCTGTTGCCCGTGTGTCACTGCGGAGGTGACCACCTGAGGAATACCGTACCATCTGGGAGGAGTTCTTAATCAGGTTTCCTACCCGATCTAACTATTTGCTTAGGTGGCAAGTTTCAAAAGGTGAACACACAGACACACACACACAAACACACACACACCCACCTGTTCTCCCACATGTTGACATTTTACCTCTTAAGGTTTGGGGATTCGAAACCTGCAAAGTCCGTCCGTCGCCAGCCGTTCAAGCCATATATTGCAAAAAAGTCTTTTTCGACAAAATTTCGTTTGGGATTAAGTTGTACCTACAGTTTTTTGTCTTTTTTCATCGACGAATTTGTGAAGAAAACTTTTTGTAGTGTATCACTCCACACCCTGTAGCCCTTCGAGGTTTCAGAGTAGCCGACGAGTACACACTCACTAGAGCGAGGTTCCTATTTTCCCTTGCCTTATTTCTCTAGTATGTATACTCTTCTTCAAAAGTACGAAGATACGAGACGAATGGAGGTCTTCCATACCATAAAGTGAACGGGATTCTTCCATCATTTCCAAATGCAATCCCGACCACTTTCTTAAATTCTTTAAAATTTTCATAACGTCTGTCTTCGCCTTAAGAAAACTCACTTCATAACATTGAGCCGTTTCATCGATGAATGTGACGTAGTACAGTGAGCCACCATGAGAAAGAGTACGTACTGGGCTCCACACATCGGAGTGAATGATTTCCTCTACTTCTTAGGAAACGGTGTCTGCGTCATCTTTCCCCGCAAGCAAGTCTCGCATGCCAGAAGTTTTTCGTTCAAATTTACGTTGGCGCCAAGAACTGCTTTTGATTTGAGAATTCTTTTCAATTCTTGTTCATTAAGATGATTGAATCGATAATACCACATCATCATTTTCGAAAGTTTCTGTTCTTGAAGCACTTTAGCAGTTTCACTCTTTTCCCAAATGAATTATAAGTTGTTTTCATGTTTAGCTGAAATCACGCTGTTGAAATATTTCGACAAATCCGCTCGTCCTATTAAACAATACATCGAATCCATTGTCCGTAACTTTACAGACTGAGATAAGGTTACTTCTCAAGTCAGGCACTAATGGAGTCAACAATGAACTTGACACAGCCTTGACCTGTTATGTCAGTTGATGCAGCGTTTGCTAAGTTCAGCCTCAAGTTCTCTGTTGGAGTCACAACCGAAAATTGGTTCGGGTCACTACAAAAATGAGTTCCAAGCCACTGTCCAAACACCACCGACGGTCTTGATTGTTTTGGGATTCCCCGAAAAGAGACACAAACAACGAACGATCCATAAATCTAAAACATTACATCTAAAACATCGCACTTTAAAGTTCGGATTTTACGCTTCCACTTTCACGAGATATGGGCTTTTCATTCCTGTTTTTCTCGTAAAACGCGTTAGGAATATGTCAAATTGTCCCTCGTGACTCGATCGCAAACCGGAAATGTTTGAAGTTGTTAGGCAAACCTATACAAAAAACTATACAACATTATGGAAAGGAAATTGTTGTTAATAGTGATGTCCATATCAGCGAGTTTGTCCGCGGTATCGAAGAAACTTGACACGTGATCTTGAATGTCCTCTTCAATTTCCATTCGCATTTCCTTTCGAATTATAAATTTTGTGCAATTTCGTCCAAGGTTCATGAGATGTCTCACAACATTTTACTTGCTTCAATTCGGACGGTCTGATCGCTAAAATGAGAGCTGATCTGGTTTTCAAATCTGTTTCTTCCCATTTCGCTGCTTCGGCAACTTCTGTGGGCTTCGCATGTTTGTCGCTAGCGTAAATCCTGCCGTCATTCTTGATAAGAATGGCTTGCATTTGAAGGCGCCATGGGCCGAAATTATTACGAACCAAAAGTTCGATCTTCTGGTTGCTCATCTTCTCTCAATTAACCAGAACCCTACACAAACGTACCTGGGCCCGTAACCTTTTTAAAGAAAAATTATATATAACGGTTAATGCGCGGGAATAAACGCACTCGACGATGTCACGAAACGAACTGTAATTTGTCATAGCCAAAAAAAAAAATATGACCAGAAATAACAGATGAATCTGGTCAACCAATAACTAACTGAAGAGTCGTCACTTGTAAATTTCCACAAAATGTACGTCATAATGTGTATGCCTAGGTGACACTTGGAAATTGGCACAGTGTGACGACAAGCTGACGTGCTGTTGGAGTGAGACCGGCGGTAGTATGGGAAATGAACGCAGGGCTGCGAGCAACGACGTACCTCGAGTTCCTTCAAGTAGCAAAATTTACCTCACTGTATTTACCGTGATATCACTGTCTACCATCCTAGACTCAGTTCTACACTCGTGAGATTCGTCCTACTCGGCTGAGTAACGAAAAATAGTTACTTAAGAAAAGATACCAAACACGAATAATTGCAATAAAACTGCCAAAATGTGGTTTTTGGCTAATTTTGATTTATTTACTCATTCTGAATAATACACCTATGTTTAAGACCAGGAAAATCCCCCCCCCCCCAGTCAATTTACACTATAATTTTCAGGCACTTTGGAGATTCCAAATCCGCAATGTTCGTCCACCGTCGTCCGTGCCATATTTTGCCTTTAACGCGGTCTAAAAAATTCGTTCTTTCGGACAACAATTCCATTTGGTATCCTTTGTGCCCTCCTTACTTGGCTCCGATCAGGCAAAACCCAGGAGGTTCATATGTGCGAAAAAATAGTTTAAAAATCAACAATATCGAAATGTTGGCAGTTCTCTCTCAATTACATTGCCTCACAGTAAATAAAGTGAGTTGAAGTATACTATTTGAAATAAATCACACACGGAGAATACAGCGAAGGTTATTCTTTCTCCCTGCCTGTGCTCGTGTCCCGTACTATCGCCTGTCTCTCTCCAACCACCTGTCAGCGTGACGCTATGCCAATTGCCAAGTGTCGCCTAGAAATATTCTATGACGTATATTTTCGTTGTTCTCTCGTCGTCAGGCAGTATTTGGTGTCGTTTTATTGTATATTTTAATGATGAATAGAATGGGTTGATTCTCAGAGGTGTAAGATTGCGTTACATAGCCATTTATTTAATTTCAATATTTTTGACGTTGGATTGAATAGGGTAGGCTCTAGTCATGCGATGATGCAAGAAACGTTATTGGTGTTTGGGTAGCAATGCAGTTTCTCTCCCGTTAAGTAGTAGAATAAGGTACAAAGGCTCAGACAACGCTCAATCAGTCTTTTGTGATAGCAATCTACCTTTTGCAGGGCATTTTTAAGTAGTAAACGAACTCTATTTGCACCCGGTAGATTGGATAAATCAAACTTGGGAGGATCGGAGCCAATAATTTTTAGACACACATGGAGATAAAGGTTGGTTTGAAGTTGCGTTGGCGTACAATCTCGATATAGAAGAGTCGTAAACAGAATATGTCGTTAAATATAGGACGCCTATCGTGCATATACCTACGCACGTGTGGGCACTTTCCATCAACCAAAAATAGTGGGTTTGGTGTTCCCATTGGATTTGCTTTGCAACCACTGATTAAAATAACTTTCCTTTCTACTTTGTAGAGCCAAGGAAAGTAACTAATAAAGCGTGTCTAGAACCCAGCCTGATGCGTACGGAGAAAGTAATGGAGGTTCAGAGAGCAGGAACACTTTCTAGAGACGGAGTTCAATTTGCTAGTAGCATTATTGATCTTATTACAAATCCTTCCCGTCAGTGTAATTTTATCTCTTCCTGTCTATCCACCGGGGCACTGTAGGCTGCTCTGTATCTGCCCCTTAGTTAAATCTGTGCAGTGTCAACCTGACTTTCTGCATTTTCTGGCGTGGAATATTTTTGGCCTTTTGAACAGAGTTCAAAAAAATATCTGGTGCGTTGCAACACACAACTTTCCTTAGCTCTCCACCCCAACAATTCACTTTTTACATGGCTAATTCTATTTAATCAATTCATTTATCACTCAGTTAATTTGAACTTGGTCAAACAACACTTTGCGGCTGCAGGAAGCGGTAGCCCTTACAGTTCCAGATTGTATTGTGCTGCTCGTACTCATTTCAGGACCATTATTGAGCAACTGGTACACAGATAATTAATGAGGCTGTAAACACAATTTTTAAAAAAAAGGATAGTAAACACTTTTGCAGAGTTATTGAAAAATAACTGTTAGAACTGGTAGTAAGGGAAACGGCAGTAGTTGAAATTCAGGAATTTCTGGAGTGAGCCCCATGTATCTCATGAGCGTTTTTAAACACTCGCCCTTTAGGTATTGGATTGGACTACGATACCAATTTTTTTAAAATTCTACAAGAATTCCAGCGGAGTTTATAAGGAAAAACTGCGCGAAAAACGCTTTTGGTCGAAAATTTTGATAATTTATTGTGCTGCTCTCGTCATTTTCCCACGAATGAGAATTTTATAGTATCATCGCCTTATTAAAAGCTATCGATATAAAAATTGTAATTAAAATCGTTAGGGCCGTTTTTGAGAAAAAAATTTGGTGTTTTGATCACTATGATGACTATAGTTAACTTTCGGTGGATTTAGCCCATACCCTCATTATTGCGTCCCATGGTAACCTGTAGGCTAGACATCAAGTTTCAGCTGATTTGGTACAGTGGTTTTCTCTAAAAACTGCGCGAAAAACGCTTTTGGTCGAAAGTTTTGGTAATTTATTGTGCTGCTCTCGTTATTTTCCCACAAATGGGAATTTCATGATATAATTGCCTTATTGAGGGCTATCAATATAAACAATTTAATCAAAATCGTTAGAGCCGTTTTTGAGAAAAAAAATATTTGGTGTTTTGATCACTATGATAACTATAGTTAACTTTCAGAGGAATTTGTTCAAACCCTTATTTTGACGTTCCATGGTGACCTCCGGGGAGATATGAAGTTTGAGCTGATTTGGTACGGTGGTTTTCTCTAAAAATCGTTCACAGACACACACACACACACACACACACAAAGACCATTTTCCCAAATAGTGTTTTTCGGACTCAGGAGGGTCTGAAACGTAAAGATCAGAAGAAAACTCAAATATTTTTTTTTCAGCCGATTACATAACTTTCCTTTCTACTTCGTAGAGCAAGGAGAGTAAAAACTTAATCAGCTTAGCCGGCGTTTGTTGGGGGTTCCCAGCTCTTGCTCGACCAGTTTCACTGATCCACGATCAATTCATTTAATTTTCCCAAAACCGTCAACACTGTTGCAGTTTCTAGTTTCACGAAGGACGAGTAATAGTCGGAATTATATTACAATTCAGTGGCTCCAATGTTACAATACTCGGGCATTAGCTCGATCACAACTAAATGAGCTATCAGCAGACTGACCAACTAATCCAACCCTGGATTAACCCCCCCCCCCTCTCCTCCCATTATCCTGTCTATTGAAAGGGTAATCAGACATTCGATTTGGCAGGGGGAGGCACGAAATAAGCTTAAAATGTTCGATCCGCTAGACACATCACAACTAGCAGTACGTCAATCAATTGAGTCGTAGCTGTCAACACAATATTCGCTAAGTTCGATATAATTAATGACTGAAAATTTACACAAACAAAATGTACTACAAACGCGATTCGAGACTGAGGTGGAAGAGGACTGACTAGAGATAGCTCTGGCACAACTACTTATAGCTTGTCCTCGGCACAGTCAGCGGTTTGCCTGAATGGCCATTGAGTCATCACTATATCTCAATATAATTCATGTATATGCTTAGACTAACACAGTACAATCTTAACTCCTACTGTAGGGCGCAGGAGAGGGTAAAAGTTGAAGATCGAAAATAAAAGAACTTGGTGAGCGTGAGGAGGACTGTATTAAATTCAATGAAGTGAGTAGCGTTTGTGTACAAAAGGGCGATGCAGAAGCACGACTCGGAAATATGCGTGAACTGGCGGGAAAGCATCGGAACGAGAGAGCGAGCTTAGCCGGGCACAGGGAGACGAGTGACTTGCGCGATAGTTCTTAGCTTACGCTCTCTAAAATATACCCACTTTCCGGTGGCCCGAAGAAAAGTTGCCTCATGAGGACGATCTTGTCTTAAACCACTCTGTTGTCTGTTTACATTCTGACATGGCTCTGTTTTATCTGCGTTATGTTTTATTTGGTATATGACCACTTTAAGCAAAGTTTTCGCAGAAGGAATGAAAACCTGTGTAGAAATGTTCGCCCGATCCTTCGAGATTTAGGGGTGACAATTATATTATGATAATATGGAGTAGTTTGATATGCAGAATAACGTGATAGAGTTTAAGGAAAAAGTTAAAAGCAAACTGTTGAGCCTGTATCAAATGGAAGTGCGTTTTGTAAAAGAAAAACTGAAGCGAACAAGATCAGGGATTGGTAGAGAACTGGATTTCTGATTTCTTTTCCTGTTGAACTGGTTTGTTTTTGTTCTGTTTGGTGAGAAGTAGTAAAGTGCGATTGGATTTTACTGCTGCCTCGTCGCATTCTATATTCTATGTTGGTGTAGCTGTTGTTCAGCTGTTTCCCGAGTACTGTTCAGCCACTTATTCTTTTATTGTGTACTCACAGTATCTGTACTAGCCATTTGTACTGGCTAATGATTTAATGAAAGCGCGAGGCGTGGAGGTTCTTTCAGACCAGGTGACAGTTGACAAAGGGGTTAGGCTAGGCTGTACAAGTCTCAGTTGCTTTTCGGTGTAGTTTTTCTTGGGAGCTCTAGATGGTTTGTGTTATTGGCATTCCTATCAACGGATTGGCGTTCTCGGTGTAATTTATGCAGATGACACAGTGATCCTGTCCTGAGACAATGCAGGACTTGGCAGTGATCTGCCGGAACTATGGCAGAACAAAGTCATATCAAAAAAGTTACGCAGGGCTTAAGACTGACAGTTGACAGGTAGATCGTTAAATCAGTTGTGCAATTCGGTTTAAGATAGTAAGATATTCTTCCAGCACACAGACGGGTTATTAAATGCTACGTCTTTTTGATAGTTTCGTTTGGGGTAGAAACCTAGAAAAACCAAGCGCATACACTGTCTGGAAGCTTTGAAAAGAGGCTGATTCGATGCATGCTGGGAATCCCTTGAACCGCCGGATTCAGCAATTATTCTTTAGTAACTCACTGACAGTGAAGAGACCCAAGCTGGCGGGCGTACCCGTCCATGTTATGGGTGGTCCTACGTACTATCTACTGCAGATTAGTATGTTGGCTAAGATGAGTGGGCGTCAGGGAATTGGAAGACAATCAGCGAAATCGTTGCTATTCATGTTTAGCTGGACAGGAATCAACCGAAAAGCAGATTTGTTGTCAATTATTAATTCTGAATGATACACCTGTTTTCAGTTAGGAAAATTGTGTACACCATCCCCCTCTAAAAATTCGATACTCAACTTTTCAATACATCAGGATTAGGGTAGGCGGGGGTAAAAACTAACAGTTCCATGTTTTCATGATATCACGAGCTCTGAAAGAGTGCTATTCATCTGGTAAAGCTGGGATCTGGTGCTACAGGATCCTAGATGCATGTGTTGGAAGGTGGGGCGCAAACGGACGAGCAAGCTATTCGCAGTAACAATTTCATGAAAAAGTGGAAATGGTAGCTATTGCCCCATGCAACGGGGAAAAAAGTACCATTGCATTTCTGTGGTAGTTTTTGCCCCAATTGTAAAAAAAGAGGCAAAAAAATAAAACACTGAACACAAAATTGCGGTGAATAGGAATGCTTTATTTTCTATTAAACAAAATAATAATAACTCTTACGTAAATGAGCCAAAAGACTGGGTTACAAACTATGTTGTCCCTTTTCTTGTACAAAACAGAAAAAATGTATTCCAGTCTACTGGTAAAACTGAAAAGTAGGAATACCTATAGGTAACTTCTGAAATGACTGGCTGGCAGAGAGCATGGACGAAAATTTCTCTGAAAGCATAATTAAAGCAACAAAAGGTAAATAGAAAATCGTGTTAATTAAAACGTGGCCTTAATGAACAGCTGGCAGATCTTCTTTGAACGAAATCGTGTTCAGAAATCTCGAATTTTTATTAATCAAAGGTGTAGTTAATTTCATGTGAACGTCCCCTTTTTCGAAAAAGGCTTCCTCGTTGACTGTTAGGTGCCCTTTTGAAAAACTGTCCTCCATATACATCATCGTAGATAGACACGACCTTAACGACGTAAAGGCGAAAAGAGTTTTTCGTTTTCCCTTGCACTTTTTATGACCACGAAGTTTCCTTTTTTGAAGTTCCGGGCTGTCACGATGAATGTTCGTCGACTCCTCATCTTCGATTTCTTCGTCGGAAAACGTGATATTCAAGTCTGAGCTGCTGTTGTGGACAGAGAAGTTTGAGTCCGAATCCGAAGAACTGAAGGAGCAAACAGCTGATGGGTTGGGAACCTTTGGCGACGTTTTCTTGTAAACAAGTTTTCGCGGTTGAATTTGTTGTAATTTTTTTCTTGATTTTGCTGCTTTTTCTTTATAACTCGTAGCTTCCAGCTGTGCTTCCAACCGTACCTTGTTTGGTGTTGATGTGAGAAGAACTGACTTCAGTCCTCTCCCTGTCCGTTTTCTTATGATTTTCATCTTCAAGTGGAATTATCTCCTCAGGCAGCGTTGGTCTGGAAGGTCCAGGTTGTGGATCCGTCTCTGGTGATAGCAGGGCAGCATCTTCGGTATCAGCAACATGAGCGTTGCCTCAATCATTTCACCACAAGTTTCAGGAGGCCGACGTCATGAAGTTCACGGACACCTGTTAGTTGGGTTTTCTCTATTTGGGCCATATTTCCTTCTTCAGCTTCGTTGAACACAATGAACTGATTTTCATCTGTAGTAACGACGTTTTCGTTGTCAGCTTCGGGGTTCTGGTCCTTCTCCTCGGATGGCAGGAAATCGACATTTGTGAACACGTTGCGATCCAAGGGGTAAATCCTCGTAACTTTTTGAAGCTTCGGACAGCATTTTCAAGCGTAGCGGCTTTCTCACAAGCAATTTGAAACATTTCGGCAACCTCATACACACTGAGCACTTGACCTGGATGGCAGACGCCCCAATCATCTGCTGCGGCATCGTAGTAGGCTTTCAGGGGCCTGAAGAAGACTGTTCAGGGGCTGAGTCTTGTGACTGCTATGAGGAGGAAGACTTAGCATGTGTATGTGGTTAGTTTTGGCGAAGTTGATGGCTTCAAGACTCACATGGGAAATGTGGTTGTCGAGGATTAACAGAATAGGCCTCTCAATGGAAGGGTTAGTGAATTTCTTAAAATGCTCCAACCATTTAATCAAGGTTGGGGTATTCATATATCCTTTGTCACTGACTGCCATGTCACAGCCAGGGGTCCATTTTTTATGAGGAGCAAATTCACTCTTTTCCTGGCATTTATGAAGTACGGTGGGACGAAATGACCAGCGGCGGTCACGGAACAGGCTACAGACACAGTTTGCCCTTGCTCTCAAGATACCGATTTGGCAACTTCTCGTTTCCCAGTCAGTGTTTGGGCAACAACAACAACAAACACAATTATGGGCATGGGATCCTTTTAAAATAATATACCTATAAATATAAAATAATATATATAGAATGATATAAATAATGAGTTTTTCAACATGATGCAAAGGGAGGAGGGGGCAAAAACTACCATCCTAACAAGATGGGAGTTTTTGCTCCATGACGGGTGGTAGTTTTTTCCCCAAAATATGGCCGGCACATTAACCTGCTCTCCTGATCCATGAGCTTCCATGAAGTGACCAGCGGTGGCAGAAAAAACAATTCGACTTATGTGTTGACAGTTGCACTTTGAAGTATGCATAGCCAGTTAGTCGCAATGCTATTCTCAACAACAGTAAATCTTACATCAAAATGCCGAAAAACAAACTTACCTCATTTTCTCGTCACTAACTGTCACCAACTCCTCGCGTTATCACTGACAAACTGACTCCAACAGGTGTGATACGTAGACACCTTGGAGACCCGTCCAGCATGGTTACCAACAAAACAATCGCACTGGTAGTTTTTGCCCTCTGGTAGTTTTTACCCCCTTAGTAAAATCATAAGCCAGCTCGACTCGCAACGTCGTATATTGTTTACTGGTACTTTTCGATGTGTGAGACTACATATACAAGAGTTGTACAAGAGAATAATAAACCGTTGTGTAACAATGTGCAGCGTTTTTTACCTAGCGCTGGACTGCGAGAGTTTCACACGTCATTGGCGTTTGGGGAGTCAAGGATTGTTATACCTGCCATGTACTGTACCAGAAGTGCGTGGTAACCGAGTGGCAACACCTCTTTCTTTGTAGACGTTAGACACTGTACGCTGCCCCACATACATAAGTGCGATGACTTGCACGCCCCTACTGGTTCCTCCTATTACTTGTTTAGAGGAAGCTGTTCAGGACTGCATTAAGACATTATTGATGGGGTTAAATTAACCAAATCCATAAATTACGTGAGTACCTGTCACATGTGCATCTCCGATATTCCATAATATATTCAGAACCTCTTAGAAGTTTCTCTTGACGATAGGCCAACTATTCGTAAGAATTTAATGACTCGATGCTATTGTCATCAGTCAAGTAATTTAATACAGAAATGAGGAAACATCTTAATTTTTAAGGTAAAGTCGCCTGTCAAGGATGTAAGTAGATTAATTATACCAACTTTCTTTTCTCCTTTTACTTGATTTTTTTCTTTAGTTTCTCCTCTGTTTACATGTGGATCAGACGTCCGCCATCCTGGTTATATTTTTCCTCCATCACCTGATAAATTCGTCTTTTGCACTAGAGTTCTATTTGAGCTCAAAAGTCAATTTGGAATCGAAAACCACGCCAAGATAATTACAAGTCTGAGAAAATGGAATGGGTGGGCACCCACAGGTACCATTACCATCACATCCATAAGAATGAAGTTGAATCGTCTCATCCAATAACAATTCTCTTCGTGAGTTACCTGAGAATCGAACAATTGACGTTTTATCTATATTGAGACACAAATGGTTGTAGTCCTTCCAAGTCCTGATAATATTCAAGTCGTGACCCCCAAACCTCACTAACTCATTATAATTCCTCGAGCAACAAATAATTGCTGTGTCGTCAGCAAACCCAAAAACTCTACTGCTCAAATTCAAGTTCATCAATTCATTAACATACAGAAGGAAAAGTATTGGCCCGAGAACTGTACCTTGAGAGACACCCCAATTTATTCGATTAGTTGAGCTGAAACTGTTTCCAATTCGAGTCACCTGCGAACGGTCAGTCAAGTACGATTTCATAAGCTCATACGGTAACCCCCTTATGCCACATTGATGTAGTCGATGTAACAACGTACCATGGTGCAGAGAGTCAAAGGCCTTGCGAACATCAAGGAACATTGCTAATACAAAAAATCCCTCATTGCATTTTTCAGTAATGAATTTATACATATCAAATAATGCGTGTTCCGTACTTAACTCTTTCTGGAATCCAAATCGCCTCTCAGAAATAATTCTATTTGCCTTAAAAAAGGTCATAAGTCTTGTTTTAATGCATTTCTCCAAAATTTTGGATAGTGATAACGTTAAAGCGATAGGTCTATAATTACTCATCACCTTCCTAGCACCACTCTTAAATAGTGGTATTACTATGGCTTTTTTAAATAAGGAAGGATATACACCAGATGTTAACACAAAATTAAAAACAAATGCTAGAGGTAATGCGATATAGGCTGCTAGATATTTAAGCATCGAGTTCGTTATGTTGCCAAAATCGTGAGTACTAGGCTTGTTTAGCTTCAGTAAGTACTTCTCGATTTCTGTGGATTCCCATGGATGTCTGTGGACATTCCCAAAAGTTCATTCTGGAAAAGTAACCTTCTCAAAAAAGTCGTATGTACAGCCTAATCAGTTCTCGATGTACCAATTGCTCAATAATGGTCTGAGCATGAGTACGAGCAGCACAATAAATTCTGAAACCTTCCTGCCACCGTGAAGTTACCGCTTTCAAATGAACTGAGTAAAAAACTCAAAATTGAGTTAGTAGCAACAGCCATCAAAACCAATGTATATATGAAGAGCTGAAGAAAGTTGTGTGATGCGGTACACCTGACAGTTTTTTAGTTCGCATCGTTTTCATGCGTTCCGCCAAAAAAAGGTTGGGCTAAAGTAACTGTAATGAGCTACAGGGTTTTGTCAGGAGTTGTACTCTCGTGGTTATGTTGTTCCTAGAGATCATCTCAATTTCCCTGTGCACCTTCTTCGTGTAACATTCCTGCCCACTCATCTTAAGCGTTGTCAGTAGCTTATGCTGTTCACTCACGTCTCACGTGGTCTCTTACATCTTGTGTTTATTTAAATGTTCCTAATGACAGTACGTAACATATTTGACGATTCCATTTCTTTGAGTCCTCGCCACAATGAAAACTGACATTTTTACTGGAACGAGGTGTTTTGATAAAACTATCGCACTTTCCATTAACTACAATTACGACCGGAAGCGTCAAGGGCCGTTGGAAGGAGGTGGAGGTTAAAACCGATAGGACAGATAATCTAATTACTGACTGTGAAGAATGGTGGACCCTCTGCTTTCTACATTAGCCCGCTTCCTGACTACCAGCGGCTGTCACTATAACCGATTATACCTAAGCCCTAACCACTAACCACGTTGTTAATCTGGTTTGCCGAAAGAGACTCGAACGAAGCACTCAATTTATTTGGTGTGGGGTATGTACTGGGAATTCTGGTGGGCGAAATTGATGTTGGCGAGGGTGGGATGCGCACGATCAAAAGAGGGAGGAACTGCTGAGTGCATATTGATGGGAACGGGCTTAGTCCGATGATAACTTGCGTCGGCTGGCGAGAGGGCCAGAGGCCAGAGGCCGAGCTCATTAGAGGCAGAGGATTAAGAAGGATATCTGAGGCCACGATTGGAGACCGCCTTCTGATCGATAGATGACGTACTCGTACCATACAAAATCCGACGATTTGTGGTTGAGATCACAGTTAATTTTAACGAAGCATCTCCACAATTATAAACATTCTCGTAAGACGCTACTTACAGCTTATCTTCGTATCGGACGTTATACCCATATAAATTCACCCTGTAGTTGGCGGTCCAGAATTCGACTTCCATACTCCATGCGAGTGTCTGTAAGAGGCGGAATTAAAGGAAATTGTTTTTTTCTTCCAAAGACCACTGTAAATGACGCCAAAAGGAGAAACTAAATAAATAATAAGTGAGGAAAATGGCGAGGGCACCCAGATTACCCGACGCCGGCTCTAGGGATAGTAGGATTGTGACAGGGAAGGATAAGAGGATGTTCCACGATAGAATGCCCTCCAATTAAGGTACGTCCGGGAGCAACAGGCGGGTGGTGATACCTCGGAGAATGATAGCTTACACAATCGACGAGATCTCCTCAGCACTTTTCTTGTACAACTCACCACACCAGGACATAGTCAATGCTGCAACCCTGATGTTACCTGCCTCCACTCCACCGAGCCCAACACTGCCATACGTGTTTGTGCTTCAAGCTTGCCAAGTCAGTACAAGATCCTGGCTGCCAGATACTACCTGGACATCCAGGATCACTGCAGAATGGTCAGGAACCGCGCCAACAATAGTCCTTCACCAGAGACTACGCAGTAGTACCGCCCTCTCTCTCCACATCCCAGCCCTCAGATGACAACGCACCAGCTACCTGCTTGCAGACTGTATCATGACACAGTCCCTATGAGTACAGGTACAGACCTACACCACATGATCCAGTGATTCAAACAGGTTACCACAGGCACGGCAGCGAGCATTCTCAACATTATGATCCTGGCCTCTTGTACCAGGAGTGACCATAATCCTTCCCATGAATGCCCTCTGAAGCCCACTCCACTCACTCAGAAGAGTAAGGGGAGTCAGGGATGTGGCTGGGAGGCTCCCAAAACGACACATACTCCTGGAGAGTAGGCTGAGCGTTACCATAGCCAGCACCCTACAGTGCTGCAACTCTACCCAGATACATCCTTCAAAACTTCTGGACTAGCTGGTCTTCTTGGCTGCCACTTGCAGGGGACAGATTTGAGAAGTCTGGGTTCTGCACCCTCCCCCCTGCCCGGTTCTCAACTCTCGGGAAAATGCAGCGCAGGTAATCTGCAACCTCGTCCACAAAAGCACCAAGACAAGAAACAGCCCTACTAGCCAGACTCTGCAGGTGAGGATTTTCATAACGTTTCACTCTATGTACATGCTCAGCAAGCCTCAGAATCTTATTCTTCAAAAGGGACAAGAAGTGTGAGACTGCAAGGTCTGGCCAACTATCTGTGGGTGGCTGACCCATGTCTGCTACGGGAGAGCCTATTCGTGGAGGTTTGACTGTCCACAAGCTGCCCATACTCAAGCTTCCAGTGCAGGGCTTTAATGGCTGCCACAGTACGGGAGAGGAACTGCATTTACACACCTCACACAACACACTGTGACCCCCCTTCCTTCTGCTGGGACCACAAAACACGCCACCAAGTGGCTCCAAGCGAAAACCGTTCTCACTCTGTTGTCAGGGAGGAGCTGTGCATGGCAATTGCCATCAGCAATTAAGACCTTCCCCCCTGGCAGTGCAACAGGCATACAGGCAGGGTATACAAATCGCATTACGTACGGACAACACACTTAGAACCAAACTAACTGCAAAGACTGAAAAGACAGACCCACTCGACCAAGGTGGGGGTATATAAAATAACTTGTACTTGTACAAACGCATACATAGGACAGACAGGACGAAAAATACGGACCAGATACCCAGATCACATTAAATCTCTTAGTAGGAACAAAGACGATTCAAACTTGGCTAACCATCTCAAAACAACTGGACGTGAACCTACCAAAATACAGGACTGTACCACCTTACTACACAAACAATACAAAGGACGAAAACTGAACATATTAGAAAACATGGAAATTTATAAACAAAAAAACTTCAATGGACAGATCATAAATGAACAAATCAACACAAAATGCGACACGATATTCACACCACTCAAAACACTACACAAACGAAAACAACCAACTGACGGATTTACAGACCACCCCACACAAAAAAGACGGAAATTCCACAATTGACAGATCATTCAAGACGTTCCATTCACCTCTAGGGGTTTTTCCCCCTGAGGTACATGACTCCTCCCCCGACGCTCTATCATCCCGTTTACCTTCCTTTCTTATATAATGACCACGACCAACTGACTGACTCCAGTACTGACTTAATGGACAGACGATGATGTCTTTACATCGAAAGCGCTTGCCCACAGCAACTCACCAACCAGAGGAGACGGACTCACCTAACAGATACGTAAACTTTAATGTTTGGAAAAACGTTTGAAATTTTGATGTTGCAGTCCCTCGAAGGAGTATTTGGCCACAACCTCTCAGGCAGACAATATGGGTGTACCAAAGGAATGTTCTCACAGGATGTGATTGTCCAAATTTTGCATAGTTTCCGCGGCAGCATCGGCTAAATACGTCGTAACAGTTCTGATTGACATCAGGGAAGCGTTGGACACCTTTGGTGCCCAGCGCTCTTCAATGAGTTCAAAGGTAGGGAAATCCCCAGTAACATGTAGTTGAGCGTCAGACGTTACCTGACACATAGACCTGCCACGATCGAATGAAGGCAAATCAAGTGGAAATATTGAGAAAGGGTGCTCAAAGCGCTCAGTCTTCAGGCCAGCACAATTGATCGACTTCTCAGGAGACTCCTGGAGACTGGATGTGATCCATATGCCAATGCGCGTGTCAAGACTCAGGTGGCCAAATACCGCCGAGCGTGTCAAGACGCAGGTGGCTGATTAAAAACCCAGCTGTTCCTCTTGAAAGGAAAAGTAAATAGCCAACCCTCAATACGCTTTGGTGGCCACAGGCTCGTTCTTGAAAAGCACGTCAAGTATTTAGGAGTGGTTGTAGGTGATAGTTGGAGCTTCAGCCAACCCCTCCTGTCCATCAAAGGCACTACCATTGTGAGGTTTGTGTTACTGCGTGCTGTTAGTAAGGCCACTTGTGGTGTGTGTTACCGTGACACCATCCTTATGAACCAGGCAATCTCAGCTTGATCGCTGCAGTTGACGAATGAGCGTTAGAGAAATAGCAAACAAGATGGGAATCGTCGTCACAGGGGCGTGGCACGTATGAGTTCTTCCCCAACATCTGTGAACGTCTTGGGAGAAAGTGTGCTGAGCCATACCACTGCATGATCCAGTTCTTAATAGGACATGACGACTTCAATGCTCGGCTCCATTTCCACATCTCACTCTTCCAGTGTGGTGATACCATGTGCTTCTCCACTGTAATTTCTTCGACAGTGAGCGGCGGTATTTGGGAGGGCAGACGACCTTAGCAGCATTGACTTCAACAAAGCAAGCCTGAGTTCGCGAAGAAGGTAATGGCGCGAAACGTGGTCAGAGTTGATCTGACCCTTTGAAACTTGCGACCTAAGTAAACAGTTAGATCAGGTCGGAACCAGATTAAGAACTCCCAGATCGAACGGGATTCCTCAGGTGGTCGGACTTCTGGGTGGTACCACACGGGCAACAGCTCTCTGCCAGGAGAATGGCAAACGACCAAATACTTGCCGAACTTTCTCAGGTCTGAGTTTTGTGGATGCTACTGGAGTCGGCCTCTTCCGTATTAGCGGAAAAGCTAAAAGTTCATATCCAGTCAGTAGGTCACCATGGAACGCCAAAATAAGGGTATGAGCAAAATCCTCCCAAAACTAACATAGCTAACTAACATCATGATCAAAACACCAAATACTTTTTGTCTCAAAATCCGCTATAACGATTTTTTTAGACAGCTGCTGATGATATGTCAATACCATATAATTCCCATCTGTGGGGAAATTACGATAGCAACACAATAGTTTACCAAAAATTTCGAAAAAAATATATTTTGTTGTAGTTTTTCCCTATAAACTCCGTTCGAATGTTACTGGGGACTTCAGAAAAAACAGTTCACTTCAATCATGTAGCTAGACAATGAAGTATACTGTAATAGACGTTTGTATACTGTAATGTAAGTTTATACTCCGCAAAAATTGCTTCCTCTCATAAAGGGGTGGAATTGCCGTCCTCAATAAGAGAAGCGTCTAAGGGGGGGGGCGTCAGCCCTTTTCGGCTGCGCCCTTCGAACTCTTCAAACTGAAATGAAGACGGATCTCTCTCATGTGCCGACGACAAACTATATCCTCGTGTTGTGGTGTTCTAGAAATAATTTTGACTTCTCATTTCCACGTCCAAAAAATCAGGTAGTAGTCCAATCAAGTATCTATACGATAGAAACTGATAGAGCTTAACATCCCGGTTACTTAGGGTGAAACAAAGAATATGGACCGACCTCTTGATAACGCTACGACTGCATGTATCGATAGGTCGCTTGATAACGCTTCGACTGCATGTATCGATATGCATCCGTTAGTTATCTCATATACCCATTCTTAATTTCATTGAATTCTCTCCTTTTCACAGTCTTTGTACATTTAAAATAATTATATAACGGGGTATTACATAATGAATATAAAATAATTGGCATAATCGTACAGCTGTCGTTATTTCTAATTTCAAACATGGTGCCAGAGTCTACAATGTCGGGCATATCGATAACCTGACCTCGGTCGTGATATATCAACATATGGCCTTATCAGAGGGAGCAGTCCCTATTATTTGCTTTTACCGCCCTGTTGTTTCTTCATAGGTTGCTTTTTGTGAATAGTTACTGCTACTAGAACTACTACTTGAAGCCAAGGCATGGCCACGACTCTATAGCAAAAATCACTCGTTTCTCATCTGTTCCGACCTCGTTTCAGTGTTCCTGGAACTGTCAGACTCCTCGCCGACTTAATTTAAAGTTGGGAAGAATAACTTAGGATTCACAACCTCCGTAAGCAACTGGGGCAGCGAAAAAATAGAAGATAAATAAAAGATAAATTGCAAGCCCTCCACCATTCTATACACACACTCTACAATCCCTTCCCCGCTACATGGTCGGTGCTACAACGGAAATTAAAAACAGTCGCGTCGCTCGAATGGACGGTTGCAGGTTCGCTAACGAAACTTTATTATGAAATACAGCGGGATAATAGAAAGTCGAATGGGGGGTAATGTTAAGTCCATGTTAAGTTCGTTGTGAATCGCCGCAGACGTGCATAAAAAAGAGAAACACAATGAACAAGAGAATTATTTTCTTCACATTTCTCATAAATACGTACTGGCCATCGCTTGTTGTAAGTGCACGATACAGCAATATCGTTTAAGTTTCTGGAATTTATTGTGCTGCTTCTAGTCGTGCTTTGACTATTATTGAGCAATCAGTGAGCAGGTTGGAAATGAGGTTTCTGGGAGCGTGGGGTTGGCAAGGGGACTCTGTCTCATACAATCTTCTGTCTTGTGATTGATACAGCGCTGGGTTTTTGGAGGTTGATCGTCTGAAGGCTAATACATCTTGGTACAACGGTCCGCAGTGATGTGCATTCTTTGCTAGGGCCTGCCCCTACATCCCTGTCCCATGTGCCTACATTCACACTCCAGTTTGATCTGGAGAACTTTGCGTGGGTTAGTGTCCTGGTAGTGTCCTGACTTTCCTCACTCACTAGCCTGTGTGGATTATCAGCACCTCGACACCATCACGTTTTGTGACTGCCTTTAGCGGTGAGGTGTAAAAGAGGTCATATCGTTGTGGTTGCTCGCTGCCGTGCCTGTGGTAACCACGTCGAGTGGTTTAATGTAGGCGTGTTTTTATACTCATGGAAGCCATCTCACGGCGTCCATGGCCACGGTCTGCATACACGCTGCTAGTGCAATGTCACCTGAGGACTGGGAGGTGGAGACAGAGCAGCACTACTGGGTGTTCTCTGGAGGACTTAAGCCTGACATCGTCTAAATTGGGCCTTGCAGCTCTGCGGTTATTTCCTTGTACCTTTAGAGACAGCGTAGGATGGTCCGTAACCTTGAACTTCATTAATGTGCCCAGCAAGCCTCAGAATCTCACTCATCATAAGAGACAAAAAGTCTGGAGGCAGTTTTGTCTTGTCATTTTACTTGGGGTGCGGAAACACTGGAGGTTTGATCCTCCACCTGCTGCCTACACTCCAGCTTCCCAGCGCCAATGTGAGGGGAATCACTCTGCTAGATGTTGGCTGACATGACGTACCCCCTCCCTCACAGAGTGTGGCTTAGCTACTCCAATGAGGCGCTTCCTCTGGGAAGTATACACGTACATGGTCCTATCGACGTCTCTTCTCGTTTGGATTGCGTAGCTTCTATGAGGAGGTGGGCGAGGAATATTCTCCTCGATGAGCAATGTTCTGTTGTCTGAAGCACAGTCAGTGTTACCAAGTCAACTCGAACATGGCAGTTGAGAAAAGAGTAGTTGAAACAATCTTGCAATCGCCTAATTTATATAACGATTAGTGAAAGTAAAGTTTAGTTGGCAAATGTCAACACGGAGCAATCAGCTAATTCTGGAGTTAGCAACATCATCTATATCTTTTATCACTTCTGTAAGACGAAAATGCTCGTTATATTGGCAACACTGCTTCCTGAAAGGTCTTAGACATATCCGACGTCAGCTATACATGGTCTAAATCCCTTCTCTGAAACTGTAATCACCTATTTTATTAGTAACAACTTAACAAGTGGCCATGATGCACTACAAGAGGCACTGGAAGAGGCGATTCTGAGGATTGGTCATGGGCATTGGTTGAGGAAGGTGGTTGTCCCAGCTGATCTATTATCAGTTGAGAAGGTCAGTTACTGATAAACCGTTCACAGCATGTTACACTATTTTTCTGGTTGGGATTGCGCAAGTCCCCCACGTACTAGCGTGCGCTCCAGCTTTATGGCCTCTGTCATACTGGTCAACCGTCAAACCTCTATTGTTCAAGGTCTGCCTATCTTACAGTTTCATAACTGGCTGCGGCGGAAGCGGTATCAGTTTTTTCTTTCCGCACGTGCCGCTATCTACCGAGCGATGCGAGCACCACGTAGTTGCGGGTAGACTGCAACTCATCATTCTGCTCCATTGATCATTCATCTACCGTCTGTCTACCCAATATAATCCTCCGAAGCGAACCTAACTATTTCACTTACTGAGTCGAGCCCTCGCTATGTCTTGAACATTTGGCTTTCCGGTCCTCTCCATTGCCACGTTTGTTTTTAAATTTACAGAAGTTTTTCTTTATTTCACCTTTACACATTTTATTTTGCCTTTATATGTATGGTCACCTGAGAGGTTCAGTTGTCGTTTTCAGTGCATATATTTTTTCCTTTCCTCGTCTCGTGTGCTGTCACTCTTCAAAAAGGGGGAGGCGACCGTAATCAGTCAGACCGATCATGGAGGCCGCTCAGCCTTCTTTCCATATTAGGCATAAAACATTAGAAATCTTGATGTTGCAGTCCCTCAAGAGAAGGAGTCTTTGGCTTTTGGCAACCTCACGGGCAGGCACATACGGGTGTACCAAAGGAAGAGTCCACACAGGATGTCATTGTCGAGATTCGGCGTGTTTCCCTGCTAGCACTGGCTAAGCACGTCGTAGCAGTTTTCATTGGACATCAGAGGAGCGTTTACAACCTTTGGTGGCTTAAAGGTAGGGAGAGGAATCCTCAAGCATAAACTGTACGCCCTTGTCAGAAGTTACCTGACAGACAGAACTCTGCCTACGATCGAATGCAGGCATGTCTCTGTCAGAAGAGAAAGATTGAGAAGGGTGCCCACAGGACTCTGTCCTTGCACCAGCACTCTGGAATGCCTTCTTCAGAAGGTCCTTCTCAGGAGACTCATTCATTCATCAAGACTGACTGCGAGCCATACACCTATGTGGATGACTTGACTGTGCTGATCTTTGCAGAAGTCAGTCCGCCAAATTGAAGATAAAACCCACCACGTGCTCCCAGCACTGTCACCCAATAAGTAGTGTGCAAGCATGCCAAGATGCAGGTGGCTGAGGAAAAACCCAGCTAATCCTCTTGGAAGGCAGAAAGTGAATAATCCACCACTCAATACACTTTGGCGGACCACAAGCTCCTTCTTGAAAAGTAATCGTCAAAAGTATTTAGGTGTGAATATAGGTGAGAGGTGGGGTTTCAACTAACACCTACAGTCCCTTAAAGGCACTACCATTGGAAGAGTTAGCCTCACTGCGTGCCATTACTAAGGCACTTGGGGTGTGTTACCATGACACTATCCTTATGTATAAGGCCATCTACTAGGCGTGATTGGCTACTGCCCCATTGTCTGGGTAGCAAACCAACAGTCAATCAAAAATAGAGTATTGGCGCCAATCCCAGAGAGCTGCGCTCCTGTGGATCACCAAAGACCTACAAGACTGTATCAACAAGAAGCACTGCAGGTGCTACTGGTCAGTTACCAGTTGATTTGGCCGTTGAGCAAGAATGTGCATGGTTGACTAAATTGCTGGGAGTGAAACGAGAGCGTCCCCCGCTTTGGGCTGAACTTCGTGTGGATGTCACCACAGACCAGAAACTCGCCGCCATCGATGAATGGGCGTTAGAGAAATGGCAAGCCAGATGGGAACTTTCACTCTCGGATGTGACACGTGTGAGTTCTTCCCAACATCTGTGAACGCCTTTCAAGAAAATGGGTTTTCCAGCCAGACCACAGGGCGAGCCAGTTCCTCATGGGACATGGGTGGAGCTGTCAATCTTGGCGGCTCCACTTCTTTTCTTCTCTTGGAAAGACTCTCCATTATGTACATCTTGTGCCTCCAGTGTGGAGAGAAACATAGGAAACCATGTGCTGCTCCACCTGCAGTTTCTACAATAGTGAGCCAGAATGTTGTTGGGAGGGCTATCGAGAACTTAGCAGCATTGACTGCAACAAAAGCTAGCCTTTTAACCATTTGCAGAGTTAGCAGAAGAAGGTGATGGCTAGAAACGTGGTCACATAGTTGATCTGTCCTTTGAAACTTGCCACTCAAGTAAATAGTTAGGATCAGGTGGGGGCCTCTTGCATATTAATGAGATACAAAGATAATAAATCAGCTCAAACTTGATATCTCGCTCGCAGGGATTCAGCGATGGGACGCCAAAAATAAGCGTATGAACAAAATACATCGAAAGTTAACTATAGTTATAATAGTGATCAAAACACCAAATATTTTTTTTCTCAGAAACGGCTGCAAAAATATCGATTAAAGTTTTTATATTGATAGCTCTCAATATGGCAACTATACCATAAAATTCCCATCAATGGAAAAATGACAAGAGCAGCACAATAAATTACCAAAACTTTCGACGTAATCGATTTTAGAGTGGTTTTTAGAGAAAAAACCCGTACCAAATCAGCTGAAACTTGATGTCTAGGCTACAGGTTATCATGGCACGCAAAAATAATGATATGGGCCAAATCCACCGAAAGTTGACTATAGTTATCATAGTGATTAAAACACCAAATTTGTTTTCTCAAAAACGGCTCTAACGATTTTGATTAAATTTTTAATATTGATAGCTCTTGATAAGGCAATTATACCATAAAATTCCCATTCGTAGGAAAATGACGAGAGCAGCACAATAAATTATAGACATTCTCGATGAAAAGCGTTTTTAGCGCAGTTTTGGTTTATTATTCATTCAGAATGAATAATAACCCTATGTTTTTGGTCATGAAAAGTTTTTTACAACCCCCCCTCAAAATTTGATACTTTACGTTTCAAGACTTGGAGATTCCAAATTTGAAATGTCCATCCGCCGTCCGGCCCGTTTTGTACCTTTAACGTGGTCTATAAAATTCTTTTGCACAAAAATCCGATTTGGTATCTAGTTGTGTCCGCGATATCGGCAATCCGATCGGACGAAGCCCGTGGTTGTAATGGGCAAAAATGGTTAAAAAAATTAACGTAACGCAGTACAACGCGGGAACTACAACCGAAGTCAACGTTTCGTCTTTCGTCTTTTGAAGTCCCTCCCTCCCTCCCGTCTCAATAAAAAACCACCTGCCTCGTCCTCCCCTCGCAACACTGCCCGCCCACTCATCTCCCCTTTCGCCTCGCAACGTGTTCGCTCAAAGCGCCCCCGTTCCAATTTCCCCAACCTGACGGGGCAAAATCATGCAGACGTTTTGTTTCCGTAGTTCCATTGTAGCCAGGACATGTTTCGTATGGTTTACTAGTATTCGATGCTGAATCGAATGGAATGGGGGAGCACTAATACTAGGTCAAGCTGTTCATGAGAATAATAAACCATTGTGTAATAATTTGCAGGGTTTTTTCCTTATAAACTCCGCTGGAATTTTTGTAGAATGTTAAAAAAAAATGTTATTGTAGTCCAATCATAACCTAAAGGGTTGGTGTTTAAAAACGCTCATGAGATAGATGGGGCTCACTCCAGAAATTCCTGATTTTCAACTATCGCCGTCTCGCTTACTACTAGTTCTAACAGTTATTACCCAATAACTCTGGAAAAGTGACCTTTCTTCAAAAAAATTCGTGTTTACAACCTCATTAATTTTCTGTGTACCGATTGCTCAATAATGGTTTTGCAATGAGTACGAGCAGCACAATAAATTCCAGGACTGTAGGCGCTGATGAGTACGAGCAGCACAATAAATTCCAGAACTGTAGGCGCTACCCCTTCCTGTTGATGTGAAGTGTTGTTTGACCAAATTCAGAAGGCCATGTACAAAGTGATTTGACGTTAGAGAGCTAAGGAAAGTTGTGTGTTGCAACGCACCAAATATTTTTGTTCAATATAAACTAAAATTATTCTTGCATGTTTAATTTTCTTCCCTTTTTGCTTTGCCAAAATAATTTATTTATATTGTGGTCGTAGGTTCATACTTCACGTGAGTGGTGTAGGTTTGAATGCGTACAGTGCGTGCCCTGGATGCCCTCAAACAAACATGTAAATTAGAAGTGAGCCTGAAATTTCTCATTATCACTCATACTCCATTCAATCCATGTCCCCCTACACCATGTTCTTTTTTGAAACGTCACCAATGTCCGAATTTCCCCCCGTATCATTTAGAAAACATGGGATTTCCAGGACCGCTTCCCCTCTCCACCAAGTCCAAATTTGCATTTTCCTGTGGCTTTCAGATGATAACAATTTACCGTTCGGCTGAAATGGAATAAATGAAATACCTGCTCCCCAGTCTGTCATCACTTGGAGCTTTTCCTCTCTTCGTACTCGTCTCTGAGTGAAAATGCTTTCTATCCTCTGCGGATTATCCGGATCCAGCTGTTTGGAGTAAACGTGGTTGAACTCTGACAAATACCCTCCTCGCCTCGTTTTCCTCGTGTGAGGCCGAGGTGTAGGGAGTGCATTAGGCTTGCAGAGTCTTTCCTAGCTGAAACAGTTCAAGAATTGACTAGGGAAACGTTTGAATAGGGACCGCCCTATTTTTAATCTGCGCCCCCCCGCGCCCCATTCTCTCAATACCGCTAACGGAATGTTGTATTCCTTCATGATTGAATCGCTTGATCTGATTACCCTCCACAATTTTGATGATATTTTTTATTTACGGTCATTTAGGATCTCCAAATGTGACAAATCCATTGAGCGTTGTAGTGCAGTCCATGTTAAGGACCGTTTGGATGTATGACGTCTGTACCGCAGTAGGGGTGGCACTGTGATCGTTATGGAAACTCCAGAAATGGCCAAAGGCGCTTTCGGAGTCACATTTCCACCAAGAAGGAGTAGAAGCCACGCATCAGCTTTTCCTATGGTCGATTCCCACGCCTGCTATTGTGTGACGTGAGGATCGACCTACACAAAAGAGACATGGCTCAACTGGACGTTGAGCACTACCCTGCCATTAGATTTACAGCCACAGGAAGTCAGGCCTCTTTTTCACAAAAAAGCAGGTCAGACAGAAGGACTGGGTGATCAAGGTGTCACCGGTGTACATAAGTAAAAACTAGAGAGGGCAACGCGCATCGCCAAGTAGCGGCATAACAAGACCTGTGGTGTGTGCCTGGTGAGCCATGCCACATCTTAGCTTAAGAGATGCCTGAGGCTCCCCTCAAGTGTGCCAATTCACGTAAGAACCCAACTTGCAATGGGTGTTGCACTCTACACGGTTCACCACCTGTCGTCTAGGTCGTGATCTTGTTCTCCCACAACAGTAGTAGACAAGGACGTGGTCAGCTCCTTCTCAGGAAGACCTCATTTTTCACCTGCTTTCCTCTTGCGGAAGGTCCTGCTGCAGATATCCTGTGCTCCAGGATTGCTTCTGTTGTCATGATCCCTATGCTCAGCAGACGCATGAGGGATGGCGACCATACCATGATCACCAAGATCTTCATAGATCTTATCAGCAAACCTTTTTGGGTCGGGATTCTGGCGCCCAACTCAAACAGAACATCGCTCTTACAGGTATACTAATAGTCCTAACCTCTGCATCACCCTGTACTGAGCTGACCCAAGTCTGTATATGCTACAGAGCTTCTACGAATGTCGTCAAGGACTTGATTATAATTGTATCAGTGCGCCTCTTTATCCTTGCCCATCTGTGGTGGGGGCTTCCATTTTTTCCCATCTGGCTCTTTCTCTCTCTGGGTGATTTCCCTTTCCCAGACTGCTCCTTTTTTTCCTGAAGACAGAGTCTCAGCCCAGGAAGCGAGGTGCTCTGATCAGACCTCCAAGCGCCTGTCTCCTTGTCCTTCTTCTTGTTATTCTATTTAGACTGAACCTTGCTATTTTCTCGCAGCCTCCAAAGAGGGTTTCACAGAGATTATACCTGCGTCTCTCTGTCACTCTAAAATGTTCAAGTAGGAGCAATTCAATAAATTCCGGAAACTTGTCGTTTATCAGTGTTTATAAACTGAATGAAACATATTTGACTGGTTGCTAGAGCGATAAAAATCGCTGGATGTACGCAGGGGTGAGAAATGTTGTTTGGTGCGTCGTGCAACTACGTGGTGTTGAACGAATATTGGCGCACAATCCCACACTTATTCAATTTAGGCGTTACATCGGTGCTTTCCATACTTTATTCTTACATATTGTCTCTTTACAATTTTTTAGTTAAATTGCTCTTTGTTAATGGGACTTACGGGTCGTATGTATGATAAATAAAACACAAGTTGTTCTATTGTTTTTTCTCCTTAACCGTAACCTGTGATATTATTGAGTTCAATTTGTTCTACTCAGGGCGTCGATGAAGTTGCTTACCCGGACGACGATTCGATAAAAGCGCGGTGCCCGGTTCGGAGGTGGTCCCAAAAGCCGGTGGTTAGTGCGAGGAGAGGCGCGTGTGCCGCTCGAGGGTGATGAGTGCGGGGGTCGTCGTTGGGCGGCAGGAGCGTCCTGTGTAGAAGAGCTTCAGTGTGCGGCCGACGAGCGAGATGCCAGCACCTTCTGGACCCTGAGTGTCGTCCGAGAATCTCCAAACTCCGCGCTCTGTGCGCCAGAGTGTTTCAAATTTTGCGGTACCTCTTCAACGGCGGGTCATGTAATACGTCGTCCACCCCGTTTGAAATGGCTGCCGCTGTAAGACCGGCCGTCGTTCACAAAGAAAAAGTCTCCGTTGCAACTCATCAAATCGTCGCCGATTTACCGGAACTTTTCTTTTCGGCTAAGTTTGAACTCTTTGAGCAAGCACAGCAGCAAAGCTCACTGTAAAAGCGTCAGTTCCAGCTACGGAAGTTTATTTCCCAAGTTGTCGTTTCGCCAGGGAAAGAGGATCCAGGGGCGAGAAGCCCTCGGATGACGATGGCGGGTTCGCCTCGTGGAGCAGGCTCTGCGACCGGTTGGCTCAAATCCGAGAAATCATCAAGAAGGAAGAAGCGAGGCTTTGGCTCAGGATCGTTTCATTAAGAGTCAATCAGCCTATGTATTACCATCCAGAGCGGTCAGCAGAGTCAAAGCTGTCGCACCGTCCAGCCCCGCTCGCCCGACTACTTTTGCCCAACCAGACAAGAGAAAATGCGAGGTTTGGATCCCGCCGCAGCCAGCGAGTCCGGACGAAAGTTTGCTCTACCGAATGAACGGCTCTACGACTGCGTTCCTGTTTTACACTCCGCCGACTCCGGTAATCCTCACACGGGTCATCACGCCAATCTTTCATCAGCCCCAAACTGTCACGACGCCCATCGTCAGCAACGGGACGCAACTGTCCAGAAACCCCCTGTGCCTGTACGTCCACACAGCGTTTCTATCCCTTTGGACCTCCACAATTCCAATCCTCCCAACACTAGGCCTCATAGGCATCGCGTCTGAGGCCGAATTGGAGCTCATCAAAGTCAACTCCGTTCCTCCGGCCACTCTCCGCGACGAGGCCGCCCGTCAGACTCTGGCTACAGGTCTCTTCCATCGGCAACGAGCGACTATCAAATCAAATCCCCATCGTCGTCGTCGTCGTCCTCGGCCACCTACCAATCTTCCTTTAATTCTCTCGTCTTCATCTCGACGTCTGTCTCTTCCGAGTGTCTCGCCAGCTGTACGACCGCTCCCCGCCCGTCGATCACGTTTTGCCTCACGAGTTTGCCCTTTCGCACTACTCTGGCAGCTTAAGTCCCAGCTCGTCGACGCTCAGCCTTCTGGTTCCCGACGCCCAAGGCGCCCGCGAACACCCTGACCAAAGCTTCGTTTGTTCATCCTAAGACCGTCGCCCATCTCGACGACAAAGTTAACCTTCTGTTCGATATCCTCGACACTCCAAGAGCGGTTCGCTAAGGTAAACACACCCTCACGATAGACACTTGTACGCTACATTCACATTTCTTTAAACTGAGCCTGACAGCAACCACGACTGTGACTCCTCAACCTCAATATTGGTGATCATTCATTCATCCCACATGCTCTTTATGCCTAAAAAAGTACTCTTCAATGCCACTAATTCTGCTCACGCGACACTTGCATGTTTTCAGACAACATTACGGTAGCAGTCAAATAAATTATCTATACGGTGAAAAGTTAAATAACGTTCACAAGACGATTAGAAGCTACCCCATGAATTATGGAATCCAAACTTATTGGTGTTTCTCCCACAGTTATTTACCCAATAATTTGGAAAAAATGAACACAGAAGCTACTCAGATAAATTGTGTTGACAGTCTCGTGAATCATCTGTGCATTGATTACGCAATAATGGTCGTGGCATGAGCAGGAGCAGCTCAATAAATTCTGGATTTAGTAAACACTACCCGCTTCGTAGATGTCGTTAGTATTAGTTTCGTTCGTAGTTGCTACTTTGATAAAAATTGCTAAATACACGTGGGACTGAAAACAGTTTTTGTGACGTGCAATAATAATTTATCATGCAACGCAGGAGAGGTTGCACCCAGAGATACAATTCGAAGGTATTCTACTTTACTCTACTATATTCACAATTATAATTATAAAAGACAATGCAATAGAAAAATATCTAGTGTTGCAGCAACACGCAATTTCCCACGACCCTCCGTAAATTCGAGGATTTGCCTATAGTATCCCATTTCTAGGGGAAACATATATGGAGACCAAAATGTAAGTTAATCACACCGAAGAAGTTTTATCACATCGTTGGAAGCCATTTTTGAAAAAAGTACAGAAACGATAATTTAATGTCCGGAAAATCTCATTTTCCTATCCATCTTCGCTGATACCTCTGTTGATTGGATAGTTATACGAAATGTACGTATAGATTGTTCGAAGACACTCCATCAGGTTGATCAAATTCAGTTCTGCGTTTTTTTGCGAAACTTTCGAAAACGTTAAGAAAACACGAGTTTTGGCACACGTTTATTATCTCTGCTCAACAGTCTGAGTTACGTTCATGAAGAAAAAACTTACCGGTAATATTACCTACTTGAAGACATCCTGCGAATTTGTTTTGAATTCGTTTGGAACCAGTTTTCCAAAACACAAAAACATGCTTGTCGCTTCATACAGCTATATTTGTTTAACTAGTAGAATATAATTTGAAAGTGCATTAAAAATCGTTAGAGTATTTTCCAAGAAAAATGCGAAAAACCTTGACGTTTTTCAAATATTCATACGATACTCGTTTTGTACCGCCAAAAACAGATCATCAAATCTGCACTTCGTTCCTATGTATTTCTGGGGGCTATTGTTCCAACGTGAACGGAATCGCCCGAAGTTCAGAGTTTCTTTGATATGTATAGGTTTTACCAGTTAGAGTCTTTGATATGTATAGGTATCAGAGCCGCGTAAACAGTGCAGAGGCTCTTTGTCTACCAACTTCCGTCTCCGAGTAGTTTTCTCCAACTCTTCAAAGTTTCCAGTATCGGTTTTGAACTCCCAAATAATCCCAAAAACAATCATTGGGTCACTAGACATCATTCTTCTCTCTTTTCCTCCTGCCCTCATAATCGCCACTCCCACTACTTTTTTTTTAGCGGAGAGATATTCTCCGCTAGTTCTGCATTCGCCACCTCTTCTGGCTGGAAGAAAAGGCCTCTCAAACACCCCACAATGGTCCATCGCATATTAACAGCACATGCTTTGCCGTCTCTAGCCTCTACCTAGCAGAACCTGCATACCTGTACCTCTGCACTCTGCCCAATATTTGCAGCGGACAGTAACCTGTGAACAGGCCACATATGATCCTCATATCCTTCCTCCCCAGTGCGAGCACCTCCTTGGACCTCTCTCTCTGGAGAGTCGGGATAAAGAGATTAGAGCCTGTCTCTAAGGCCAGGCAGCCCCACGCCAATGGGCAGTCCTGCTCCAGAGCAGTCCCAAACAAAGGATTCAGGGTCAATAGGGATCAGCGCCACCTTCCTCCCTAAGCCAACCTATCATCCCGTTCGTTTCCCTCTATACCCTGATGCCTGGGCACCCAAGAACACTGTTGTCCTCGGCCAGGGCCTTCAGTCCAGTCGAACTGTCAGACACTCCCACACCTGCCGTAATGTAAGACAGTATCAGGCTAAGGCCTTGAGAGTGGCCTGACTGTCCACCATGATGTAGATTCTCTGCCGCTGCAGCAGCCGCTGTAAGCAGACTGTCACTGCAGCCACCTCAACACCGTGGCCAGCTTCCCCAATCGGATCACCGCTCTGATTCTCGGCCCAAAGATGCCTGCCCCTGAAAGGCCACCCTGCACCAAACCATCAGTGTAGTGTACCAGGGCCCCAGCCAGGCGGAGACTCCCCTTCCCACCTGGATCGCTTCATGAATGCAGGTATCCGAAGGGTAACACGAAGTTGAACCTCATGGGCATTCCAGTCTACCACGTGCAGTTACGGGCCCCTCCACCTTCACGCTTCCTCCACTTAGTTGGGTATGTACCCAAGGACATAACTCGCCCTGAAAAGCCTCACTAGTATTGGACCCAGAGCCTCCCTACCATGCTGCAACATGGCTGCAGGAAGATCCCATCCTTGACAAGTGGGTGCCTTGTAAGGTTCAATTGAACCAATTGCCCACTTAACCTTAGCCTTACATAACGTGACACATTTCCCTGGAGGCAGCAGCTATCTCCCCGGGCTGCAGGCTATGAGACCCCTGGGAAGTGAGCTGCCAGTAGCATCCTCCGAGGAGTCTCCTTGCTGCCCCCTTCTGTATGTTGCCCCTGCCCAGAGAAGAGAAAGCCGATTTATGCGTCTTCTGTGTTCTCTAGAGAGTGATCTTCTGTACCTTGGCCATGGTAGACAAGTCTTTCATGCCCCCGTAGAAGTCTCTCCAGGAGTTTCCTTATTGCTTGTCTAAAGAGAGCTTTGCCACTTGTACACTGTGAGGGAATCCCTGTATGCGTCCCACTCACTCCTGCTTCTTTGCTCTGTTAAAAAGAGCCTCCTCATTTCCTTCCTCAAGTCTTTCCAGTTCCTTGTTCCACCAAGTGGACGTCCCTATTGGGTCTTCGGTTTTTCTAACTCAAGCAGCTTCTTCTTCATTCATTCGCCTCTACCATAGCTGCGCCAGATCTCCCTGTCAGCTGTAGGGTCTCCCAAACTGGAGGCCAAGACACAGCTGGGTACAGATCCCAAATCCGTGTTCTTGGGGGTTTCGATATGTCTGTGTCACACCATTAGGAAACTGCAGCCTGAACCCTCACCATCGAGTGGTCAGACATTGGTAGTTTCCCTAGAGACATGCCAATTCTGTTATTCTGCCGGCGTAGAAGGTACTTGAAACCGTAATAATGTCCAGCACCTCCCTCTGCTTGCGCGTAACAAAGTTAGCGTGCTCCCCTATTAACCACCACCACCGTTTCTATTGCATAGTAAGTAGTCAAGAAAGGACTCACCTCTTTCATTTGTGTCTGTGTTGCCCATGCTATGTTGTATGTGCATTGGCGTCGCACCCGACAATCAACTGAAGGTCTTCCCTTCTGCAGTAATAGATCAGCTGCTGCATCATCAGCGGGGACCTCAGCATCATCACCTTGGAAGTCAGTTGACGCTACCACTGTCTACTCACCCGGAGTCCATTACTGTCTTGAGCTTGCTGCATTACCGCCACGTGAAATCCTCTGTGACAGAACTCCCACTACTTAAGAATCAATCACCTTTTCCCATGCCTCCCATCTAAGCCTTCACTCTCTTCCTATGGCTGCTTCCTAAATCCTGCCCAGTTATTCTCCAATCCTTCCTTGGAGTTTCCATAATACTTCACTTCTTTTTCGTTTTGAACCATTCACCCTATCTGAAGACTATGTCACTAAGTTTGAAAGTGTTTATTGGCTGTCTAGTTAATTCTTTGCGATTATTTAACAAAAAACAATACAGTCCTCTCCCTCTCTTGTCTCTATTCATCACCTTTCGCCTTACCATTTTAATTCCCATCTCTCCTCCTTTTACCCAACAACACTGGATAATTGTTGGACGGGGAAATAATCGGAAAATACATGTGAAGGCAGGTGGATGCAGCTGACTGACAAATTGCCGGTTCTTAACAGAACATGAACTTGGGTGCGACGTTAGGGCTGATGGATGCGTTTGAAGAAGTATTATTGTGATATGATCATTTTCTACTGCGATGACTTAGAGTGCCTGGCAGGCCGTCCTGCAGTAGTGGATGTTTCTGGTGCAAATCTCGAGGAACTCGTATTAGGAACTGCCAGCTCCATGGGACCTGCCTGTGGAACTGGAACAAGTTGTTCTTCGACACTCCAGGCAATGAAATGTGTCCAATTGTGGGCGTTTTCAGTTGTCATCTGATTAATTGGTTTATTTAAAAAACGAAGAAGAAAAATAAAGGTTCTCTATTAAACAAATCTGCACTTGGAATGTGAGGTGCGCGAGATGACTGCTGGAGCACTGGAACATAAGTAACATCAGTTCACAGAAATTATGCTCTTGGAGTTGGGTAAAGGGTGGAAGCGAACTTATTTTCATATTTTGGCCGAGAAGGGAGAATTTGCGTTGAAGAAAGACTAGCTCCTTCAAACATAGAGCGCAGTACCCTTCCCGCTTGCTATTTAAGTAAGTTGACCACCGTGCGCTATTGCCCATTGCGCGCGCCATTGCGTACATCTGGCAAAGTCAATCTGATTGTCGATAAGTTAGAACTATGTGACAAGGACGTTGTTGGCTTCCATCTAGGCCAGCACTCGGTCAACTTGCTATCTTCCTTCATCTCTAATTGTTCTTTGCAATGCATGCCTGTATTTATGTCTGTAACATTTTTTCTGACCACTTGGTTTGTTTCTTTATAGGTAATGCTGCCTTTTTTGGGACTATCACTTACCGGTAGGTTTTTGTCTTTATTGAATTTTGGTTGCTAGTGATTACTTTCTTCAAATGGGGATGCGCCAATCTATTCGATTATCATGCGTGTATCAGCAGTCAAGTTTGAACAAGTAATGTTTTTTAGAAGTTGATATTGGATTAAAGATTCCAATGCGGATGGTGACAAATTTTTCAGCGTTCGTCGTCTTCTATTGGTTGCTACGCAAGTTGCTGCATATCCGCTAGTAGTAACCAGCATTCGACATTAAGTGTTAGCAGGTGGCAGGTCAGTTGGGCGGTTTCAAGAACCTAGCAGTTTATGGATTGAAACCCACTTTCAAGTATCATAAATAGTATACACCCAATGAAAACGTTTTATGGCGCGTTGGTGATGTTGAGATATTGAGGTTGTCAGAACCATTTGTTTAAACTTCGCCGAAAGAACATTGTTGGGTGCAGAAAAGATAGAGAAATAGATGCTGACGAACTGAACGTGAGATATCAGATCGTATTGATACGCTTGCTAACACGTGATAGAGCTTCTTTGATTATATCGATCACTTGGTTAGAGCGATAGTTTTCTGAATACAAGACTGAAGGATGGAAGTACATAAGCGCGACGCAGAACCTGGTGAACTAGTTGCATGGGAAACGAAAAGTAGAGAGAGTGGTGAGTAGAGTTGTGTGTAGCAGGAGAGCTGATAGATCAATGTCTATCAGAGAACTGGAGTGAGTTTGGGTAGAGTTAGTGTTGTGGAAAGGAGCAAGGTGGGAAAGGGGGAACCGAAGTGAACCTGGAAGAAGAGGCAGCTCTGGACCCATGGATACGCGGATGGATGCTCTCTTCGCTCAATATCAATCAATCGAAACCTAGGCGTATGATTTCCATCATTAAAACTATGCACCGTGATCTCCTTTCCGAACATGTGGAGAACGTATGACAGCCAAGTACCGGTAACTCAACTGACCATGAACTTCGTTTTCTCTGGTACGTCGTTTCATGATTTTCCACAGCACAATGAAACATACTTGGAAAATGTCCGCTGTTGACTGGAGAGGGGTGAAAAAGTAGATTGAGAAGTAAGGCAACCAATCTTTTTGCAAACTTCAATAAACTGATTGTTGAGTTTGGTCGGTGGGTCACGGATCTCCAGAGATTGGCCCTCAAGAGCTGTTATATTTATTACAAACACTTCTGTCGACGTTTCTGGTCGCCACTTGGGAATCAACGCCGTAAATGTTGCCAGAAAAATGGAATCTTGATACGAGAATTGATAAAATGATATACGGCGGTTTTACGTGTTTCTGTTTTGGTTCACCCTGCGTATAGCAAATCCTGAGACGACAGTAGTGATGTGGGTGGACACTCCTCGACTTCATGGCAAGTAGCAAGATTCCTGCAGTGACAAATGATTTTTATGTTATCTAAGCATCTAGTGGAGTCATATGATTGAGAGTTGATTTAGTTTCAACGACCATGGAGACGTAAGATGAATTAGAAATACTTGTGTAATAACTAAACATCCGAGTAAAAGTTCATGAAACCGGTCCTCAGTCCTGCCTCAGCATGTTACTCAACCTCTCTTCTGTCCAAAACTTTACTCTGCTCTCTCAGTTTTCTATTCTCAATTCAATCAGTTCGCACTAAATGCTGATCCCGCGCAGTTACAGTTCTCGTACGTGCTAAGAGACTAGCATGTTTTTGTGTTCAGATCATTTTAAAACTTTGCTTTAGTTTGAATAAATTTAGTCCTTTCTCGTGAACTCACCAGTTCCTCAAATACTTGATGGTCTGATGAACTCAACATGTCCATAACTGTCCCAACTTCACCATTCATGTGCACTTTGATGTAGAAAACATAGTTTCTGTAACCCGAACCTCCAGACATGGATACCACTCAGACAAAAGTTATTTTGCGCCCAATGCAACCCTTCAAGCAGGTTTAAGGAGAACGATGGTAGCGGCACTGATTAGCAGAGGATAATTTGAAAGTTTAATTAAAATCGTTTTCGAAAATATCTGGTGCGTAGCAACACACAACTTTCCGCAACCCTCCGTAAATTTGACGACCTTGTTACATATACGGGCGCTATATCTTCGTTCAACGCCTTTTTCTTAGGAATAAAAATGCAGGTACTTATTCGCCGAGAGTACACCGTAAATTTGATCGAAATCGTTAGAGTTGTTTTTGAGAAAGCTGGGAAAACGATAAATTAATATTCGACAAATTTCGTTTTTCCAACTATAGATACAAAAATAATTACGGAGACCAAAATATGGGTACAGGTTGTTAAGAGACACTCCGTAAGTGACGCAGTTGGTTACATTATTTTTTTACATCGTTTTCAATTTTATCTCTGCTTAATGGACTGTCATAGCAAATATTTATTGAGAACAATTATTCAAAAC
>JAINFA010000030.1:0-163728 GCA_020466155.1 Pachypeltis micranthus | reverse complement strand
TTGTCCAGCCCTAATCTGCACATTTTGGTGCTGCACACAAAACATCACTGCGAAAGAGAGCTTTGCTGGACAGTAGTACCACTGCCTGAATCGCTTGGCCAGTAAAATTCAGCATCAGGGCACCTCTCACTGATTCGTCTGCGTAATACCACGAGGAAATTCCTCAGCGGCCCGGAGAGAGGGAGGAGGGACCATATATCGATCTTTCATGAGTTTTGTACCTGTAGTGATGCTCGAGAGTTATCATCCTTCATCCCATATCAAGTCCCTTACATGCGGAGCAGGCCCCTCAGCACTCCAGTCTGTCCAATATCCAGATGATGCTGGGGGGCCTGACAAGATCCAGTCCCAGCATACAGTGCCGCCTGTAAGAACGCAGCTCTCTCCACACCTCGAAGATTCAAAGTGCACGCCAACCGACAACTTTGATAGAGAAACAAACCAACAAAGTATTCGGATTTTGTGAAAGAGCGCGCCTCCATTTTTAAAATAATGAAACTTATTTTGGAAGACAATGAATAAAAAGGTTCTTTTACATGCGTGAGACAGAAAAGAGCAAATAAGAGTTTTAACTCGCTTGACTCAGATACTGGAACGTCCGATGTGGTACGAAGGTTTGTTGATTACAACACATTTAGGTCGCTTCGGGAAGTGTCAAACCGTAATCACCGACGAAGAGTGTTGTGGCAGAAAATCCACGATAATCAAGAAAGCCTGCTTTCCCAGCGCCAAACCACTCAACGCCGCCCATCGATAAGGAAACAAGATTCTTATTGTTTGTATCAGCACTGGCCGTTGCCAAATAAAACCCGCCCAGGTGGCGGGAGATCAGGGCGGAGGCCGAAGCAGAGCAGAGCGGATAGGGCATTTTGAATAACTAATAAACCATGAATATGGCACATCAGGAGGCCCTGGCCGCTCCACTAGGGAAGACCGGCATAACAATTTGCTTCAACGTCGTTAGCCATTAATAAACAGCTGGGCCGCCTCGTTTCACGTTTTGCCCTTCGGTTCGTAGTAAATAACGTTTCACGCCCTCCGCCCGTATAATCAGCGGACAGAAAAATGCTAATGGTCTCCCGATTAGGTTCGCCCCCCTCCCTCCATCCCTTTTTTGTGAAGAGTCCATTTCGGTGTAAATTGTTCCCAGTTTCCAGTTGATTTGAATGGAGTATGTGCCCGTTTGGTGAAAAGTCACACGACCTCGCCAAACCCCAAATGAACAATTGGCCAACTGTTATTTAGTACTACCTAACAAATGCTTTTACTTTCCTTAGCTCTACTAATTATTGAGGAAAGTTATGTTATTGGCTGATGGAAATGTTTTCAATTTTCTTCAAATCCTCACGTTTTAAAGGCTCCTGATTCAAAAATACTATTTGGAGAAATTGTCTGAGTGGGATGTGCACCAAGCTGTTGGTGCATTGTCATCTGAGGGCACTGGAGAGAGAGCAGCACCAAGGTTGTCTCTGGGAAAGGACTGCCGTTGCTCCCGATCAGTCTGCAGTCGGCAGCCAGGACCTTGCGCTAACTTGGCAAGCCAATAGATGCGACAGGACAAATCTTTGTACATTGGTAGCAGAAGGTCATGGAATGCAGTCAGGTAACATCAAGGTTCAGCACTGACCGTGCCTGATACGGCGTGTGGACAAGAAAAGTGTAACTGCTGAGAAGAGGCGTTGGCTGAGTGAGTCACCTGACGTTCTCGAAGGTATCCTCGTTCTATCGTGGAACATCCTGTTATCCTCTCTCAATCCTTGAGCCTGACGTAGGGATGTCTGGGCGCCCTCCCCATTTCCACAACTCGTTTTTTGGTTCCACCTTTTCCTGATGAGACATGACGACTTTTTATGTGTACTCCTTTGGAATCCTCACCTTTGAAAATTCGCTTCAGGATTCAGGCAGCGGTACTACTGGTTTTATTTGGCTATTCAAATGCGGTGGCAACAGTTTTCCAGCAAAGCTCTTCGCAGTGATGTGTGTGCAGCACCACCTTTGCAGATTAGGGCTGGACAACAGCTCCCTACCGGGAGACTGGCTAACCTGGCCATACCTCCGCAGGTCTGAGTTCGGTGGATGCTGCAGGGGCCGTTCTCTTGCACATTAGCGAAACCCCAGCTTCCATGACTGATATAACCCTCGTCGAGAGTTTAGGGACCATCATCAAATAAGGAAACAGACCTGCAGATCTATATTTTACTTCACTCGACTTGGCTTCTTATACTATTTTATGAGGCAGGTTTTGGAATGGCTGATTGGTCTTAAGACCCAGGCAAAAAGAACACTTAACGTTCTGTTGGGTGCCAAGTTATAGAAGAATAGAATGGAATGCGTAGGCTGACAAACTGGCGAAAGGAAGGTCTGTACTGCTCCTGGGGGGACCCGGGCTGTTCCTAGGGCTTGTAAGTTATGTTGGACAAACAGGTTGCACTTGTTGACGTCCTCACTAGTTAGACCATCCAGTTTGGGATTGTTATGAATGCCTGGCTGGCTTTAAGGCCTTGGCAAAAGAGAACACATTGGTAGGGATAGAATGGACTGAGTAGGCCGATAAACTGGCGAGCAAGGGATCTGCGCTTCCCCCAGTTGGGTGTGAGACCTTTGTGGGGACCACCAAGACCTACTCAATCAAGGAGATTGGCGAGTGGGAGGAGAAGTGCAGGGCTGCCTATTGGCAGGATGCGCCAGGTCTAAGGTAGTCAAGGTTGATTATTAAACTCTTCAGGGAATGGATAAGTCAGATCCGCAGTCTAGAGAGAGGAAGCATATGGATGATATGTGGGCACTGTCCACCTGGTTGCTTTGTTTCCGTTTCTGCCAAAGAAACGACAGAATTAGAAAAGGAGACTCTGATCCATGATACCATTCCATACCATTAATTACTGCCCACTCACGAATATCGGGACGTCTCTTCTGTACGCAGGTCTCAGGTAAACATGAGCAAGGCCACGTTTTTGGTGATCTTACATGTACCTACAGCGAAATGGATTTCTAGAGAGTTCTAACTTCACTCTTCAAAGCTCAGCAGCTGATCCAAAACCAGGGGTTCAACCTCTGGCTAAACAAAATAGATGGCACTGAGTCCTACCGCCAAATTTCAAATATTGTCACTTTCGGGTGCAGAAGTGAGCGAGAGTTACTCTTGAGAATGATAGAGGTACAGAACAGAGTAGAGCATGTGAGGAGACAATTTTACTGACCAAGGAAGGAGATGTCTCTGAAGGTGAACTGGGATAGAGACAAGAGCTGAGAGGCAGTGTAACTGAGCGAGGCTGAGACAAATCATCGAAACTGGCAATTAAGGGCTGAGAAGTGATATGAGGAATAGGGGTGAGAAAACCCCTCACCTTTGAAAATTAGCTTCGGTTAAAGCGTCGTCAGAAGCGCATTTGTGGTTCACGAACCCTAAATCACCGCTTACAAGTTCTAACATTAATCATGTGCTGTCATATATAATTGAACAATCAGCATTCGCACTGCATGCGGAGGAAAAATCCTTATCGCCGTCGTTTAAAAATATTGGACGACTTGGACTCGTTTAAATAACCAACTTGGTAGGCGAAGGACCTTTTTGAGGCGAAATTCAAACGATTGACACGTTGTGGCAAGAATGGGGAACGTAACAGTTTCTTTTCAAGGCAAAAGTTTCAATTTTGGTGGTACCGATCGCTCAAATCATCACTGAACACAACACAACGAGTTTTTAAAACGTTAAATCTGTCTGTTTGTTTCTCACCCTCGCGCAAACCTTTGCCCCAATTGCCCAGCACTTACATAAATGAAGAGAGCAGAAAGAAAATTTGACCATAAGACGAGCTACACGAGTCAGTTTGGTCGTCCACGCGCGATAATGAATCATTCTCAGTTGAGAACTCAATCGGTGAAAATGACGTTGAATAAGTAAATTCTCGCCCTCCTTGCAAGGTTTTTGTGCGTCCTCTCACTTCCCTCCTTCCGAGCTCAAAGGTTGTTCTATGGAGAGTTGGCCCTTCGGAGTCAGAACCACTCAAGAAGCTTTCCATTGTTCATTGTTCTCCTCCTTTTGAAAGAATAAAACCGGAGGATTTTCGACGGAAACGGAAGGATGAAGCTGAAACTCAAGCGAACTCCTATCTAAGTGATTTTGAAACATAAAGTAGAAGATGGAAAGGATAAGGTTTGAGCGGTTCCAAAGAACATTAGCGCGAAGGGTAAGATAGTTTAATTTTATAATGGAGCTACGTTTAAGGGTAAGCTAGTTAAAATAATGAAGCCTGGAACGTCCCTGAAAGCTTCAGGGGCGAGCTCGTAATTGGATTATAGGCTGAGATAAGAGGCCTCGTCCTGGCATTGTCGAAGGGGGACGACTTTCAGTTTGAGAAGCGTGGGAATTTAATTCGCGTTATCCGCCTACTATGCGAGCTTTTGAGCCTCTGCGGACATGGCGATACTCCGTTCCAAGTGCCTAGAAGCTGAGATAGAATCTGAGTAAGTGAATTGAGGATATAGTCGCGGAAAAATAGGCTTCGTCGCCCCTACAAGTATAGGTCTTGTGCGGATTTTCGTTTGACACCAATATGGCCAAGACGGCGCTAGCAGCAGCCCTCGTTGTTGGAACATTACACAAACAGGGAACGAGCAGTATTTGCCTTCATGCTCACACATAGCCGATTTCGGGGCTGATTCTCGACGCGAGAATACTGCTGTAATTCTCTGATGTGTAGGTCGGAGGGAAAAATATCTGGTGCGTTGCAACACACAACTTTTCTTAGCTCTACGTCAATTCACTTTGTACATGGCTATTTCTGCATTTACCACTCAGTTCATTTGAACTTGGTCAAACAACACTTTACGGCAGCAGCAAGCGGTAGCGCTTAACGTTCCAGATTTTATCGTGCTGCTGGTACTCATTCCAGGATCATTATTGAGCAATTGGTACACCGAGAATTAATGGGGCTGTAAACAAGAATTTTTTGAAGAAGGATAGTAATTAATTTTGAAGAGTTATTGGGTAAAACGTTTAGAACTGGTAATAAGCGAAACGGCAGTAGTTGAAATTCAGGAATCGTATCTCATGAGCGTTTTTAAACGCTTACCCTTCAGGTACTGGATTGGACTACAATATCAATTTTTGTTAACATTCTACAAAAATTCCAGCGGAGTTTATAAGGAAAAAACTGCGCTAAAAACGCTTTTCGTCGAAAATTTTGATACTTTATTGTGCTGCTCTCGTTATTGTCCCACGGATGGGAATTTAATGGTATAATTGCCTTATTGAGAGCTATCAATATAAAAAATTTAATCTAAATCGTTAGAGCCGTTTTTGAACAAAAAAAAATTGGTGTTTTGATCACTATGATAAGTATAGTTAACTTTCGGTGGATTTTGCCCATACCCTTATTTTTGCGTCCCATGGTAACCTGTAGGCTAGACATCAAGTTTCAGCTGATTTCGTACGGTTGTTTTCTATAAAAACCGCGCTGAAAACGATTTGGTCGAAGGTTTTGGTAATTTATTGTGCTGCTCTCGTCATTTTCCCACAAATGGAAATTTCATGGTATAATTGCCTTATTGACAGCTACCAATACAAACATTTTAATCAAAATCGTTAGAGCCATTTTTGAGAAAAAAATATTTGGTGTTTTGATCACTATGATAACTATAGTTAACTTTCGGTGGATTTTGTTCATACCCTTATTTTGGCGTCCTATGATGACCCACGAGCGAGATATGAAGTTTGAGCTGATTAGGCACGGTGGTTTCTCTAAAAATCGTTCACAGACACACAGACCATTTTCCCAAATAGTGTTTTTCGGACTCAGGGGGGTCTGAAACGTGAAGATCTGAAGGAAACTCAAAATTTTTTAAATTTTTTTTCCAGCCGATACATAACTTTTCTTTCTACTTCGTAGAGCCAAGGAAAGTAAAAAGAGTTATATGCAATTAGGAGAGTTGAGAAGGAGATAGGTGTTGGTGAACAGAGGAAAGGTGCTAGGAGACTAGAAGAAAAGAAACGCTTCGTGTATTACAGATTAGGAAGGGTCAACCTGCTTCCTCGAGAGGCAGACATGGACAGAAAACTTCAGTTGGTGGAAGGTTTGGCAGACGTCCTGTGCTCAGCAAAGCACTCTTGACTTGGCTTCTCCACCCGGTACTATATCTTTCACTCTTCGTGCGGTGATAAAATTGATGGCAAGGAAGAGAAATAGTGAAGTCTTCCCTCCAGGGGGAGAATGTCATTGCTCTGGAATAGCCCTTCCTCTCGATAGCGCCGTTCCTTGAAAGGTACACAACGCTCCTACACTCTTGATTGAAATTGATGCTTGCCATCAACCTTATCAACGACACTGGACAGCACTGGAATCGCATATGGTGGCACTAAGAGCAACTGCCATGCCTTGGTTGAATACGTTCATTCGAGGTATGTTACTTTGAGGACTTGCCTGTATAAAACAAACATCTCAGTCTCAAATAATCAATTTAGCGATAACTCCAAACACGAGCATTTCGATGAGACTAACTGGTCATAAAGTGATAAGTAATTACTTGTACAGCAAGAATATTATCGAATCTCCATCAAAACGTGTTCCCGAACACTCCAAAATACCTTTAAACTGATTCTTAACGCCACCTTTAACGGCCGAATCGGGTCCTTAACTCTTCTTCTTTGTCAACGTTAACAACGTCAGTTTAAATCGTTCGAATAAAGTGGTTCAATTTTTGGTAAATACCTGAAAACTGTTGCTAGTAACGTCGGCTGAAAGATTGTTTTTCGTACGTACAACCATTTAGCACACGAAAACATATCAAACTGAACGCGAATTGAGAAAGTTGAGTCGCGGAAAACCACGGGAAGGTTGCAACCCGAGCGTCACAAGTGGAGATGTATCACGAAGCAGAGATACTCGCTATTACTTAATAACGTTGGATGCTCGAGTTATTCCTCTTCAACTTATGCTCCCAGACGAGCTCATCTCAACTTCAATTTGTGCTCCCCGTTATCTTCTTGGTAAATTTATATACATACGATGGAAGTCATTCAACTTTCTTTAATACGAACCAAGGGGTTTTCGATGAGTCAAAATGAGGACGTGTCACAGCCGATTCCACCCTTCAACGAAAGCTACAGAAAATGTTTACCAAAAAGGTAATACAGGTATGTTCTGGTAACAGACGCTGTTCGTGCGTTTTTAAAAATTATTCTGGCAGCAATCAAAGTAGGAGATGCAACGAAAACTCAGTTTTTCCATCACATTTGGGTTGTGGCAGTTAAAGACTCGAATAAATGTGCACGAAAATATGATTTAGTTCGAAACGTATGGCATTTTGTGATGCTGAGTCGAAAATGATTGGTCTCGCAGGTGTAGAACTGCGTCTGGATAGAACAACAATGAAATGTACGTATAGTGGGGTGCATTTAAGTAGTTGAAGAAACTCGCGAGACAATGCGACGAAAGTTATCTTCTCTCCTTGGCCTGCTCTCATCTCCTCTGCCTCCAGCCTCACTCGAACCACTTGTCATTTTGATTCGCTTCGCCGTGTCAATTGCCTAGCGTCCCCAAAATATTAATTTTTTTTCAGTGTTTTTCAATGCTGAATCGATTGAGATGGGTCTCGGAAGTGCTCTGCAAACATAGTCGTTGGCGTATGATTTGTCGTTTTCTGGTTTTCTTATATACCCATTGTAGTCCGAACCCAACTAAAGCAATGTACAGCCACTCCAGGGCCGAACACAAGATAAATCAAAAACAAAAATACCAAGTCTGTGTTCGAGCCCTATAGCACACCATTTGAAGCCGCAAGGGGTATTGGCGCACAGGAGGAGAAGACATCAACCGCATTTGTGAGCCTCTCAGCTTCTACTACTACTACTGATGAATGAGAGGAATCACAGATACCTAATGAGCGCAAAAACGTCTGCGATGATGATGTCAACTGAATCATTCATCGTGCGAATGGAGTGATGGTTGAGAGCGGTAATCAGTGTGAAAAGACTGAGAGGAAGTACTTGAATTTCACCGACAGCGTGGTCTACGCTCAGAGAGCGCCCATTGAATGGAAAAAAAACACGTATTTCATTAAACGAAAGAGTCAAGATCGAACTTGATTGCGTCTCGTATCGCCCGTTAGATGAGTTCAAGGGCAGTACGAGTTATTTGTGTAACACAGTTCAGCAAGCACAGCAATATTGGAAGAACAATCTTACCTGATATCAACATGGTTCCCACGTTCTCCCAACCGGTCTGATTGTAGTAGAATGTGTCCGGAGACAGAGACGTGACTTTGTTGTCCCTTAAATCCAGAGTGAGGTGAGTTACGTGACCGAGCCCTGAGAGAAGACCAAGAGGCAGCTCTTCGATGGACGTCCCTCTGATGGACAAGTAGGCTTCGCGAGCTAGACCGGACAAAGCACCCGGCTCGATTTCCCGAAGAGCTTCTCCCTAGCACAATCGAAATCACAACCAATGTTACTTGAGTAAATTATTGACAACACTGGGCCATGAAGTTATACTTAGATACAGTTCTGTTTGGTACGAATAATGATTAAATTAGCCGAGACTTCGATCTTCAGTTTGGTACCTAAACGAAATGTCAGTATTTATGCAGAAAATGAAATTCACCGCGTGTCGACTAATCAATACATGCATATTGGTCTCCATAAAGATTCTCAGGCTAATCAACCCACATTTCGTAGCTCACAACTATTTCTGTGACTATCCGCTGCAAATTATTATACAGCAGTTAATTATTCTCCCGCACAACATGATTGGGACGTATCCTATTCAGCACCTCATGTTTTTGTCGAGATTGTCGCCAATGAATGCGTGATGTTTCAATCAGTATTTCAGATAATTTCATGGTTATCAAACTTGACGCTGTCTCACACCACCGTGACCCATCCGATTTGACTCAGTATTGAAAAATATCAGTAAATGATATGAAGCACGACCTGACAACACGCAACGACGACAATCGATATTTCCATGGCGAAGCTACGCAGTTAGCATGATGTGAGCAGTCGAAATGACGGGTGGTGTGAGGGCGACGGGAGGCAGAGCAGGACATGAGCGTAAGCCGGGGAGAAACGATAACTTTCGCTACATTGTCTCACAATATTTATTGAGATCTCACTGTTATCCATCTAGACACAGTCCCACACTTTTTTTTTTTTTTGGAACGGTGGATGCAGGTGATACCCCCACTGCAGCCTTGGGTCTACTGTAAGGGTCCTCAGATCATGGCCCCTCTGCACCACCACCAGGCCCCTCTGCACCACCCCCAGGCCCCTCGGCACTGGTCTCACTCGGTGTGACGTCAACTATGCGCCCCTACCACCCCCGCACAAAGCGGAGGATATTCGCAAGTTCTGCATTCGCCACCTCTTCTGGCTGAAGAAAAGACCTCCCAAACACACAACGAGATATCTTTATAGGCCTATGAAGCAAATATAGGTTTTTTTGCGCTTTTTGGTAAAACGACTTCAACGATTTTCACCAAACTCTCAGGAGGTTTTCAAATAGTTAATGCCTACATATTGTTGTCAATAAATGTTCCCCTGAGAGTCAACTGAGGAGAGATAAAAATGAAAATGCGTCGAAAATAACGTTTTTTCGAACATTTCCGTAAATGACAGGGTAACTGCTTCACCAGACGTGATAAATCATAATGGAGTGTCTTTTAGTCACCCATACCGACATTTCTGTATATATGTGTTGAACGGGGATATAAGCCGAGTTAACTCAGAAAAGGAGATTTGTCGATTTGTACTTCCGATCGATATTCCACTTTTCTCAAAAACGGCTCTAACAATTTCGATCAAACTTACGGAGTACTCTTAGCTAACTAGTCGCTACATTTTGTTCTCAATGAATGTTTCTGTAGAAATGCGTTGAACGAAGATATAGCGCCCGCTTATGTAGCTGGTGTTCGAACTTACGGGGGTGGCGGAAAGTTGCGTGTTGCTACGCACCGCTCGTTTACACGGGTTTACACGAGGCGTTTCGAACCTCGGAGTGCGTGGAATACCTCGGAAAGAAGTTATATTCTGTGAAGAAGTACAGGAAAACGGCACGTCCTTCATCAAAGTGACGGCTGCGCACGCAATTCTGAATGGTTCAATATCAAATGTCCAGTGCACCACGTAAACTACCAGGTTCACAACTGCGTTGTGCCGCTTCAGACCTTCCTCGTACACACTATGTAACCTAATTTCTCTCTGTATTTCAATAGCGAAGGTGCTTACCTGAGTTCCAGGTGAGCCAACTTCGGCGGAAGTCCTTCAAGTTGGTCCGTTAACCGTCTCTCGGTGACGGTTACTGTCAATTTTGTGAGAAATTGCAACGGCGCGATAAGGTTCGAGAGTTTAGGCGACGATTGAGCTACTAAACGGCGTAGCCATCGGCATCCCCAAAGGGCTTCGTGTTCAACTCTCTCCAAGAAATTGAGACCATCGATGATGAGCGACTCCAGCCTGCTAAGTCCAGCCATGCTATCCTTCGAAAGTACCTGAGAAATGAAAAAGGATCGTCAGAAAATAGAGGATTAAAGATTCAAATACTAAATTGTCGAGACTGAACCAATTTTTACGCACGGGTACGAGGTATACTGCATCAGGTTGATACAGACACCTCTCAAAGTGGCGCCATTCCTATAAATCTTCCCATACCATCCAAATGGAGCGTCTTTCAGGACGTTCAGGAGCGGTTTCAGCATGTTTTCATTCCTGAGGGATAGTAGCCCTGGATCAGCTAACTCCATCCTGTTCGAAATGTTCGCAAACCAGGACCCTTTCTCCCCCTGCTCTTATGGCGCCCTCAAGGTCCTCCAATTTCCATTAAAAGACTCCAATCAGAGGCTGGGAGTAAGGTAGACAGTAGTTAAGTCTATGGCACTCCTGGGATGAGTGACGGCAACCCCCCCCCCTCCTCACTTCTCTACACCTTATGATATGACGCCCCACCCCACTACCTTATGATATGACGTCGTCCCCCTCCCCACAAACCGAATGATATGACGCCCCGCCACTACCAATAACTGATAACCGATTCAATGTCGAACAAACAAAACGCTTAAATTGAACAACTACATCCTATCAATTGCTCGATTGCGTTTGAACCATCTATTGGTTGGGGGAGATTAGCTCCCCTCATTATAATTGGCTGTTATCTCAAGATTTTCGCCCCATGTCCTCCTTGGTGGGGGTAGCAACCTCCTGAACGCATAGGCCGATTTAGTATGCTTTGGCCTTAGAGCTGTTAACCAGTGTTCTATGATGAAACCCCGTGTGCCGGTCATGCGCTCGATGGGAAAGGACGATTGCATACATAATGCTGGTAATTCGCAAATGTATTTTTACTTTCCGCTAGCCGAAGGGAATGAAAGTATAGTAATCGGGCCAAAAAACAAATTTGGGTATTCTTCAGATCTTTACGTTTCAGACCCTACTGAGTCTAAAAAACCTAATTTCGGCGCGTGATCCGTGTGTATGTGTGTCTGTAGTACGATTTGTGGGAGAACGGCTCATCCGATTGAGCAGGTTCTTTTTTTGTTTTGTTCGTTATTTTTATTTTACTTTCCTTGCTCTACGAAGTAGAAAGGAAAGTTATGTAATCGGCTGAAAAAAAAATTTTGAGTTCTCTTCAGATCTTTACGTTTCAGACGCCCCTGAGTCCGAAAAACACTATTTGGCAAAATGGTCTGTGTGTCTTTGAACGATTTTTAGAGAAAACCACCGTACCTAATCAGCTCAAACTTCACATCTCGCCCGCAGGTCATCATAGGACGCCAAAATAAGGGTATGAACAAAATCCACCGAAAGTCAACTATAGTTATTATAGTGATCAAAACACCCAATATTTTTTTACTCAAAAATGGCTGCAACGATTTAGATTAAATTTTTTATATGAGTAGCTCCCAATATGGCTACTCTACCACAAAATTCAGCACAATAAATTATCAAAACTTTCGACGAAATCGATTTTAGCGCGGTTTTTAGAGAAAACAATCGTACCAAATCAGCTGAAACTTGATGTCTAGCCTACGAGTTACAATGGAACGCCAAAATAAGGGTATGAACGAAATCCACCGAAAGTTAACTATAGTCATCATAGTGATCAAAACACCAAATTTTTTTTTCTCAAAAATGGCTCAAACGATTTTAATTACATTTTTTATATTGATAGCTCTCATTGAGGCAATGATACTATAAAATTCTCATTCGTGGGAAAATGACGAGAGCAGCTCAATAAATTATCAAAATTTTCGACCAAAAGCGTTTTTAGCGCAGTTTTTTCCTTATAAACTCCGCTGAAATTTTTGTAGAATGTTAAAAAAAATTGGTATTACAGTCCAATCCAATACCTAACGGGTGAGTGTTTAAAAACGCTCATGAGATACATGGGGCTCACTCCAGAAATTCCTGAATTTCAACTACCGCCGTTTCGCTTACTACCAGTTCTAACAGTTATTACCCAATAACTCTGCAAAAGTGATTACTATCCTTTTTTTTTACTATTTACGTACCCAGCATAGTTGACATATTCGGCCAGGTACTTTCCGTCAACTTGCAACCTGTTCCTGGAAATCAAATTGGTTCTTTCAGTAGCTTGATGGTTGGTTTTCCTTAAATCGGTGCAGCTCCGACGACCAACGTCAAATGAAGCTTTTTACTTTCCTTAGACCTAAGAACTATGAAAGAAGGTTATGTAGTTGACTGAAAACCCCCTTTTTCTTCTTCAGATCATTACGTTTTTGTTAAAAAGCTAAAAAAACCGGAATTGAAACGCCGTTGTCGATAATACAACAATTACGCTAGAGGTTTTGAGCGAACTTGACAATCTGCGAAGCGAGAGGGAGAATCGCGAGCCCTTGCGGGAGAAATGAAATGAGCTCTTCTTAGACTCTGAGCTCCTAATACAAGAAGCCGAAACCCCGTCGTTTTCCTTTTTCTTTGGGAAGGAAACGAACGAGCAGAGCAAAAAACTTACTTCCCTCAGCTAGACGAAGTCACTTCACTTTCTACATGGCTTTTTCTATTAAATCAGTTTGTATGAACTTGGTCCGCTTGGCGGGAAGCGGTAGCGCTTACAATTCCGACATTTATTGTGCTGCTCGTTCTCATTCCAGGACCATTATTGAGCAATTGGTACACTGAGAATTAATGAGGCTGTAAACACGATTTTTTACTTTCCTTGGCTCTACGAAGTAGAAAGGAAAGTTATGTAATCGGCTGAAAAAAAAATTGAGTTATCTTCAGATCTCTACGTTTCAGATCCCTTGAATCCGAAAAACACTATTTGGGAAAATAGACCATTGTGTCTGTGAACGATTTTTAGAGAGAACCACCGTACCAAATCAGCTCAAACTTGATATCTCGCTCAATAATGGTCCGGGAATGAGTACGAGCAGCCCTAATATTCCGGAACTGTAAGCGCTACCGCTTTCTGCTGCTGTAAAGCGTTTTTGACCCAGTTCAAATGCACTGAGTGATAAATGAATTGAGTAAGTAGAAAAAAAGCCATTTACGCGAGTGAATTGACGTAGAGCTAAGGAAAGTTGTGTGTTGCGACGCACCAGATTTTTTAGACACCAAAATAAGGTTATGGACGATTTCGGCCGACGGGAAGGGGGGTGGGGGAGAAAATGTACCAAAAACTAGGGTTTTTCGCATTTTTCTCGAAAATGGCTCTAACGATTTTGATTAAACTTTCCAATTATCTTTTCCTAATCAATACCTAACTTTTCTTCTCCATACATATCTCCATGAAAATACGGTGAACGGAGATATGGGCCCCTGAAGCAAAAATAGGTTTTTTACGCTTTTTGGCAAAACGGCTTCAGCTATTTTCACCAAACTCACAGGATGTTTTCCAATAGTTAATACCTACATATTCTTCTCAATAAATGTTCCTGTGACGGTCCATTGAACAGACATAAAAATCAAAATGTGTCGAAAATAACGTTTTTTCTAACATTTCCGTAAATTCCAGGGTAATTTCTTCACCAGATGTCATAAATCCTAATGGATTGTCTTCTAGTCACCTATACCAGCATTTCGTTCTATAATTATTTCTGTATATATATGTTGAACGGAGATATTAGATTATTAGGGTTTTTGGCCGTACTTTTTACCCGAGTTACGTTAATAATTCTTGCAAATTTTTAAAACTTTATTAAAGCCCATTTTTGAGGGTGGAAACTTTATTTCGCAATAATAACGATCAATCTTATTAAGTACGGGAACGTACGAGTATTTTAATGCTCATTGCTTGCCTGGGGCTTTATTATTGTCACGTCTATCTATTGCCCTAATTCATTTTTGTCTTTGAACCAATATAATTTCGAAAAGCGAAAAAACTTAATTTTACGCGTTAAACTTTATTATTATTTAAAATGTATTTTGCGTTATTGTTCATTTTTAAACTTTATCAAACCCATTTACGAGGGTGGAAACTGTATTTCACAATTATAACGATATATCGAATCAATACAATGCAATGCTTGCTAGGAGTGTACCATCACAGTTTTTGCGCATGATCGAGATTTATTTAGCGTGAACACGTGTACTGCTGTGGGAAAAAGATGTGGGGGGGGGGGACTTATAAGTTAGCGCAATAATTGATGGGGTATGACGTCGCTTGTGCTGATCCACTCTGAAGTTGCGACAATAGTGGGGGTATGAAGTTACATGATGATACGTGAAGGGGGGGGGACGTGATGAAGCAATGCGCGGGGAGGGCATATAAGGTTGTGAGGGGTGGGGGTAAGGCGTCGTGTCATAAGGTGGCGAGGGGAGGGGGCTGACGTCACTCATCCCAGGAGTGCCATTGACTTAACTACTGTACTAAAGTAAGGCCATCCACCTGCTTCACCCATACATAACCTCGGTCTATGCCATGCTCAGTTAGGCGTACATGGCTAGGCCACATAGATAGCAGCCACCGAGTACGTTCTTGAACCCCACTGTGAGGCACATCAAGTCAATAGGATGGTGAGAAAATATGCCAGGAGTATGCATCAGACTGTCTGGATCGCTGTGGAAGTGAGGCACTTTAAATGCTTTATCGCCGGACCAACATCTGAGATAAGACGTTGCCTTCCGATGATGGAAAAGAAGAACCTAAGGCAGATACTGAGATCACCACAGGACACTGCAAAATTAGCAAACGAGTGTATGCCATGAGCATTGCCGACACCCCTCAGTCGTGCAGACCCAGTGTATGGTACAACTTTTCCAACTTCCAAGACTCTTGCAGGAAATAGGCCACTTAATAATCCCTTGAGCAGCGACCTGGGAGACATTAGGACTGGCACAATAGGCCACGGTACCTATCCCAAACACGAGAATATGGGCAAGAATAACCGTATTGCGACTGGGCATACGCCGACAAACCTTTTAGCGCCTCGTTCGCTGGCTTTGGATCTTACTTAACCCCTCCTAACAGCCAAATGCTGATGGATTTGGAAATGGATGGCCGTAAATCCGTCGCATCGAATATTAGACTGGACTGCAACGCCACCAGAGGAGAAAGCCTGACTGAAATGGCCACTGGAGACCTCGGGAAATTGATGAATTTTAAACAGGGCGTATCACTGACCACTTTGAAAGTAATAAAAAAAGTGCCGTCTTTCGCGACTCCCAACCATTTTCACCGCGGTAAAGTTGAAATGCCAACCTGCACCTGTTTCAAATTACCGAAGTCATAAAAGAAAAAAAAAAAAGCCTCCGTCTGAAGCTTGATGTACGTGTCTTTTATATTGCTTCAGACTCCACTCTCCAGCATCCGAGCCGAGGCCCGGTGGCGTAAAAGCAATAGTAAAAATAGAGATTACTTTTAGACTACGAGAATAGAACTTGAGCTCCCTCTGGCAAAAGCTTGAAAATGTCGCTTCAGTGTCGGTAATACCCTCCCTTATTCCTGACCTCTTTGAAGGGTAGCAGAGGGCGAAATGCCGAGCATAGCTGTAGGGAGCCAAAGGATCCAGTTACACCGCCATTAGCCCGCCGTCTCACTCCTTCCACCCTCCTTTCCCTTTCTCTTTCTACAGTGGTATAAACTTCTTCCTCCCCGTAATTCTTTTTTTTTCCTACCCCCTTTTACTCTTTCTTTTTCCGCAATTGTACATACCTCCTTAAAATTAAAATTATGCCATTCATTTCTCCGCATTCTTTTGGCATTTTTTGTCCTCAGTTACACATAATGTAAAACTCATGCGAGAATTATGAAGACGGAATACGCACACTGCAGTTGGATTTACGCTACTCGTTGCTCGAATTTTTCACAACCTGAAACGTTACGGGACATCTAGATCTGTGAAATCACAGTAATTATTGTGAGCCAAAGTCTACTAATTGAAAGAACTCGCGGGACAGTCAGCGTCTCACACCAAACAGCCGTCAAGCTCGTCCAAATTGCCCACAGGCGCCTGAACTTCATCATTTTCGTCGTTCCACAGTAGTTAAGTCGTGTAAACGATACGAAGTTTACTAGTATTTAGATTTATAGCGTCAAACGAGTGAGATTTCTGAAGAAAAGGCTGAACTAAATGTTTGATAATTTATTGTGTCACTAGCGATTTAATGTTGCAGCTCATTTTCTTGGAGCTGCCTTCACGAATATCTGATGCGTGGCAACACACAACTTTCCTTAGCTCTACGTCAATTCACTTTTTACATGGCTAACTCTATTTAATCGATTCATTTATCATTCAGTTCCTTTGAACTTGGTCAACAACACTTCACAGCAGCAGGAAGCTGTAGCGCCTACAGTTATGGAATTTATTGTGCTGCTCGTACTCATTGCAGGACCTATATTGAGCAATTGGTATACAGAAATTAAAGAGGCTGTGAACACAAATTTTTTGAAGGAGGATAGTGATCACTTTTGCAGAGTTATTGGGTAATAACTGTTAGAACTGGTATTAAGCGAAACGGCAGTAGTTGAAATTCAGGAATTTCTGGTGTGAGCCCCATGTATCTCATGAGCGTTTTAAAACACTCATCCTGAAGGTATTGGATTGGACTACAAGACGACTCTTTTTTTAACATTCTAGTAACATTCCAGCGGGGTTTAAAAGGAAAAAACCGTGGCAAAAACGCTTTTCGTCGAGAATTTTGATAATTTATTGTGCTGCTCTCGTCATTTTCCCACAATTGAGAATTTTATGGTATAATAATCTTATTAAGAGCTAACTATGTATAAAATTCAATCAAAATCGTTAAAGCCGTTTTTGAGAAAAAAAAAATTGGTGTTTTGATCACTATGATAACAATAGTTAACTTTCGGTGGATTTTGTTCATACCCTCATTTTTGCGTCCCAAGGTAACCTGTAGGCTAGACATCAAGTTTCAGTTGATTTGGTACGGTTGTTTTCTCTAAAAACCGCGCTAAAATCGATTTCGTCGAAAATTTTGATAATTTATTGTGCTGCTCTCGTCATTTTCCCACAAATGAGAATTTTGTGATAGAGTAGCCATATTGAGAGCTACCCATATAAAAAATTTAATCTAAATCGTTGCAGCCATTTTTGAGTAAAAAAATATTTGGTGTTTTGATCACTATGATAACTATAGTTAACTTTCGGTGGATTTTGTTCATACCCTTATTTTGGCGTCCTATGATGACCTGCGGGCGAGATATCAAGTTTGAGCTGATTAGGTACGGTGGTTTTCTCTAAAAATCGTTCAAAGACACACAGACCATTTTCCCAAATAGTGTTTTTCGGACTCAGGGGGGTCTGAAACGTAAAGAACTGAAGAGAACTCAACTTTTTTTTTTCAGCCGATTACATAACTTTCCTTTCTATTTCGTAGAGCCAAGGAAAGTAAAAAGTATAGTTCAATTTGTTGGAACCGTTAGTGAGGCAGTAAACTTGCGCCGATCGTTTGTAGAAGTTTGCAATTATACTCATTGGCAGGAAAGGCGGAGTTTGGTATCGTCCAATTAGGATTGAAAAGCCAACCAGATCGAATAACATCGTCACTGCAACGCACCTCATCCTCAATATTTGAATCTTTACGATAACCTTTTCACATGTAACGTTTAGGATTTCGTACAATCATGATCGAATTGAAAAGTACTGAAATCCGCAGGGTAACAGGTTCGAATAATAACCTCAAGGCTCGATTATTGAATAAAAGACAACGGTCAACTTACATCTGAACTCGCGAATGGGAATACGACAAATCTCAACTAAACCGGCTAAATTCGACGAATACGCAATAAATCGATGATACTAGTTCACTGTTATAGCCTCAAATGTAAATAAATAGCGAATTTTGCTTACAACCTCCCGACCGGATCGGTAGCGGGAAACAGTGGAGGAAGGGTTTTGTACATTTCACGCGGGAGGTTTACTTCAATATTAAACGCGCATTGAAACTTCTCAATACGTGACACAAAACGAAACGTTGCCGTTTTGTTCGATCTCCTTAATTTCTCCTTCATCCAACTTAATTCTCGAATAAACAGACCGTAACAAATAAACATACACAACATTAGGCGGAAAATCCGTCGATACCGATTCGAGTTGTGTCGATTGTTGTTGTTGTTCGCTAACGGGCAGCCGCCTCGATGCATTCGCTCCGGTTCCGTGGAACGCGAAATCAGTGTTCGTCCATTCGTCTCGTGAAACTTATTATTTCACCTCGCGGAGACATTAAACTGCGTACTTTCAATTTCGGAATGCGTTTTACTCGCGGAGTGGAGTTGAATTGTACGAAATATTGAGAAGCGAACGGTATTTTCATTCGACCACCTCTTCGAGTAAGTAAACGTCTTTAGGTTTGACTTATTCGTTAATGGCGGCTCAGTTTCTATACAAAAGGTTGCTCATCTTCTCCACTTTTATCGTTTCTTTTTCAGATGGCGAGCGCCTTCGGTATATATTGACGAATTTCAACTGAGCTTTCGAGGTGAGCTGATTAAAGGTTTGTTTTTCGTTTTTCACGGCAGAAACAATTTGTGGGAGTGTTGTTGTGTGGCTTGTGACTGACACGCCGACAACAAACAACATTTTAATGACAGATTACGAAGTAATCACACGAACATCAGGTCTGTTTCCGTATTTCATGACTAAAACCTCGACGAGGGTTATATCAGTCATGGCAGTTGCGGTTTCGCTAATGTGCACGAGGCCGACCTCTGCAGCATCCACCGAACTCTGACTATTTGGTTGTTAGCCAGTCTCCCGGTGAAAACCTGTGGAATCCCGTACCGTCTGGGAGGAGTTCTTAATCTGATTTCGGACCTGAACTACCTATTAACTTGGGTGGCAAGTTTCAAAAGGACAGATCAACAATGAACACGTTTCTTTGCCATCACCTTCTTCGCCAAATTTGCTAAATGGTTATAGGCTTGCTTTGTAGCAGTCAATGCTGCTAAGTTCGTTTGCCCTCCCAACAACCGTCGCTCACTGTTGTAGAAACTACAGTCGAGCAGCACGTGGTTTCTTGTTTCCTCCGCGCTGGAGGCGCAAATGAAGAGTCTTTGAAAGAAAAGAAGTGGAGCTGTACATGGAAGTCACCATGTCCTGTGGGGAGCTGGCTCGTCCAGTGCTCTGGCTCAACCCATTTCCTTAACAGACGTTCACGGATGTTGGGGAAGAACTTATAGGATTTCCATCTCGCTGGCAATACCTCCAACGCCCATTCGTCGATAGCAGCAAGTTCTCGTTCTGTGGTGAGATCCGCACGGAGTTCAGCCCAAAGCAGCAAAAGTTCCCGTTTCACTCTCCACTTGTCAACCATCCACACGATTTTTTTGAGAGAACCATCGTATCAAATCCACTCAAACTTGATATCTAGCTTGCAGGTTGACATGGGACGCCAAAATAAGGGTATGAACAAAATCTATCGAACGTTAACCATAGTTATCATAGTGATCAAAACACCAAATATTTTTTTTCTCAAAAATGGCTCTAACGATTTTGATTAAACTTTTTATATGGGTAGCTCCCAATATGGTTACTATATCATAAAATTCTCATTCGTGGGAAAATGACGAGAGCAGCACAATAAATTACCAAAACTTTCGACGAATTCGATTTTAGCGCGGTTTTCAGAGAAAACAACCGAACCAAATCAGCTGAAACTTGATGTTAAGCCTACAGGTTACCATGGGACGTAGAAATGAAGGTATGGACAAAATCCATCCAAAGTTAACTATAGTTATCACAGTGATCAAAACACCAATTTTTTTTCTCAAAAACGGCTCTAACGATTTTGATTAAATTTTTTATATTGATTGCTCTTAATACGACAATCATACTATAAAACTCCCATTCGTGGGAAAATTTTTGATGTACATAGCTCTTAATAAGATCATTATACCATAAAATTCTCAAGTGTGGGAAAATGACGAGAGCAGCACAATAAATTATCAAAATTTTCGACGAAATCGATTTTAGCGCGGTTTTTTTCTGATAAACTCCGCTAAAATGTTACCAGAACGTCTAATAAAAATTGGTATTGTAGTCCAATCCAATACCTATAGGGTGGATGTTTAAAAATGCTCATGAGATACATGGGGCTCACTCCAGAAATTCCTGAATTTCAACTACCGCCGTTTCGCTTACTACCAGTTCTAAAAGTTTTTACCCAATAACTCTGCAAAATTAATTACTATACTTCTTCAAAAAATTCGTGTTTACAGCCTCATTAAATTTCTGTGTACCGATTGCTCAATAAAGGTCCTGGAATGAGTATGAGCAGCACAATAAATTCCTGAACTGTAGGTGCTACCGCTTCCTGCTGCTGTGACGTGTTGTTTGACCAAGTTCAAATGAACTGAGTGGTAAATGAATTGATCAATTCTAGATTAAGTTAACCCGTTAGCAACATTCTCCCATCACTGCTCTCCTCCGTCAAATATCAGCTCTTCTTTCATCTCAGCTTTCATTATTCCTAATGGCACTAGACTAAACGGCTGTAGTGGCTGAGTGTGTTGTCGGTTGTTTTCTGGATTTGTTTTCCCTTCTCCGCCATCCTTAGCCATAATTTGCCTTCTGTTTATATCGCTTTATTGACTTCATTTCTTTTGTTAGTGGGCTAGTACCGTATGTATATAAGTAGATAAATTTTAATTTGGTTGGGCCTTTTGACTTAATTAAACAAATAAAGAGGGCGAGTTCATTCCAGGGCTCCTGAACGATTGCAAGTGAAGCTTCTAAATAAGTTAATAAACGCTATCATCAGGCTCTCAATTACCGTCCACGGCCAAAAGAGTGTTATTTTGGAATGAACGTTTTTTTGCACTATAATCGTTCAGAGATCATGATTTTTTCAGGGAAAGCAACACTTGGGAAGGGATGAAATAAAGGCATTGTCGGTTTGTCAGAACCCCACTCCGAGTTATACAGGTCGACTATTTGACTGGAGAGCGGAATCTCGTTCTTCCCCTCAACAAACCGCATGAGAAAGGTAAACTCCGAGGCGAATAGAGCAACTAAAAGTTCCCCTCCGGGTCGGAGCAAACAAACCGACCGTTCGAAGGATTTTATTTGCCGAACGAAGAGGCCTCGCTACGTCCAGGGCCCTGAGACACTTCGCAAAAGAAAACCCGCATAAACAGAATAATAGGGCGGCAGGTTAGCGCCAAAAAAAAAGAAGAGGAAATGGGCTCACTTTTATCGGGTTGTACGACAAATCCAAAGATTTGAGAGAAAGAAGCTTCGTCCAGGCGGCAGAGGGCGCGCTCGTGAAGCTGCAATGACTGACGTCCAACTCTCGCAAACTCGGAAGAAGCGTGACGATTGACACTGGAAGATCGGTAATGGCGTTGTGAGAGACGTTCAGTCCCACTAAATTAGGTAGCGGGAGAAAAGGTAGAGTCAATATACCCGTATTGGCTAAATTCAGGTGCCTGAGGTCTTGAAGGTAATGAAACACCTCTTTGAAGTTCGCTCGAAGCTTATTTCCGCACAACTCGAGCCTCAAAAGACCCCCGACGCTGGTGAAAACGTTATCCGGGACTAGCGTGATGCGATTGTGGCACAAATTCAAGCTAGTCAAGTGGGGAGTTTCGGGGAAAACGGTGCTGTCGAGATGCTCGATGTGGTTGTGGGAAATGTCGAGGAGCCTCAGAGTGAATCCCACTTCTCCCAGAGATCCGCTGGGCATAACGAGAAAATCGTTGTTCGACAGATCGATTCTCTCGATTTTCGTGTTTTGAAAGGCGTCCCGGGGTATCGACCTCAAATGATTGAATGACAAATCCATGACGCGTAGGTTCGACAAATGTTTGAACTGTTCCATATGCAACTGATCGATGTGATTATGCGATAAGTCCAAAACTTGCAACTTTAACATTCCGACGAACGCCCGTTTTCTCAATTTGACGAGACTGTTGTGAGCGAGGTTCAACACTTCGAGATGATCCAAAGCGCCGAATGCCGACTCGTCGAGTTTGGTGATGTGATTGTAACCGAGGTTGACTCTTTTCAAAACTGACCCGATTGACTCGAAGAATCTTTTGGGGACTTCGTTCAAAGCGTTGAAACTTAGGTCGACGGTGTGGACGAAGACGTTATTTGTGACTTCGTTATACGATGGAACGATCAACGCGTTGAGGTGGTTCCTGGATAGATTCAGAATCATGGGAAACTCAATATTGGTGACGTTGTGGAACGACGCTAATGATAATTCTTGAAGTTCGTTGCCGTACAGGTCCAACTTGAAAAGACGCGGAATGTCGCTGAACGCTCTCGAGTCTATCCTCGAAATTTTATTCTGGGACAACAATATGGAAACTTTGTTCGTAAGATTCTTGAATGCGTTGGGTTCAATTCTTCGAAGGTGATTACCAACGAGAGACAACGCTCTGAGCTCTTCCAATCCGTCGAACATGTACGAGCTGATATCCTGCAAATGATTGTACGATATTCGAATGTCGCTCAAATATCTGTGTATTTCGGGGTTGAAAATTCCAACGGGTAATTTGGGGATACGGTTACCGTCCAAATTGAGGTACCTTAAATGTCGAAAAGGTCGTAGGGAGTATTCGGAAATGGCGCGAAAGTTGTTATTGTCCAACGCCAACCACATGAGAGAGCCCAAAGGTCGAAGGGGTTCGTCCGGAAAATCCTCTTGGTACAAACCGAAACTAATTTCCAAGTTTTCCAAACTGGCGGCAACGTCGACGAAGGCGCTCGGGTCTAACTCGGCAAGTTTGTTGAAAGACAAAGACAGCTCCCTGAGGTTGGGCGTGTGCTTGAAAGTGTGACCGTGTATTTGACTCAATCTGTTATTCATCAAGAGCAAAGTGTCCAATCTCTCTCCCCAACCCGTAAACTCTCCGTCGGTCACTTCTCGAATGAAATTATAGCCCAAGTTCAAATGAGCCAGATTGACGCACTTTTTCAACGCCATCGACGGCAAATCTTCGAGCTTATTCCTCGCTATCGACAGGGCGTTCAAAGAGTCCGCGAATGACGAAAACGCGTCGCTCGGCACTTCGCTCAAATTGTTCGACGGTATGTACAAATATTTCAGCTTCGTCAAAAGGCTCAGGGCTTTCGGAAATTTTTGCAATTTGTTCCCACCTAAATCCAAATACTCCAAAACGTTGCCGACGCCTTCGAACGCCTTGTCGTGCACGGACTCCAATTTGTTCATAGATATCGAAATTCTACCGACGTTGAGCCCTTTGAAAGCCGCGCTCGGAAGGGCGTTGAAGAGATTATAATCCAAATTGAGGTCTCGTATCGTCATCGTGTCGTTGAAAACATCCGCCGGGAGGGTTTTTAACAAATTGTCTCCCAAGTCCACTTTATCCAAATTTTTGGCATACCGAAAACTGTACTGAGGCAAAGAGTCGATGTAATTGTCTCGCAAGTAAAGCCACGACAAGGATTTCAACGTGTCTATCAGTTCGGTCGGGAAGCGTTTGATGATGTTGTTGGAGGCGCTGAGGGTTTGCACGTTGGGAGGAAGCGTTCCGGCGTCCAAGATCATAAATTTATTGCTATCCAGATTGACGGATTGAAGGCGCTTGCAGTGAGCTAAGGGAGAGTCCGGTCCCAAGTCCCTCAGGTCGTTTTCGCCCAAGAAGATTTTCGAAATTGAGTGGCGCAAACCGCCCCAGTCAACTTCGATCCCGAGGGTGTAGATGTTGTTCCTGAAACAGGAGAGAAATCGTTACTTGCATTTTGCTTCCGAACGGACTTACGTTTATCTTTGTTCGGTTTTGTGTTTCGAGAATTTTTATTTTTCAATTGTAGGAGTTGTTTAGGGGCTTGAGGCGTTCCCTAAACTTCACGTAGGTTTTTAGTACAGGTGTTTTGGACCTCCTATTGGCCATGCTCCCAGTCCATGCCCCATCTCGCCCTTCAGGTGCTGCTGGCCGCCCCTCTGCTGCACCTCATGCTGGACTACGCTGTACAGAGTCTTCACTCTATCCTCCCCTCCATCTGTAACTGCCCGAGGATAACGTAGTGGCACTCCTCCACTGGTCCATCTGGGCATGGCACCTTTAATACGCTGTTCCTCTTTCTAGTTTGACGATTGTCTGTGTGAGGACAAGTGAAGTATGATTAGGAAGAGAAATAGTGAAAAGGAAAATGACGATGGAATGCCCTCAAGGATCAGTACTCGGCCCTTAGTTCTGGAAAAAGGTAATGGATAGGTTAATAGGAAAAGTGGAAGGAGAAGGTTTTGAGATGGTAGCGTACGCGGTTGATGGAGTTGTGATCGTTGAAGGAAACTCGAGGGCCGAGTTGGAACAAAAAGGAAATAGGATATTAGGAGTAATAATGGAATGGTGCGAGGAAAGTAAAATGAGGGTTTCAGAAGGAAAAACTAAGCTTATGATGTTGCGGGGAAAGTTTGACGAGAAAAGACCACCACGCCTATTCTACGGAGGAGTTAGGATAGGAATGGTAAAGGAGATTAAGTATTTAAGAATGGTATGGGGTTCTGGGTTGACGATCGGGAAGCATGTGGAGTATGTGATAGGGAAAGCAAGGGATAAGTTTTATCGGATGGTAAGGATGGCTAGGGAAGAATGGGCTGTGGGTAGAGAAGCCCTACGCACGGTATATAGAGGGATGTATGTGGCAGTGTTAACGTATGCGTCCGGAGTATGGTGGGACAAGTTGAATGCCCACACGAGGAGGAGACTGGCGAGTGGGCAAAGGAAAATGTTAATAGGAATGGTGAAGGCCTACTGGACAGTCTCCTCTGATGCCCTGTGCGTCGTAGCCAGGGAGCCACCCATCGACCTCGATGTGAAGAGGAGATGGGCAGGCTACCGGCTGAGGACGCAAGTACAGGTGACATGGGGAGAAAGAGAAACCGAGGGAAGGAAAAGGAAAGCCCTCGTCGATAAGCTAGTTATCGATGAGTGGCAGGAGAGATGGGAGAACAGCGTAGAAGGAAGATAGACGCATACGTGGCTGCCATAGGTACGGCAAAGGTTCGAGGCCCGCTGGCTGAGATTTGGTTTTTATACCTCCCAGCTCGTCACTGGCCACGGGGACTTCAGAGAGAAGCTTCTTGGATTCGGGTTGGTGATGGACGGGCTGTGCAAGTGTGGTGAGCTCGACACAGTGGAGTCAGCAACCAGCAGGATAGGAATAGGGCGAGGAATGAGGTAATAGGAATAGGAAGCCAGTGAGATACGAATATGGTTGGGGAACAAGGAAGTTTTATATGGTGGAAATGGTTCGGTGAAAGAGTTTTAAAGGATAGGGAAGTGGTAAGGTAAGGAAATGTGTGCAGGGCCTCAGGAGTAGGTGTTTAGGTTGTGTGTTTGTGTTATGTGTTAGTGTGTGGTCTTGAGTGGGCGGTGCCAGGGATGGTCGAATATCAAGTAGCCCATCCCAGGACCGCCAGTGTAAATGTAGCTAAGGGCTGAATGTATATATGAGTGAATGTGTGTGAATGTATGTGTTGTGTATATATGTGTTAGTGTTTTGTAGGATAGGTAGTGTAGGGATGGATCCAGGGGGGATGAATATCGAGTAGTCCGCCATCGGGAAAATGTGTGAATGTATTTAAGGGTTGAATGGATGTGTGAGTGTGTAGGTTAGTATTAGGTACTGTACTCGCTCGTCAGAAGTTACCTGACAGACAGAACTGCTACGATCGAAAGTAGGCATGTCTCCGTCCGGAGAAAGATTGAGAAGGGGTGCCCACAGGGCTCGGTCCTAGGACCAGCACTCTGGAATGCCTTCTTCGAAGGTCTTCTCAGGAAACTCATGGAGACTGACTGCGAGCCGTACGCCTATGTGGATGACTTGACTGTGCTGATCTTTGCAGAGTCGGTCCGCCAAATTGAAGAGGGGACCCACCACGTGCTCCGCACTGTCAACCAATGGTGCGAGCGCGTCAAGATGCAGGTGGCTGAGGAAAAAACCCAGCTAATCCTCTTGAAGGGGAAAGTGAATAATCCACCCAGAATACGCTTTGGCGGCCACAGGCTCCTTCTTGAAAAGCACGTCAAGTATTTAGGAGTGAATATAGGTGAGAGGTGGGGTTTCAACCAACACCTCCGGTCCCTTAAAGGCACTACCATTGCAAGGTTTGCCTCACTGCGTGCCATTACTAAGGCCACTTGGGGTGTGTGTTACCACGACACCATCCTCATGTATAAGGCCATCTATTTAGGTGTGATTGGCTACTGCCCTGTTGTCTGGGGTAGCAAACTAACAGTCAATCAAAAGAGAGTATTGGCCCAATCCCAGAGAGCCGCGCTCCTGTGGATCACCAAGGCCTACAAGACTGTATCAACGGAAGCACTCCAGGTGATCACTGGTCAGTTACCAGTTGATTTGGCTGTTGAGTGCATGATTGACAAGTGGAGAGTGAAACGGGAGCTTCCCCCGCTTTGGGCTGAACTCCGTGCGGATCTCACCACAGAACAGAAACTTGCCGCCATCGATGAATGGGCTCTAGAGAAATGGCAAGCGAGATGGGAATCCTCGTCAAAGGGACGTGATACGTATGAGTTCTTCCCCAACATCCGTGAACGTCTTTCTAGAAAATGGGTTGAGCCAGACCACTGGACGAGTTTCAGTTCCTCACGGGACATGGTGACTTCAATGCGCGGCTCCACTTCTTTTCTCTGAAAGACTCTCCATTATGCACGTCTTGTGCCTCCAGTGCGGAGGAAACAAGAAACCATGTGCTGCTCCACTGTAGTTTCTACAACAGTGAGCGACGGTTGTTGAGAGGGCAAACGAACTTAGCAGCTTTGACTGCTACAAAGGAAGCCTATAACCATTTTGCAAAGTTCGCAAAGAAGGTAATGGCTAAGAAACGTGGTTATAGTTGATCAGTCCTTTTGAAACTTGCCACCCAAGTAAACAGTAAGATCAGGTAGGGAACCAGATTAAGAACTACTCCCAGATGGTACGGGATTCCTCAGGTGGTCACCTCCGCGCGGTAACACACGGGCAACAGCTCTCTACGGTGAGACTGGCTAACGACCACATACCTGCCGTACCTCCACAGGACTGAGTTCGGTGGATGCTGCAGGGGCCGGCCTCTTGCATATTAGCGAAACCGCAACTTCTATGACTGATATAACCCTCGTCGAGGGTTTAGGTACAGTCATGAAATAAAGAAACAGATCTATTAGGTGTTAGGATAGAGTGAGATGGGTGGGTCGCGGACGAGGGCGGCCGAATATAGAGTAGTCTGTCACATTGGAATGGGGATCTGGGGATCGCAGTTCAGGCCATAAAGACGGCCTGACACCCTTCTTCGTGGCTGGTGTGGGTGCAAGTCCAATGGAGAAGGGTGTCAGGCCATCTTTACAGCCGTACCCCCATGGAGATAAAGCGTAGGTGCCGGTAGAACGCCTCTTGGCTATTCCGGCACCGGGGCCTGCCACCCATTCAGGTCCTTAGGCTGCTCAAGGTGCAGCCACATAGAATGGGTGTCATGGGGGTTTCAGCCTGCAGCCAGCAGCGTGGAGCCTCTAGGGTGTGGTGCTGTCGGCTGTGAAGCCATGGGATTGGCCTCATGGGGACCGTGGTTTCGCTGGAAATCGCCCCTAGAGAGTATGAGTGGTGCTTGCTGGAGAGGGGTAAAGGCTGTAAAGCTAGGCACCCTTTCCAACACCACGGGCAATGCCTACACATATCATTGTCTGTGTGAGGAGTGGGATCACGGAGTACACGACCCACGTCCTCTTTGCCTGCCCTCTATACCTGGACGTTGGAGCAAGAGCACAGCTCCCTCCAATGGAGAGGGCTGCTGCGCTTGTTGCGGACAAGTTGGTCGCCCGGTTGGTCTTTGCGCAAAAGAGGGACCCTAGGAAAAGGTATTACTCCCCCCTCCTCAGAAGAGGCATTACTCTCCCTCCCGTGTGCCAGTGCTGTCGATTGACTAGAGCTGAAGACTTGATTGAACGACTCCTCCATTAAGCGGCAGGCCAGCAGGCCAACACTGGCCTGGCTTGTTTTCCCTGATCTGGTAGCAGTATTGAACGCAAGTTACCATTGACATCGAACCTACAATGGCCAGCGCTCCTCCGTAAGCTTAAAGATAGGGGAATCCCTTGTAACCTGTACTTGCTCAGCACACATTACCTGACGAATAGAACTGCTACGATTGAGATTCGTACATGCCTTAGACTGGTGAACGATCGAGAAGGGGTGCCCACTGGGCTCAGTCCTCGAGTCAGCACTCCAGAACGCCTTGTTGGAAGGTCTCCTCAAGAGCCTCATGGGGACTGACTGTGAGCCATACGCCAATTAGGAAGACCTGACCAGCACATACTCAGTCGGCCGAATCGGGGCAAAACCCATCAAGTGCTTCAAACTATCACGCAATAATGCGAATACATTAAGCTACCAATCATGGGGAATCCCTACCATCAGGGAATAGTTCGTAATCTGATTTTCCATCTGATCTCACTATTCACTTGTGCGGTGAGCGTCGAACGGAGATCAACTAGTCAAAGCTGGAAGATTTGGCTGCCCTTCCAGGAACCGTTGTTCGCCGCTGTAGACACTACAGAGGACCAGAACATGGTTTGTCGTTTTCCTTCCTCACCGGAGGTGCAAAACGTGCAGGACGCCAAATCTTTGAGAGAAAATAAGTGGAGCCATTTCTGTGAGGAACTCACTCATCCCACTTTTTTCTAACAAGTTCATGGATGTTAGGAAAAACTCTGTCAGGAGGATTCCCGTCTCGCTAGCCATTACGTAATGCCCATTCATCTACCGCAGCATGGTTTCATCTCCATTTCATCATTTTCATTCTCCATTTTCCATCCATGCACACAATAATCCAGTCTACCAGCCAGTATCATTTACACAGCTTCAGGGAATGCTGTCTTATAGGCCTCGATAGTGTACACACCACATTGTGTGGTTTGAGTACACCTTTCATCATTCAAAAGAATTTAGTTATATTTCTTTGTTCTATTTTAGTACATTTCGATATATTACTGCGATGGTGTTATACTAAATGAGGTTTTCATCAACATTAACGTGAAGTGGGAGTCTTTAAGAGTGTGAAACTCCAACTAGGAAGTTTTCGTGTGACAGCCGTTTATGAAAATAATGTACTGCAACGTGATGCGTTGCACTTGTTGATCATCATAAAAGTTGAAGCAATAAATACGTGGAACCTAATCTTCAAGAATTTTGAAGGTACTTCTCGTAGTAACCAAAAAAAATGCTTACCCGAGCAAGTAGAGCCAATCCAGAGCTTTCAGATGCCTCAATGCGTCGAGAGGAACGTTCTCCAGCCTGTTGTAACTGAGATCCAAGAATCTCAACACCTTTGCTGATGTCCTGCAAAGTACAGATCGGATTAGCATTAACGCTTCAAAAAACAGCTTATAAGTCACGCTATTATAGTTTATATCGGGAGATAAGTGTTCTCGGTGGCTATCGGCCGATGTGGCTTCCTAATGAGCGTTAAGGAAGAGTTCCTAATTTGATAAGGAAACACCAGTAACAATTAGTATTTCCCAGCGGTTATTTTATTGGTATGTATTGGCGGTATACGTGTACTCCTCGAGGACTAGGAATGAACGAAGCAGACGAGAATTGGTGTCCTTCATTTGGTGTAAGTAGCGCAGGGGAGCATGGTCTGTGTGGATCGTAAATCGTAAATACAGCGAGGAGTTCGAGCTCTTGTAAGTAATTTGACTCTGCCTTGTTCAGTGCTCAACTTGCATAGGCCACTGGGTGCTCAACTCCTTCATGGATCTGCCTGAGGACTGCGCCGAGCCCCTTTGTGGAAGCGTCGGTAGAGCATGAGACTCTTAATCTTAGGGTCATGGGTTCGAGCCCCACGTTGGACGTCATTGTTAAAGGATGGATCGTTCGGGCGTCTCCCAATAATAAATATTCAGTTCCGATTAATACTCAAGCCCACAGGTATCGATAAAAAAGAGGAGCGAAGTGGTGCCCCTGGAGTCCAGAAGAGGAATCGGCCGAGTGCCTCGTTGCACGCCGCGGACCCGATTTTCCTAACCACTCGATCGCGGCAATGCGCTCCCCTCTCACTGTTCATCAGCAGCTATCTTCCTCTTCAGATTTAATCGGAGCTGCTTCAAGTGGCTCTGCCCGATAAAAGAAGCTCCGGTGGTCCGAGTCACAGCTCAATCTGATCAAGGCCGTAAGAGTAACCTATGACAGAAGATCCACAGCATCGCCAAACACTGCACGTGTGCCCAACCCATCAGGAAACTGACAGTATAAGGCAACTCTCGTTTCTGCAGTTGCCAGTTGAAAATTTTCCGATTCACCACTAAGCTGTCGACTAACCCCCAATAACCTGAGATCACCTGACGGAGTGGATCTTTCTCGTTGATCGTGTCTGCCTTGTTTTGTACACAGTGTTGCAATTTGTTTTAGCAGCCCTCTGTATTGCTTGCTCGTACCGAACAGCTTCTCAGGAGGCAGTACTAGTGGTGGCGAGTGTTATCCCAATCCACCTTCTAGCAACCGAGCAGAAGGAGCTGAAGGTGCTACTCCATCAAGAGAGTAGCAGAATAAGGCCACCGGAACAGAAGAAGAAAGGCCCTGTGGCCCTTGGAAGGTGGCAAGATGAGTGTTGCACAGCATAGAAAAAGTGGACACAGCATAGAAAAAGTGGATCAGGCAGCTGATTCCGGTGCGTGGTTCATGGCTCGGGTGCTTATGAGCATTTTATATTCCATCCTCTTATATGGGGTGGAGGTGTGGGCTGATACACCGAGTATGGCCAGCCATGGGAAGCAGGTTCAGCGGTGCAAAGGAAGTATGTCCCACACATTGCTTGTACAACATTAACTGTAGTGGATGCTATCCCTATCCATTTTCAAGTAGCTGAGATGAAACAGATGTACTCACCAAGGGGCAACTGGAGTACGACTTACACAAGAAAAGAAGAAGCCAAAGTTAACATATCTGTTAGGTCAGTCCGTCTCCTCTGGCTGGTGAGTTACTGTGGGCAAGCGCTTTCGATGTAAAGACATCATCGTCTGGCCGTTAAGTCAGTACTAGAGTCAGTCAGTTGGTCGTGGTCTTTATATACGAAGAGAAAGGTGAAAGGGATGATGGAGCAATTCACGATAAACGAAAAGTCAACACAAAATGCGACACCATATTCACACCACTCAAAACACTACACAAACGAAAACAACAAACTGACGGATTTACAGACCACCCTACACAAAAAAGACGTAAATTCCACAATTGACAGATCATTCAAGATGTTCCATTCACCTCTAGAAGGTTTCCCCCTGAGGTACATGACCTCCTCTCCCCCCTCCTCCCTTAAGCGACGCTCCATCATCCCTTTCGCCTTTCTCTTCATATATATAGAGACCACGACCCTAGTCTAGACACTCCTGTACTGACTTAACGGCCAGACGATGATGTCTTTACATCGAAAGCGCTTGCCCACAGTACCTCACCAGCCAGAGGAGACGGACTCACCTAACAGGTACATTAACTTTAGTAATTTTCCTACTGGCAGATATAACCCAATTGCTTTAATAAAAGAAGAAGCGCTGTGACCCTTGCTAGGTGGCAAGGCAAGTGGGCAGTGGTTTACTGGGCACCTAACTCCAGCACTCAGTCCATGGCTCTGACAGTGCCACAGTTAGGTGGATTTTCAACCTCATTCAGTTCCTAACAGGACATGGATCATTTAGGGTTCACTAGCGTCGAATTAAGAAGGCTGCAATCCCAAGACGCCTGCACTGCAGGGCAACGGATGATGCAGACTGGGGGCACGGGATATAGAAAACACTCGACCACATCATACCAGAAGCATTCGTAAGCTCCACGCAGCACTCAGGGGGAAAGAAAAGGTCCATTGATCAAGAATTGGCCAGGGCAGTGCAAGAGGATGGAGCTTGCTGAGCCAATGCCAGTATCTCGCATGGATCAAGAATGCAGGCACGGAAGAAAGGCAAGCTCCAGCAACCTCCCAAACTGCTGGGCAGTGTGTGAGGGTGTATGAAAATGGCTGCACGCTGCAAGATTCTCGTGAGAGTGGAGAAAACGAAAAAGAAGAGCTGCCAACCTGATGCAATGCGCTAAACGGTTCCAGGTTCGGTTCCATGCGCAGGAGTAAATTCAAGTTTTCCACTCGTGAAATTGTAAAGGTCACGAAGATGACCAGTTGTGCACGTGCTAACGTCAAGTCAACGCTCTACTTTTTGAAAGCAACGCGAAACATTTCCCCGGGAGAGTCTGACGTTTAATAGCGACGACGTTACTGAGAAAAAAAAGCCTTTGGCGCGATCAACCGGCACCGCGAGTTTCAATTACCGCCAAGTGACAATGAGAATTCCTCCTTTGAAAGTACAAATGAACTAACAAGTGGAGAAAATTCCGCTGCTCCCTTTCGTGTTGCCCTTTGTAGCGCTTCTGCGGAATGAAAGTAAAAACTTTCAGGTGAAGTTGAAGAATCGTCTCCAACTTTTTTATTTCTTTTTTTCCCTCCCCTTCCATTCCTCTTTCTTTATTCCACGGGAGTGGCAACTCTTCTTCACTTCACAAAGGAAAACTCAGTTTTTATTTCGTTTCTTCCTCTCAAAGAGCGACTTTGAGCTCCCGCACGTTTAAGAGGACTGTAGATGGTAGCAGAAGGACAATAATTGTGAAAAAAAGGTTGCGAGGTGAAACGTAAATTTGACGACAAACTTATTTACCGAAGTTTATCTTAATCTAGTAGGAAACTAACCTAAATTTATTCCCTGGCTCTGGCGACTGCTATAATATTTACTGTCCACTTCTCCCATGAAGATCCCTAGATAGATGATTATTTTATGAGCCATCAACGTGAGGAAGAAAAACACATTTCAGTCAGCTAACTCGAGGTGATATACTAAGATGATTTCAGACTCCCGAATTGAACAGAATTTATATTCTTTCGACGCGGTATTCGATCAACATGAGTACACATAATTGGTGAAACGAGCCAGACCCGTCCTTGGCGGCATAGCGTCTCATTGGTCATGTCTTGCCAGCTGGGACTCGCATGTGACGTCAATTTAGTGGGGATGCGTAGTCATTGCAGAGGAATGGGAGCTTGATTATGTGCAGGGGCTCTAGGCTGTGGCGTCGGTTAGCCGAGGCTGCCCTGGTAGCCAGAAGCGATCCAGCAGCATCCTCTCCCGGTAGACTGGTCTGTGTTCATGTAACCTCGTGAAGGGTGCATGAGAAAATTTCGTGCGAGACAGTCACAAAACTGCAGTCCTGTTTCAACGAGCGCCTCCTCTTCTTCGCGCGACATTTGAAGTGTGTCTGTGTGAAAAAGAAGTGGCAGAGATGCCGTAGGATCCTTCTACATTTTGGATCAGCTGCTATTCCATTCTTGCAGCGTCTCTCTCTTCCCTCATTAGAATCTTGCGTCATCGCATATTGCTCAGTAGCTTGGGGATTTCAGGAGTGGTCTTTCCACCATGCATTCATTCTTTGTCCCAGCAAGATCAACACCTCCATCCTCTTCGGGCTGAGCACTGCCCTGGTTAACTGAACGGTACACCTCCAGTTTTCTTCAGAATGCAACATGGAGCGGACGAATACCTCTAGGGTGGGCTGGCGGACGGTGTGTTCCACCATGTGCTGTCGGACTGTCCATCTTTGGCGTGAGTGCAGTCAGTTTGGGCTTGCGCCTAACTAATTCAGGGCAGGTACACCCTAAATGCGTCATATCTTGTTAAGAACTGGATGAGTTAGACATCTACCACACTGTGGCGCAGCCTGAGCAACAGACCAAGTGCTGGAGTCAGCTGCCTGAGTACACCGACCCTTCTGGGCTGCGTCCCACTCGTCTAGCCACCTCACAAGCGTCACAACCTTTCTTCTTCTCTTCAGGAAGCCGTACACTGGTTGCCCGTTCATGGTTACAGTTCCTTCTGCTCACCTGCTATAAGGCAGATTGAGATAGCACCGGCTACCACGAACGCTGTCTACTGAGAAACATCTGCTTCATATAAGAAGATGGAGTGTAGAACGCTCATAAGCGCTGGCACTCATGATTACCCGTAGCCCTCCAGTGTTCCAGCCATCAAACAGGAAGGTTGTAACTGTGAAACCTTGCCTACTGCTCGCTGGAAGTGCAAAACCTAACAACGTTGTCTTATTTGATCGTGTCAGCAGTAAATTACGATTAGAACCTGCAGTAACAACTAAATGTAACGAGATCAAGCCCTTCACTCCTCAGAACATCAACGGGAATATCAACGCAAAAGTTGAAAACAGAAGATGTAGCTGCCAGCGCCCTATGATTTAAGCCAATTCATTCCATCTGGTACAAGCTTATCCAGCCAAGCGAACCTTCCTTCGTGGAAATATAGAATTCAAGGAACGAGTCTATTATTGTGGGTTGACGGTTGACCATAGCCCGTAAGAACCATTCTATTAGAAAATCATATCATCTGGTTGGCGAGAAGATGAATCACAACGCTACTGCGAACCTAGGAATCAAACTCTCACAGTCATGCATCCTACAGTTTTTCAGAGCTCATCAATAACTCTACGAAAACCTTCCAAACCAAAGTAGACGTGACAAGCCTCAGAAGAAAGCACACACTCATACGCTATCGGTAAAATGCCAAACTGTGCATCGCTTTGGATAATGTTACAGTATTAGCATTGACGATCCGCCCACTATGAGATTCCAACAAGTCGAGACTTTCCGTGTCACGAGAACACAGAAAATTGTCTCGTTTTTGCCGGAAATTATTCCAGCAGTTGTCCGTCATTTAGGGAAATGGCCCGTGAAGAGGAGCTTTGAAAAGGAGGGCGAAAATTAGGAGACGATTTTAAGTTCTTCAAGTGACGATACTTGAGTTATGAAAGAAGAGAAAAGTGCTTTTTCACTGGGGACTTCGCAAAAGAGGAAAATAACTCGGAACAGACTCATTCAACGTTGAAGAAGATGGAGGAAGAGGCGACCAAGAGTTTGAATTCACATCGATTCACGAAATCGTGCGGCTTCTCTCAGTCCCAATGCTTTTGGACGTACCTAAAGATGACGAGAGAACGAATAACGTGTCTTCCAACGCAAAACGGAAAAACTTCTCCCGTGGTCATAAAATGATCGGAATTTACTCTTTTCTTGATCGCTTCAGATAAACTGCTGTGACCGTTCCTCGAGTTCGTGACACGCCACTGCAGCACGGAACCATTTCATACGACATGAATATCTTACGGTTGGTTCACCATTGTATCATTCAGTCTCTCAACTGTAAAAAGATCGTCTTTATCGAATCATTTCCACGCATTCACAAACTGAAGGTTTTCACAGTAGCACGCTCTCTCCATCCCACAAAGCGTTGTGTACTGCTATCAATGGAACATTAAACAACGTCAAGGGGGGGGGGGGGGGAGTACGCCAGTGAGAAGATAAGTGGTTGGACAACAAGCTCAAGAGTATTAGAGGCCTCTGCGAGCTATGGAACAGTCAAGAGTGGCCTAGCCGGTGCAGGGGTTCATGGGCCAGGGATCTGGACAGCGATCCCACTTGGTGCGCTGGGAACAGTTTTCCAGGCCGAGCTCTTCCCAGTGATGGTGTGTGTGTGTGTGTGCAGCACCCCCCTGCGTAGGAGTCTGAAACGGAATAGAATGTGCGTTATTTCGAACAGTCAGGCCGCACTTAAAGCCCTGGCTTCCTTTTCCATCACACGAGGGCTGGTTTGGGAATGCCCGACTTGCCTGAAGACCTTGGCGAAAGAGAATTGTTGGTAGAATGGAATGATGCTGAAAAACTGGCACGAAAACATCTGCGTTTCTCCCAGTGGTACCTGAGCCCTTCGTAAGGACCACCAAAAGCCGAACAGGGAGGCTGGCAAGTTGGAAGAGAAGTGCATGGCTGCGTATTGGCAGGATGTGCCGGACCAATGGCAGTCCAAGTTGTTTATTGAACACTCCAGGCAGCAAACAAGAGTATTCTTCAGCCTGGAGGGAGAAAGTATTTGGGTGGTCCTGTTGGCAGTCCACTAAGGGAACTGCATGTGATAGACTCAATGCCTGCGAGGTTCAACTTCGTGTTATCCTTTCGGATACTCATTCATGAGGGGGAGTTCCCGCTTTTGAAGCTGGGGCCCTGGTATACTACACTGATGGCTGGTTGCAGGGTGGCCTTGCAGGGGCAGGCATCTTTGGGCCGAGGATCAGAGCGGCGATCCCATTGGGGTCGCTGGCCACAGTGATCCAGGCAGAGGTCAGAGGGGACTGAAGCGGCAGAGAATCTACATCATGGTGGACAGTCAGGCCACTCTCAAGGCCTCATACTGTCTTACATCGTGGCAGGTGTGGGAGTGTCTGACTGGACGCAAGGCCCTGGCTGAGGACAACAGTGTAACACTGTGTTCTGTGCCTGGGCATCAGGGTATAGAGGGAAACGAGAGGTTGGAAAATGGGAGGATAGGTGCAGCACTGCCCATTGCAAGGTTTGCCTCACTGCGTGCCATTACTAAGGCCACTTGGGGTGTGTGTTACCACGACACCATCCTCATGTATAAGGCCATCTATTTAGGTGTGATTGGCTACTGCCCTGTTGTCTGGGGTAGCAAACTAACAGTCAATCAAAAGAGAGTATTGGCCCAATCCCAGAGAGCCGCGCTCCTGTGGATCACCAAGGCCTACAAGACTGTATCAACGGAAGCACTCCAGGTGATCACTGGTCAGTTACCAGTTGATTTGGCTGTTGAGTGCATGATTGACAAGTGGAGAGTGAAACGGGAGCTTCCCCCGCTTTGGGCTGAACTCCGTGCGGATCTCACCACAGAACAGAAACTTGCCGCCATCGATGAATGGGCTCTAGAGAAATGGCAAGCGAGATGGGAATCCTCGTCAAAGGGACGTGATACGTATGAGTTCTTCCCCAACATCCGTGAACGTCTTTCTAGAAAATGGGTTGAGCCAGACCACTGGACGGTTTTCAGTTCCACACGGGACATGGTGACTTCAATGCGCGGCTCCACTTCTTTTCTCTGAAAGACTCTCCATTATGCACGTCTTGTGCCGCCAGTGCGGAGGAAACAAGAAACCATGTGCTGCTCCACTGTAGTTTCTACAACAGTGAGCGACGGTTGTTGAGAGGGCAAACGAACTTAGCAGCTTTGACTGCTACAAAGGAAGCCTATAACCATTTTGCAAAGTTCGCAAAGAAGGTAATGGCTAAGAAACGTGGTTATAGTTGATCTGTCCTTTTGAAACTTGCCACCCAAGTAAAAAGTAAGATCAGGTAGGGAACCAGATTATGAACTACTCCCAGATGGTACGGGATTCCTCAGGTGGTCACCTCCGCGCGGTAACACACGGGCAACAGCTCTCTACGGTGAGACTGGCTAACGACCACATACCTGCCGTACCTCCACAGGTCTGAGTTCGGTGGATGCTGCAGGGGCCGGCCTCTTGCATATTAGCGAAACCGCAACTTCTATGACTGATAGAGGGTTCAGGTACAGGGTCGTCGAGGGTTTAGGTACAGTCATGAAATAAAGAAACAGATCTGTAGGAATGGTGAGGACGTCACACGCCACAGATTGTCCCAATGCAAGGGGGCAGGCAGAGGGCACGAACGGTCTAACGGTATTTGCACAGGTGTCGGCGAATCGACGCCTAAGGCTGGAGACTTGGGAACCACGCCCTACCGACCAAAATGCAATTAACGGTCATGCTGCACCAACGAACCTGCTCCTGTTCCCTTCAAAACACACCAACGAAACAATCACACTGGCACGACCAGTCGCAAGCACAATGAGCCAATTGGCCGCAGGACGGCCTGGCCTATTTCCTCCAATCAGGGATTATTAAGAAGTTACGTTGCATTTTTTCAGGAGAGGAGTGGCAGGCGAACGAGTTGAGAGAGACAGGACTGTAATCATGCTTGTGAACGATAGTAGTCAAGTAGGTGGAGTTTCGTACAAACACTGTGACACAAGAATTGTATTGCAATTGAATTATGATTCTTTCAGTATGAGTCGCTTCGTATATAGTGAAGCGTATACTTTAGAACGGGAACTGAGATGCGTACTGAATCACGAAGTAGCGTGACAGCTGTAATGAATAAATTTCAAGAATGACATCACAAGTCGTCAGCAATAAAGATGTTAAAGCAACTACAGCGGTTTTTCGTCGGATACAACCGACAACTCGAATATAAAACGGTTTTGAGGCGGGAGAAAATGTGAAATCGATGGTTGAACGCGGGCGATCTCGAATCTACGTCACAAAGCAGCCCTGAATGGGGTAGAAGTTGGCTACCTGTTGTGTTGGCACGGTCTTCCTTATCGGGCCTCCAGTCCGCAAGCACCTACTTGGTTTCAGCTCAAACCTCCTCGTAACAGCCTGTTTAAGTACTAATCAAAATTTTCCTCGGGGAGGGCTCAGTTTTCAAGGTGGGACGAGTTAAAAAAGTTATAAGAACACCGCTATCAAGAGCAGGCTTGAAGAGCACTAAGCTCAAGACCGCAAGGCAGAAGGGACTTTCGAAACTGTCTCGATAGAACCAAACTTACAGAGAGGTAACTAGATGCAGGCAGACCTTGCGTTTAAACGCTGTGTCTGTTTCTTCGTGTGAGACTTCTTACGGAAAACACGGTAAGATTCAACATAGGGAGAAGCCACAGTACGTAACAAATAAATCTGACACACTTGAGACATATTGCGCCCTAAAGTTTGAGGGAAAGAAGCATTAAAAACGTGGTTCACGGGTTGTGATCAGATTCGCTATAGTGGACAGCAGTGTGGAGTGGTTGCGATGTCATTGGTCTGACTATATTTTTATGACGCCTTCTGGTTACTTGTACTGTACTTACTCTCCACTACACAGCATACCACACTATACACACAGGTCTGTTTCCTTATTTGATGACTGTACCTAAACCCTCGACGAGGGTTATATCAGTTATGGAAGTTGCGGTTTCGCTAATATGCAAGAGGCCGGCCCCTGCAGCATCCACCGAACACAGACCTGTGGAGGTACGGCAGGTATTTGGTCGTTAGCCAGTCTCCTGGTAGAGAGCTGTTGCCCGTGTGTTACCGCGTGGAGGTGACCACACACATAGCAGGGAGGCAGCTGCGGGTCATAGGACTGCACCAGAGCTGCAGGATCAATGGCATTACACCGTGGCCTCATTGGGCCCATGTCCTAACTCCCCAACGCGCCCATGGAGGGAGGGGGGTGCTTAGTGTCCCAACCGCCGCTGGTACCCATTGCCTCACCTCTGTGGGTTCGGAGGACGAGGGTGCCTGGTGGGGGATCGAACAAGAAACTGCCTGGCACGGAAGGCAAGGACGCGTCAACGCACTTGGCCACACTATCTCGCCCTACAAGTGCTCGCTGGACCCCCCGGTCCAGCAGTGCCATATCCAGCAGGAACTCTGAACAAGCATTGGGGAGTGTTGGAGTTCCTGGCAGAAGGAGTGCTCTGAGCACTGAGGACTGCCATCTGCTGTTTGCCTGCCTCCTTCACGAGGACGTACGGGTCTGTGCCCAACTCTCTGCCACAAGGTCTGCATCGCAGATTCTCATGTAACAAGCGATGACGAGCAGGTTCGCCACGTTCGCGAACGTGACGTGATCAAGCGGCTACTGCGATGGAGGTGCAGAACGGCCTCTCCTTCTCACTGTAGATGCGTTATGACGACCCTCACAACAGGGTTGATGCACACGTCTCCTTTTGCGCGTACAATGAGCCAGTAGGCGTCAAAAACGTCTTGCTTATTGCACGACGACGATGGGAGATAACTCCCGGGAGACTGAGCAGAGAAAAAAGGCAGGAACAACCCAGTTATACTGTAAGAGGGGTTATTAAGGAATTTCCCTATATAAGCGACTAAAGTTTCCCAGCAGGCAGAAAGAGACATTTTGATGATGGGAAGCCTGTGTTAACATTGGAGGTTGGAAGTGCGCTCTTCTCAGAAGAGCAGTTCTGCAGTTAATCGTTCACTTTGATGTAACGCGGCAAAACGCCTAAATGCTAAGATTTCGACACCCCTAAAATGCTCAAATAACGCGCCGTGGGAAGAAATGGCGTATTACATCTACTGAGCTGAGTTAATGAGGCTGTTCCGTAACAACGTAAACGGGCGCTGTAAAACTACCTCCAGAGGAATAGTGATTTGCTAAAATGTCGCCAATGAAGCCTAAAGAAAGTAGACTTTCCTCACAGGCAGAGTACTCGCAGTTCGCAAAACCCTCCTGCGCTCGAAATCCAATGAGCCGAAAGTCTAATGGTGAGTAATGATGAGACATTCTCCGGCTCCTAATGTAATGAAGGCAGTATGCTGTTACCTCGGCCAACGTCAGCTCCAGGCTATTGTGCACTTTTCGATAGACCAGTTTTTCCCTTCCCTCCTAACGCCGCCTTTTCGAATGGTTTCTTCTCGTCCTATTGTCGATTTCTCCATCTCTCCGCACCCTTTCATTTCCTTTCAACTGCCTTCTATTCTCCCCACTCCCTCGCTGCACCGTTCCACCACTGCCACCGCTCCTCACCACCAGACCATTTTCCTACCGACGGATCTAATAGAAGGTCAATCAGGCTGTTGTAGCGGAACATTACACAGTCGACTACCAACGGGCTGGAGAGGGTTCCAACAAAGCGTTCAACTTCCCCTTCGCTCGAAGAAAAATACCAAATTGTTTGGAAAAAACGGAGTGAGTTCGAGAGAGAGGGAGGCCGTGAAGAAAAATGATGCAAAAGAGGCCACATTATGATTGTCGAGCCTACAACGGCTGTTGCTGTTCAGTCAGTCGAACGAGCTAACCATTGAAGCGTGGATTCGTAGAAGTTTTCTGGCCATGTAACTCATATTTGTTGGTAAGAGAGTGAGAAGGAAGAAACACGATCTGAACTTCGACGTGTAATGGTATGGTTTCGGGTCAACAGTAATAATTACACTTCCTTCCATGAATAATCGTCCGCTTCTTTCGATATTCTGTACAAAATTCCCATATTCACCTGCTCTGAAAGGATTATACGATCTCCCTTATGAGTACATGATCTTTCAACGAGGGGGAGTGATTGGAACCGGAGGTGACAATGGGAAGAACGAGGAGATTGCAGGCTCCACTCTTGGGAATGTCGAGAGCCGCAATGTCGAACGCAAAAGAGGAAGTAGAGGAAGGAGGCATGGCGGAAAGCGGACTTTGGATGGCAGGCTCTGGATATTATAGGCCAATGGTGGCAATGAAAGGAACAAGGTGGCAGGTTCCACTGTTGGGAATGTCAAGAGCCGCGACGTCAGAGTCAGAAGATAAGGAGATGATGGTGGAAAACCATCTCTGCCAATGGCCAGGAAGAAGGGATCAGTGGGAATCTTCTACAAGATCACAGAGTAGAGCCTACCATCCAAAGTCCGTATTCCGCCGTGCCTCCTTCCTTTTCTGCTTTCAACATTCCCAAGAGTGGAGCCTGCTATCTCGCGCTTCTCATTGTCACCTCAGGTTCCAATCCCTCCCCCTCATTGAAAGATCATGTGCTCAGGATCGAGATATCCCTTTGGATAAGGTGGACACGGAAATCTTGTACATGCTATCAAACATAGCAGACCTTTTATACAATACATCACGGTTATTCAATGTAGGGAACTATGGTGTTACTGTTGACCCACATTTGGATTCCAATCATCACTTCCGACAGGAATGCCCGATTCCATCCCCATTATTCCAAGCCACGGTAAAGGAAGTAAGATAAGAAGAATCCACCAGAACGTATCTGATAGGCCAGCCTTCCCTCCCATGCTTCATCTTCAAACTTCGACACGGCGGTAGACGTTCTGGTGAATGGACCCCACTCACTCATTCACTCATCAGGGCGGCAGCTTTGGGCCATGCGACTCTGCTACAGCTGCAGGACCAATGGCATTTCGCCGTAGCACACATAGGGCCCATGTCCTATCTCCCCAACGAGCCTGTTGGAGGGCTCCCTTAGTGTCCCAGCCGCCACCCGTACCCATTGCCTCACCCCCTTGGGTTTGGAGGAGGGGGGTGCCTGGTCGGGGATCGAACCAGAGTCCGCTGGTTCTACCCTGCCTGGCTCGGAAGGCCTGCAGTATCTCGTTGCATTCTTCAAAGTCCTCGTTCTTTCAAGTCATCAATTCATATTAAATTATAAGCATGTTCCGAAACATACTTAAATGTTAATGCATTGAATGCTAGTCTTATCGATGGTGTCATTTTTCGTTCACCCTGCAGTCGGGGGTCCAGAATTCCGCTGACGTATTCCCTGCGTGTCGTATGAGCCGACTAAAAGGGACAGCCGGGTGGGCCCAGCTTGAAAGACAACCTCACCTCTATGAGGTCCCCGCAGGATTACATCCAACGAGGCTTAACTGTGGCTGGGCGTCACAGTGTACTCTGTCGCCACACTGTGCTCACCCTGCAGTAGGGGGTCCAGAATTCCACTGCCGTACTCCCTGCGTGTTCGTATAAGCCGGACTAAAAGGGACACAACTTACACTTCATTCACATACATGACACACTGGGAACCCCCTACCTTTAGCTGGGATCGCAGAACACACCCCCGCAGGAAGGGGTACAGAATTCTCCTGCCGTATCCTCTGCGTGGTCGTTAAAACCGGCCTTAAAGGGGCTTAAAGCTCACGACACTGACATACACAACATATTCCAGATACTAAATACACTGCAACGGCTTGCGTGGCAGAACACACTCACTTGAAACACTCATAATGAGCGAAAGACAGTCCTGGAAGTAGCTCACTAACACCTTTGAGCGATCCCCTATATAGGTGCGGCCTTCGGAATGAGGAGGGGTAAACCAGGTTTGAGCGTTCCTGGGGCGGCTGATAGCGTGTGTCCCGCTCACCACATCACTAGTGGCCGAGGGCTGACTCTGAGCAGCAGCCGAAAAATCCTCATGCGTCTTAGTCCCGGTGGGTGGCCGGACTGGCAGCTGCGGCGCATGTGGGGGCCTCCCTTTGACCCTCAACGGACCAGCGAAAGGGGCTAGAATCAATATGCCTGAGGGGGAGCTTCCAGGACACTGCCTCGAGCACCTCTCGCTCATACCACGAACACACACAACAAATGAACTCACAAGGATACACTGGCTATAAAAGCTAATGCCCCCCCAACGACATCGCCCCCTGCCACTCCCCCCCTGCGGGAAACTGTGGCGGCTGTCGTGAGGGAAGAGCTGCGTAGGGCAATTGCCCAGCAGCCAGTGCCACCAGCCCCCCAAACTCGAGGAGCAACAACGAGCCAGGGTAGTACCCCAGGCCCCTCATATGCGGCAGTAGCCGCTACTGCGCCTTCCTCCCCTCATGGAGCTGAGGCGGAATGGCAGCCTGCCAGGGCCAGGAAGCGCAGAGGGAAGCAGAAACAGGCCCCAACTAAGCAGGAAGTGCAGGCCGAGGGCAGCGCCCGCCTATGCCTCCGCCCAAAAACAAGGGCAAAATAAAAAAAATAAAAACCAAAATAAAAAGCCTCCACCGCTTGCCAAACTCCCCCCTAAAAACCCACGACAAAACGTGGTAGTGGTTAGGCGGACATGTGAGGAAGGAGAGGCTGGTCCCTCCAACCCTGACGCAATGGAAGCGCTTATGCGGGGTGTCCCTGCTACGGACCTCCAAGCTCTGAGTGTCCGAGTGCTAGACATCCGCACCGCAGTAGGAGGTGGCGCCGTCATTGTGACGGAAACGCCAGAAATGGCCAAGGCGCTCACGAGCCACATTTCCACAAAAAAGGAGTTGAAGCTCCAAGCGTCAGCCCCCCTGGGTCGTTTCCACGCCTGCTGCTGTGCGACGTGCGGACCGACCTTCAAAGAGGACTTGGCCCAACAAGTTGTTGAGCACAACCCTGCGTTAGGCTTGCAGCCGCAGGATGTCAGGCCTCTCTTCACCAAAAAGCGTGGCAGACAGAAGGATTGGGTGATTGAGGTATCACCCAGCCTGTACAAAAAACTAGAGGGGGCAAGGCACCTCCAAATAGCCTGGCAGCGGTGCGCCATACGAAAGTACCAAGCCCCCACTCAGTGCTACAAATGCCAGCGCTATGGCCACCTGGCAGTGGCCTGTACAAGACCTGTTGTGTGCGCCTGGTGCGCCTTGCCACATCTGAGTAAGGAATGCAAGCGTGATGCTCCTCAAGTGTGCCAATTGCGTCGAACGCAAAATCCAACAGGTCGCACACTCTACACGAGACGCACGCTGTACCATTCGTCAGCGAGCGATTGCCCTCCAGGAGTCACGAGTGGATTATGAATAGGTCAAAAACAGTTCGAATCCTTCAGCACAACACAAATAAGAGTTGCCCAGTTATGGCTGAGTTGCTGCAAAATGCACTCGAGAAACGCTGCAGTGTCCTCGCCATACAGGAACCGTACATAGGATCCAAAACTCTTGGTCTCGGATCGCAGGCACGAGTGGTGGCTGGAGCAAGAACGGGAGCCAAGGCAGCAGTAGCCTGCATCGACCCGTCCATTGACATGCTCGCACTCACTCACCTGAACAGCCAGCACTTGGCCGCTGTGCTCATCCGAGCCGGTGGCTTTGAGCTGGTTGTAATATCATTTTACAGGCAATTTGGCGCACCAGTTGCCAACAGCCTTGAACCACTCGAGCGGGCTCTAGCAGGCCTATCAGGACGACCCTGCGTAGTCTGTGCTGATGCAAACGCCAGATCACCATTGTGGGGATCCCCAACCCTGGATGGGGCGGGCGAGGCGTATATAGAGCTGCTCACCAGGCACAACTTGGTTGTTGCCAACGACCCCATGACTGAGGCGACCTATGATGGCCCGGGAGGAAGGTCGTGTATAGACGTCACAGCCGTGTCCCACACCCTGCTACTCAAATTGAAGGGTTGGCGAGTCGTACCAGGTGCAACGCAGAGCGATCACATGGTTATTGACTTTGCCATTACGGATGATAACATCCTCTGCAAAGACACGCGTGAAAAGCGATTCCGCACAAAAAATGCTGACTGGCCGCAATTCTTTAGGGTACTGGAAGGTGAACTGCGTGCCGCAGACACCGACCTAATAGTGCAAGCATCCACACCTGAAGAGGTGGACAGCAAAGTGGACACATTTACCACAGCACTGCACTCTGCTGGGCTCTCTGTACTTGGCCAACAGAAGCACAGGGCGATCAAAGTCCCATGGTGGACTGAGGAACTTAATCCCCTCAAGCAAAGTGCAAATAGAGCCAGAAGGATGTACCAAAACACTCGTGACCCTGATGCCAGAGCAACACTCCGAACTGCCTTCATCCAAGAGAAGAAGGCCTTCCACCGCGCCATCAAACGAGCCAAACGGCAAGGCTGGCGAAATTTTGTGGAAGCGGAGAGCTCTGAGAACCCCTGGGGCAGACACTACAAGTCCTCCATAGGAAAAGCAAATGTAGAGCAGGTCTTAGCTGCGATGCAAAATGAGTCAGGCTGGGCCTGCAGTATCGAACGTTCACTGGAAACCCTCCTTGAGAAGGCGTTCCCAGATGACCAACTAGCTCGAGACACTGAAGCCCAGAGGGCAGCAAGGGAGCTGATCATGGGCCCTCCGAACGTGCCCGACATCCCATTGTGGACAACAGGCGACCTCGGCAGGGCTCTTGCGACCTTAAAGCCCAACAAATCTCCTGGGCCAGATAAAATAGAAAGCAATATGCTAAGGAAGGCTGAGCGGACAATCTCCAGCGGTCTCCTTAATTTATTTAATGACTGTCTGCAGGTCGGACAGTTCCCCACTCAGTGGAAGTCTGCGCGCGTTGTCACTCTTCAAAAGGGAGGCGACCGCAATCAGTCGGACCCGCGATCATGGAGACCACTCAGCCTTCTTTCCATATTAGGCAAAACACTAGAAATCTTGATGTTGCAGTCCCTCGAAGGAGTCTTTGGCCACAACCTCACAGACAGGCAATACGGGTGTACCAAAGGAAGGTCCACGCAGGATGTCATTGTCGAGATTCGGCGTGTTTCTGCTGGCACCGGCTAAGTACGTCGTAGCAGTTCTGATTGACATCAGAGGAGCGTTTGACAACCTTTGGTGGCCAGCGCTCCTTAATGAACTCAAAGGTAGGGAATCCCCGCAACCTGTACTCGCTCGTCAGAAGTTACCTGACAGACAGAACTGCTACGATCGAAAGTAGGCATGTCTCCGTCCGGAGAAAGATTGAGAAGGGGTGCCCACAGGGCTCGGTCCTAGGACCAGCACTCTGGAATGCCTTCTTCGAAGGTCTTCTCAGGAAACTCATGGAGACTGACTGCGAGCCGTACGCCTATGTGGATGACTTGACTGTGCTGATCTTTGCAGAGTCAGTCCGCCAAATTGAAGAAAAAACCCACCACGTGCTCCGCACTGTCAACCAATGGTGCGAGCACGTCAAGATGCAGGTGGCTGAGGAAAAAACCCAGCTAATCCTCTTGAAGGGGAAAGTGAATAATCGACCCACAATACGCTTTGGCGGCCACAGGCTCCTTCTTGAAAAGCACGTCAAGTATTTAGGAGTGAATATAGGTGAGAGGTGGGGTTTCAACCAACACCTCCAGTCCCTTAAAGGCACTACCATTGCAAGGTTTGCCTCACTGCGTGCCATTACTAAGGCCACTTGGGGTGTGTGTTACCACGACACCATCCTCATGTATAAGGCCATCTATTTAGGTGTGATTGGCTACTGCCCTGTTGTCTGGGGTAGCAAACTAACAGTCAATCAAAAGAGAGTATTGGCCCAATCCCAGAGAGCCGCGCTCCTGTGGATCACCAAGGCCTACAAGACTGTATCAACGGAAGCACTCCAGGTGATCACTGGTCAGTTACCAGTTGATTTGGCTGTTGAGTGCATGATTGACAAGTGGAGAGTGAAACGGGGGCTTCCCCCGCTTTGGGCTGAACTCCGTGCGGATCTCACCACAGAACAGAAACTTGCCGCCATCGATGAATGGGCTCTAGAGAAATGGCAAGCGAGATGGGAATCCTCGTCAAAGGGACGTGATACGTATGAGTTCTTCCCCAACATCCGTGAACGTCTTTCTAGAAAATGGGTTGAGCCAGACCACTGGACGAGCCAGTTCCTCACGGGACATGGTGACTTCAATGAACGGCTCCACTTCTTTTCTCTGAAAGACTCTCCATTATGCACGTCTTGTGCCTCCAGGGCGGAGGAAACAAGAAACCATGTGCTGCTCCACTGTAGTTTCTACAACAGTGAGCGACGGTTGTTGAGAGGGCAAACGAACTTAGCAGCTTTGACTGCTACAAAGGAAGCCTATAACCATTTTGCAAAGTTCGCAAAGAAGGTAATGGCTAAGAAACGTGGTTATAGTTGATCAGTCCTTTTGAAACTTGCCACCCAAGTAAACAGTAAGATCAGGTAGGGAACCAGATTAAGAACTACTCCCAGATGGTACGGGATTCCTCAGGTGGTCACCTCCGCGCGGTAACACACGGGCAACAGCTCTCTACGGTGAGACTGGCTAACGACCACATACCTGCCGTACCTCCACAGGTCTGAGTTCGGTGGATGCTGCAGGGGCCGGCCTCTTGCATATTAGCGAAACCGCAACTTCTATGACTGATATAACCCTCGTCGAGGGTTTAGGTACAGTCATGAAATAAAGAAACAGATCTGTCATTTTTCGTTGTCCCCTTTTAGTCAGGCCATGTTTCGTATCGATCACTAGTATTTTTCGACGTTGAGTCGAATAGCCCCTGTCTCAGAGGTGTAGGACTGCATCTATATGGGAAACCTGTGAAATCACAGTATATGAAGTGTGGCAAATTGTACTACTTGTAGCAACTTTCGGGACAACGTGGAGAGTGTTGTCGTTTCTTCACTCCCTGCTCCCATTTACTGCACTGCTTCCCACCTCACTCCAATCACTTGTCAGTTCGGCTCGTCATGTCCGGCCAATTGACTAGCACTGCCTAGAAAATGCCAATTTTGGTTGTTCCATTGCGGCATAAAGGTCCGACGTTTTTGAAACGGCCAGTACTTCCCCCCTAATGGGTCGACCAACGTGGGGAAGGGACCATTGTAATCGGGAGGTCTTAGCATTTGTTTAACCAATTGAAGTCACGGACCTGTGGACAGTAGAGAACCGCGTTTTTGCCTACGACAGTTTCGCTCGTAATAACGAGTCCGCCACGGCAGTCCAGCGTGAGTTTCGTCGTCATTTTAATATCCACCGAAATTGGGCTGTTCCCTCTAGAAACACCATTCTTCGCACGCGAGGTTCATTGATGAGGAACAGACCACTTGGAGCTCCAAGATCGATTCGAACACCAGAGAACATTGAAAGTGTACGACAATCACTAATTCGCAGCCCGCGTCGATCAGCTCGCCTGCATGCTGCTGAACTTCGCCTCAGTGATCGATCGGTTAGGCGTATTTTGCATCTAGAGTTGAGGTTTCACCCCTATACGTTGTCCATTGTGCAACAATTACACCTTCGCCCGTAAGATGGAAGCACTTATTGGACTAAATGAGGACTTCATTTTGTTCATGAGCGATGAGGCTCACCTCCACCTCAATGGCATGGCGAATCAGGAAAATTGTCGTTATTGGGCTGATGAAAATCCCCGACAATTACACGAACAACCGCTGCATAGCCCAAAAGGTACTGTTTGGTGCGCCATATCCCAAAAATGCATCATCGGCCCTTACTTCTTTGAAAACGACAATGGCATTGCTGTTACCGTCAACTCAGAACGCTATATCGAGATGATAACCGGGTTCTTTACACCTGAATTGAGACAAAAACGTGTTGCGATCCGGCGTATGTGGTTCCGACAGGATTGGGCAACCGCTCACATAGCTGGGGCAACAATGAGCGTTATTCGTCATCTTTTTCCCTGGCCGCCTTATTTCTAGGTTCGGTGACGTTCATTGGCCTCCTCGGTCCCCAGATTTGTCCACATGTGATTTTTCTTCTCGAGACACCTCAAAGCACGTGTTAACCAGCACAAGCCCCGAACATTGGAGGATCTAAAGGATGCTACTCGCGTGGAAATCGTCGCAGATGAGAGAGCAACGTTGAAAAGAGTTTTCGGAAATTTCCAAGAAAGACTCCAGCAGTGTATTGCGAACGAGGGACGCCACTTGACTGATGTGATTTTTCGCCCGTGAATTTATAAAATGCTTTTGAATTGTGAATCTAAATATGTCAATAAAAATTTTTTTGAGTGAAAATTACCGAAGTTACGATTTTTTCAAAAACGTCTGACCTTTATGCCGCACCCTGTATAATGGTCATGTTTCATATCGTTTATTAGTGCTTTTAGATGCTGAATCGAATGGGATGGACCTCGGAGTTGTGAGGCAATCAAGCTGGACCGTTTCGTAATAATTTGAGCGTTTTTGTTGTGAAACAATTATTGGAAAGCCAATCGTAGAAAAGTGAGTTGTTATTTCTACTGCATCAGTTTCTGCAGAGCAGTAGTTTGCTTTGGTTCATCGAATTAAATTGGCCAAACGCCATCGAGGGAAGTCCGTCCAATGAAAAACTATCGCCTTTAGAACTCTCCGGTCTAAACAAACCTGTGGAAATTACCTGGATCCGATCCTCAATTCAACGTGATCGGTAACTTTGAGAACGCCCAATTTGTTCAACGGCTCAACATACTCAATACGGCTTCGTTCAAATTGCACCCCGGGGAAAATAGTCCCTTTCCGACACTTGAGCGCCGCCTCGACAAAAAAAAAAGAGGAGGAAGAGCATATTTGCCGAGTATCCCCTCACTTGTCTATTTAGTTAGTTTGTTTTTCCCTAGCGAGTAAACACCGTCCGCGAGCTTGTTCATTCAGAATGGAAATTGGCGCTTCGTCACGAACGTTTGAGTTTGGGCGGAAGAGAAGGATGATGGCGTGGCAAGAGGATCTTGGCTTTCAGTTCTGCCTCAAATCATAGGACTCTCCCCCCTTTCATTAACATTTTGTTTCATTTATATGTAATTAGTTTCCTTTACTCGAGGAAAGCGCTGTTTGCATAAATACCCTCCGCCATCCCCTCGCCGTATCTTGTCAGAGACTACTTCTTCTCATGCCGTTTCCCAAAATTTCATCACCATAATAATTTATACGAGGCCTCTCCGGGGGTTTTTTTTCTTCTCTCTCGCCGGGACACCGAAGCCTCGCCGAAGTTGACACTAAAAAGCTTCAAAACTTGGCAAAACTTTGGGCGCAGTAAAAGGAAAGTCATTCTGGATGGGAGGGTTGAAGGGTATCTGAGTCACAATTGAGTTTTCTAGTCCAGTTCTTGAGACCCGTGATAGTAGATTGAGGAAGCGGTGTCAGTTCATTCCCTCAGGCCCTAATTTTCAAGTTGGTGCCCGGTGTGACACTTCTTCCGCCGCTCGACCTTAAATCCGTTTTACGAGAATAACATCGCCGGTTTCACTTTGGCTCCGTTCCTGCGCTTGCTTAATGAAAACGTTCCTTTTTTCCGTTCATCGCTCATAAAATCTCTTGTTAAGCTGTACAGATCATCTACAAATGTTCTGGAAGAGCTGTTGGATGCGAGATTCAAGGTACGAATGCTTATATCACTAAATGTGTGGACGAAGGAAGAAGTGAACGATCTAAAGAGTCTCCTGTATATTGAAACGCTGCCGGCGTCTCGAGAATTTAGATATAGACCTCTGTATCAGGTTTGATCGGAAAGGACAACGGTTAGGGTTGGAGAACCGAGTTGCCCTCCAGGAGCGGTTCATCGCGTACAAGATGAAAACATTCCATACAATAAACAAGGTGCGAGAAGAAATGAGGGGTTCATCAATCCAGCCACGGCCTCGTTTACCATACGAAGAAACTTGGGTTATGCGAGGAGCGAGACTTGTTGATGACAGAGGTAAAATACTTTGGGTTGATCGATGGAACTCACATGTGAGATACGCGCAGCACAAGGTGGCCACAGCTCTGTCGCCATGCGGAAGGCTGTGCAAATCATGGGGCGTCACTCGAAAAATGATGGAGTGGCTCTACAAGAGGATTTATTTATAACATATACGGGCAGTGCCCAATTTAACAGTGAGAAAAAAAAACTCTGCAGATTATTACACAATGGTTTATTATTCTCATGAACAGCTTCACCTAGTATTACTACTCTGAGACCCATCCCATTCAATTCAGCATCGAATACTAGTGAACCATACGAAACATGACCTGACTACAATGGAACTACGTAAACTAAATATTCCCCCGGCGCCAGGCGCCCGTAAACGTCTGTAGGCATTTATGATCCGATGGAGGGGTGTGCGGAGCAAGTGGCCTTGGCGCCCCGTCGGGCAAAATGAGTCGGGGAAATTGGGACGGGGGCTTCCAGCGAATCCGTTGCGAGTCGAGCGGGCGGGTGATTTGAGTTTGATATGACGGGTGGGAGGGAGGGAGTACTAACGACGAAACGTTGACTTCCGCTGTAGTTCCCACGTTATACTGCGGCTCGTTAATCTTTTTAACCATTTTTTGCCCGTAACAACCATGGGCTTCGTCCGATCAGATTGCTGAGATGGCGGGCACAACTAGATACCAAATGGGATTATCGTGCGAAAGATCAAATTTTTTAGACGACGTTAAAGGCACAAAACGGCCCGGGCGGGGGACGGAGGATGAACATTACAAATTTGCAATCTCCATGTCTTGAAACTTGAAGTATCAAAGTTTGAGGGTGGGTTGTAAAATATTTTTCATGACCGAAAACATAGGGTTATTATTCAGAATGAATAATAAACCAAAACGAGACGGTAGCCGCCCTAAATATTGTCCTTTCGAAGAGAATGCTTCCAGCTTGATTACTTGACATACACGATTAGTCTGTGGTCCACGGAAGGTCCACGGAACTTCGTACCCGAGCAATCACTCGCGTCATTCTGGAAATAAATGTCAATGTTTGGGTTAGGTGCGAGGAATCCTTGTTTGGGTTTTCGATTAAAAACTCACTCAAGTAATAACAGCTGACTTGTTCGGGCCAATGAACTGGTAAAGGGTCACGTAGAGAGAAGGTTGAGTTGTTATAACCGTTTGGGTCGAGCTTCCACCCACAAAACCGATAGCCGCTATAACAGGGTTAACCGGGTTAAGGAAAACCTCGTTCTTAAATAATGCACCACTCGACGCCTCGTTTAGCTTTGCATTCGAAACCGATACCTGGTACGAACGGTAGTTCATTTAGTTTATAGGTTTAACGCTGCAAATTATAATGCAACTGTTTATGACTCTCTTGCACAGCATGATTGCGTACGTTGACGCAGTTTCGCACCTTTGGGGCTCATCCCATCCGATTCTGCATCGAAAAATACTAGTAAACGATACGAAACATGACCTGACTCCAACGGACGACAATTGACATTTTCTAGGCGGAGCTAGGCAATTGGCACAACGTGAGCCACCTGGTGGGGGAAATGAAGGCAAGCCTGGAGGAAACGATATTCACTACATCATCCCATGAGTTCCTTCAAGTAGTCGAATTTGCTTCACTATATTCACTGTACAGGAAACTAGAAGAATCAATAGAAAGTAAGGAAATTTGGGACCTTTCAGGACATTGAAAGGGCTTTTGACAATTCCTCCATACTGTGAAGGTAAATGGAAGGCTCTGAAGGCTGAAAACCAATGAGGCAATAACGATATTTGTATACTGGCACTAGTCCAGTATAACCGGCGTGTCTCTGGTTTAGAGGTTCCCTTACCTTAAGCTTCAATTAAGAGTGAGATGGGAAACTCTATACTGCCGTCGCCATCCCTGCCCACTGAATGGATCTTCCAATCAACCATTGATGTCTCTAGACAGCGTCACACCAATTTAGAAGCCGGATCCCTTGTCCACGATGTTCCAGCCATCAACAAGGCCACATGCGACCTCGCCCAACATCATCCTTCTCTGACTGATGTGCAGTACGCCCACCAGCCACTAAGTACCAGTACGCTAATCGCACTCGGAACAAAGAAGGTGGATGAAGGACGGACGACGACGGAGCGGAACGAAAGAAACGTCACGTCGCCGCAATAACGACAAACCCAGCGAGTGATTTCCTCCAAGTCTTATTGTTGATTTTCCCAGAAGCATTAAATTATGTTTTCCTTTTAAATTTTCTGAAGTGTCTATTTTCCTCGAAAGCCCTGTACGGGACCACCCCCTGTTTTTCTCCGTGGCGTATTTTTACTTCCTGCTACCGAAGAGAAAAGAAAGTATAGTAATCGTGTCAAAAAAAAATTTGGGTTTTCTTCAGATCTTCACGTTTCATACCATACTGAGTCTAAAAAACCTAATTTCGGCGCGTGGTCCGTGTGTGTGTGTGAGAACGGCTGTTCCGATTGAGCTGGTTCTTTTTTTGTTTTGTTTATTATTTTTTGTAGACACCAAAATAAGGTTATGGACACAAACAGTCGACTTGTGGCACACAGTGTATTATAAATTGGTCAGGGCACACAAGAAAATGCTACGAAACTATGATTCCAAACACGAACACGTTGAATACGATATTGGTGATCACGTTCTTTTGAAGACATACGTCATCTCTAATAAGATAAAAAACATAGCTTCAAAATTGTCATACAAGTACTCGGATCCATACGAAATCGTTAGAAAACTGTCCCTGGTCACCTATGAACTGCGTAACATCACGAATCTGGATGACAATAAGCTGGCCCATGGAAGTCAGCTAAAAAAATATATTGCTCGACGCTCCATGAAGTTATTCCACCGTAACTTCCACACCAAAAAAACTTCTGGCATAGGACCCCACTTTCGGGAGGCCAACCATACGCACATTTGCTCTCCATGCTCAGAACACAAACGTTACCTAAATCAGCACCCGGAGGGCTGGGACTTGATCCTGGACTCTGGAATACTCAGCGACACTCTCCATACCGGTTCTCCAAGCTCCAACCCTTTCCTGGAGGAGGGGTGATGTAACGGGACTAACAACCATAACGGGGAGAAGCGCGCTCGGTACGGGCTGGGCTCACCTGACGCCGCAACGACGGGCTAGCCCGCCACATCTTTTTGCACGGAGCGTCATTCGCTCGCCGCTAGCCGGACTGATCGCTCCTGTCTCCTCCGACCTCGACGATATCTACGATCGCTCTCAGAAACAGGCAGAAGAAGTTTAATTTGTTAACAGTCCCCAAGTTTGATTATTTTCTTTTTATAAGTTATTGGTATTTAAATAACTTATTTCCGTTGTAACGCACCTTCGATCACCAGCACGCACAACGAGAAAAGGTACGTCGCACCCTTGATATATTTGTATAGGCGGAGGCTATGGAGGGACAGACTGACCAGGCTTGGAATAGCTTGGAAACCTTTATGGTGCCGAGGTACGAGTTCGACAGGAGATACAAAGTGCAGCCAAGAGGAAGCCTATGAAACAGCAAAAGTAGTCAACTTCGGCCTCCTATTTGTATCAACATCTACATAGATGGAACTGAACCGGCGATAGTGTTGGTTCTGGAAGGAGTGCGACGTACATGAACGTGTACTCCCACGGTGTTTCAAGCAGAGATTTAATGCATAACGAAGGCTATAGCAATAAAACTAACAGCACGATGCAAAGCGCTGAAGAATTGCTGCACATTGACAATCGTGGTGAGGGAATGCAATATGACTTTAGGCCTCCACGCTTATTCCTAACAGTCTGAGCAGCATCAACGAGCGAACTGCTTTAACGTGATCACAATGGCAAAAGTCCTTGTAAGACGTTTTTCGTTATTTCCTGCAGACGGAGAACATCGGGAACGTCAATGTGGAATCGTCGACAGGGAGAAAGGGCTCGTTAAGCTAAGCGGCTCCACGCGCCGGGCAATAGGTAGTTGCAAAACAGCAATTCCGCGAGCCTAACGGTTTTTTCAACGCAAGCTCATCAAGGAACATTTGTTCCTTCAAATATTTGCTTCCAACGGATCGTCAGGAGGAAAAGGAAACACATTCAACCGTCTTAACAGCGAACATTGCTCAGGGCTCCTTCCGACGACCGAATCCCTCCTCCATTACCTCCGGTAATGTTTTCCCAACTTTTTAGAAAAGGATGGCAGTTCCCCCCCCCCCCCGTTCTATTTTCCCCGAAGAACGCACAAGGGCTCGACTTTCTTTTATAGTTTTACGAGGTGGGAGCCCGAACTCATCGATTCCGTTAAAACGATACGAGACGAAGGACGACGAAGAAACAAAAAGGATCATCCTTCTTTTTTCAATCCAACCGCCCCACCGAAGGCCGTGCCCAACCTCTCAGGACGGTATAATAGGTTGACTGTAACTGAGGAGCAACGGGTTGTCGTCAGAGGTGAAGCCTATTGATCAAAGACAGGAGCTTCTATTGAAAGTGAAATGGGGAGGCCCTTTGATCCCAATAGAATCGCGTTATACGGAACGATGATGTACATTTTGTTGAACAATGTGGGACCGACAAAGGTTGTAATTCGAAGAGAGATGAGATGAAATCGTAGCAAGCTGCATGAGCAAAGACGATCAAGGAGTCTTCTGAAACCGCGGAAATAAAAGACCAAACGAAAGCGACGTAACCGACATCGAACAACACTGATGAGTGTTGGTGTTGTATGGCAACATACCTAAGCAATGGGAAACATCTTCGCAATGCATCTTCAACGCGCGAGCCTGGAAACTCGGGTTTTGATCCACTGCGGATGTTGATTCTAAAAACGTGTGGTAATTTGTGGAGTAATGCGCAACAGGCTATAGCTCGGCATGATCACAGACAGATGCCTAGGTACGAGTTCGACAAAATAGGAAGTGCAAGCAGAAGGAAGTTTTTGGAACAGGGAAAGTCGTCGATTTCGGCCTTCCAAGGGTATCAACGTCTACGCAGATGGATCCAAGTCTTTGGGAGGAGTGGGATTTCTCTGAGTCTCCTGAAGCCATTTAACACATTGCATCAGGTTGGCCCTCACAAGAATCTAGCAGTGCGCCGTCGTTCCCATGCATCCTCCCGGGCAGTATGGGAGGTTCAGGAACCGTGTCTTCATTCTTGATCCCTGTTAGATACTGGCCCTGGATCAGCAAGCTCCAGAATATACTGGCTGAGCACTGCCCGGGCAAATTGACCTGAGGACCTCCAGTTTACCTCTGAATGCAGCATTAAGTGGATAAATGCCTCTCGTGTGAGCTGATCAACTGTGTCTTCCACTGTGCGCCGCCAGCCTGCCCACCTCTGGCATGGAATAATCATTCATCCACCATTGCCCCTGCAGTGCAGGAATTTGGGATTTCACCCTGCAATCCAAGCCCTAAATGGTCCATGTCCTGTTGGGAACTGAGTGAGGTAGAAATCCACCTATCCGTGTCTTCATTCTTGATCCCTATTAGATACTGGCCCTGGATCAGCAAGCTCCAACCTCTGCTGGCTGAGCACTGTCCGGGCAAAGTGACCTGTGGACCTCCAGTTTACCTCTGAAGTGGATAAATGCCTCTCGTGTGAGCTGACCAACTGTGTCTTCAACTGTGCGCCGCCATGCCGGCCCACCTCTGGCATGGGATAATCATTCACCCACCATTGCCATGCAGTGCAGGAATTTGGGATTGCAGCCTGCAATCCAAGCCCTAAATGCTCCATGTCCTGGTGGGAACTGAGTGAGTAGGAATCCACCTAACCGTGACGTAGACCGAGTGATGGACCAAGTGCTCGAATCAACAGACTGGCTAATCACCCTTTCTTGGCTGTGTCCCACTCATCTTGACACCTTCCTAGGGTGTCCCCCTTCTTCTTTTCCTCTGAGGCCGTACTCTAGTTGTCTTCTGATTATGGAGAGTAGGTACTTAAGGCAAATAGTGGAAAACATCAAGGAACAGTGCAAAATGAATGAACTACGTTTTTTGCCTAGTCAACACCCCTAGGTGGAAGTTGTGTGCTACAAATGAAGAAACTCCCTCCCCATTTTCTGGAGGTTGGCCCAGTTTCACAGATGTGAGTGGGAGCGTTTTTTGGTCTACCGCACATTCAAGAAGACTCTTTTAGGTAATGCAACAGGATTTCTTTCTGTTTGGCGCATAATTGCGGCCAATACCTTTCGCGTGACGATCATCAACCCCGCCGATAGTGGATACAACCGTGAGGAACGCGTTGTACAGTTTTGGTACAGTACATACGTCGTTCAACATATTTAGAAACTAAACGGAATACAACGTAACGTAGACTATCACAACTCGTCTTTTGGTACACGAACTCAATTTCGTTAACACGAAGAATCAAAAGTACATCAACGTCTCCAAGAATTCGTGCCATTTGTGAAAACGCTCGAAGTAACAGTCAAGTGAAGAAACTTCAAACTACTCACAAAAAAGCTTTCGGCGTCACCAGCTGAATCTGGTTGCTGCTAAGGCGGAGTGAAGTTAGATGAGGAAGAGCCAAGCTGTCACCTTCAACGACTTCGAGCCCCGCTTCCACGACGTCTATGCTCTCGATCCAGCTGCCTGAGAGCTCTGCAACAAGAAGACAAAATGAGCGATTCGCCTTCAGGGGATTCACGTGTATCGGAAGAGCTATCGATTGTAAACACTTAGAGTGAAACGCTGTCATCGAAATAGGAAAAAAATGTTGACAAAATCTGAAGTTGTAAGAGAAGTTCAGTAGTACTCCTTACCTTCTCTTTGTTATGATTTATGAACGTATTACTCATACGATATAAGGAACGAAAACTAGACTTTTATTGCACATCTCCACTTTCACCCGTTCTGCCCCTTCCTAATGGACGAGATGAGCGATGCCCTACCGGCTCATTGATCGACTGTGTGCATTTTGCAAGCTTCCGCCCGCATGTTCCATCGCCTTCCTGTGTGGTCGCGACATCATGCAGGTTTATTTATTGTGGGGGAGTGGGAGCCAGATTGTGTGTGGGGCTCCCATGGCTCTAGACCACGTCGTCAGCCCAAGCCTGGGTAAATACAGTGAAGGCTGCTGCTCTCGTGGCCAGGAGTGATCCCCCGACATCCCACCATCTTCATAAACGCGCAGGAGAAAATGATATGAGAGGCATGGGCACGCTTCAAATCTGCGCCGCCTGAAGAAGAGAAGACGCCAGTAGAACGCTAAGTGGCCAGAGAGCAGCTGTGTGACGGAAACGGTTGGGCGGCACCACCTTATTCTTACGTGATGCTCTACAGAGGGCAGGATGGAATGCAGGTGGCGCCACCACTGCGTCCCACTTAGCCTGCCAGTGCCAGCACCCAGTCCAGTTCAAACTTGACGAAATCAGCTTAGAGTAGTAGCGTGATGAGGGGGCTTAGTAGTCCTTGGTATCCTAGTAGGTCCTCTCTCCTTATTTAAAGGCGTGTGACTGTCAGACCTACCATTAGTTCCAGTGGAGGAGGTTCTGGCAAGGACCTGTTGGGCTAAGTGGGATGTTGAGCAGTATGATTATGCTGCATTGTGCGTAACCTCCCTTTGGCCTGCTGGGAAAGTGAGGCCCATCAGCTCACCACTGTGTACGGCACAATTGGCAAGAAGACTGCTAGGTAGTGCAGGTACCAACCCCACAGTGATGCTCCTCAGGTCTTTCCTGTCCTTGGCATGTGGTCCGTGAGGGCTGCTCACTTTTCTCTTACTGGTAACGTTTGCAGATGGGCAGAGACTACACCCAGGTAAATCACAGTGGGGTGTAGTGGTATAGGAGCGCATAGCAGTCCTCGACTTGAAGCAGGCACAGTGGGATGTCTGCCGGCCCTACTGCACGACATCTCAACGCCCTCATCCCCACTGTTCGAGGCCGCCTTAATATGGGGGAATGGCACCCCTCCTTTCTGGCAGTCCAGTTGCTCTTCGGGCACGAGCAGTCTTAAGCGCCGCACCTTTGACGACTGCCCGTGCAGGGCTGAGGTCAGCAAGGACGGGGAACACATCCTGTTTTCCTGCTCCCTCTACGTAGACGTTAGAATCACTGCGAGCATCCCCCCCTCCGAGAGTGCATCCACACTCCTCTTTACTGGGTCGGCTAGGCATAGATTCGCCAGATTCGTCCAAGCATGGGGAGCTGGACGACAAAGGCTGGAGTCATAGACTTCCCTTGCCATGCCCCCCCCCTCCGCCACCTTAATAAGGGACACTCTCACACAGGACACAGGGGCAAACGCTCCCTCTGTACCCCTCAGTGCCGGGACTTGGCGTTGCGACAGGCCCGCTGGACATGGGCAGGTTATAATAACCTTCTCTGCCTCCATTTTTTCCAACACCACCTTGCATCAATGAGCCAGTAGGCCACAACTGGCCTGGCTCGTTCCCCCATTAGGTATAGCAGTGCCCAGTGACTTTCACAGTGTGAATTTGTGGATTTGGTGCTGACCTCATTATCACAATTTAGGTCTTAGATGCGGCTAGTAGGAGGCTCATATCAAGACACCATTTTGTAACTAGGCGCTCTTGTAGTGAGGGTGAACTCCGTGCTTGAGTCAGCTCCCTTCACCACTGCAGTATTATCGAGGTACGCCACAGGTGTGTAGTTGTGGCCTGCTGGTGGTTGTGAAGAGGGGTTATGACCTGCCCTTAGCGGTTTGGACAATACAGCTCCCAGAGGAGCCTAGTTGGGTGGGATCGATTCTTATATTTTACATATAAGATTTTTTTACATACAATGATTATACATTGGTATATTCAGGTTAGTTTTCCTCCAATATTCGCTTGTGCTCATTGTTTTGCTATTTCACGTTGCACTGCTGGGACTATGGGTCTCCCCCCCTTCATCCAGTTCCACCAATCCCTTCTCGCTAGTTCAAGTCGCAGCTAACTGAAATGGTACTACGGGAGGCTACCTGAGGCCAGCGCCATGGTGTGGTAAGACAAGGTGTCACTGGTCGCGGTGTAGGATTCACAGGGAGACTGTCGTCTCAATGGAAAGCTCCCCATGTTTTATATGTTGGCAGGAGAGAAGTGAAGAAAGTTTTTTTTTGTCCTGCATGTCTGATTTATATCTGTTATGCACTGTGCACGGGAGGATCTTTTAGCGACCATTAACCTTTTAATGGCTTGAGGGAGTCTGGTGAGTTCGGTGGAGTATCACGTGGGGGATGTTCCCATTTCTCCAGTTTACGACGTATGTTTGCCCACGGCCATCCTCGTCCACAACACCTCTTGAGGTGACGTTTCGTCATACCTGCGTAAGGTTCAGGTCGATGGGTAGAGATTCTGTATCCCTTTTCGCTAGATGGTCAGCCTTTTCGTTGCCCTCGGGCCCCCTATGAGCCTGAGCCAGATAAGAGAAAGCCTGTAGTGGGCGCCGAGTCGCCTGAGCACCTGAAGACACTCCCTTGCCAGCTTAGACCTGAACGTTTAGGCTGCAATAGCCTTTAAAGCGGCCTGGCTGTCCGAGAATATGTAGATCCGCTTCCCCTTGAGTCCTTTGGTCAGGATCTCTTTATAGTTAGGATTTCCGCTTGAAATATCGTGGCGTACTCTCCTAGCAGCTTAGCGAGACTGTAGTTGGGCATACAATGCCCAGTCCAGCTCTGCCTTCTATTACTGAACCGTCAGTATACCACTGCAGGGCGCCCACCTCTGTCTGGAATCCTCCTTGTTTAGCCAGGAGCTGGCAGGGCTGAACTATGGCCTAGCTTCTTGCTACAAATGCATAGAAACGTACATCCTAAAAGTTATTCGGATTGCATTTGGCTGGTTTGGTCCTTAAGATGTTAGCTAGTGTCAATTGCAATATCAGCATTGACGTCGATCGTTAGTGTGATAAGAGAAAATATCCGCGGAAACAGGCTTCGAAAGATATGCACCCTGACGGCATTATATTATTTCAGAGCGAAACAATACCAACCATCCAGCTCCCAGCCTACTAAATGCAAATACGGAAGTGCGCCGGATTGCTCCAAGTTGACGGTATCATCCATCATCCATCCATGGAGGAAGCAGGCTGCCTTTTGATAATCCGCAACACGCTAAGTCTTCCTTGTCTCCGAAGTTCTTATTTCCAGTCGTATTTTTCTAGTCTTTCCTCTGTATTTACCAACACCTCTTCATCTCTGCAAGCCACCGCCCTTCGGGCCTCTCAGTTTTGGCCAAGTTGGATGTAATCTTCCTTAATAATGAAGGACGTCAACATATTGGCTCATGAAGTTAAACTACTAAAAATGAAGAGCGCCATAAATTGAACGTTATAGCGTCCAGCAAACGACGGGACACACGAGAAAAATTGAACCCTTATGTCGAGGTTGAAGATGTTTCCTCACATATCAAATCACGAAGGAAGAATTAATGTCAATAATGTTATTAATGAGCGGTGCAGTAAATAATCGACGCGATCATCCAATTCTATACTGCAGCGAGTGGATATATTAGTTTCAATGAGAAGACGACCATCTGGCAATCGAACCCTTTCCCGAGCGCTGGCGACTGTCGCCCCTTCAAATCTGGAGCTTCCCTCCAACTTGGAGGAACTCATTCCGTAACATGTGGCCGGAAATTGGATTAGCTTCCAATATACAGGGAGGGCTGAATATTGGGAAGCGGGCTCTCATATTTACGAATGCGCCAGTGTTATTGTTGGGATGAGTTTGACCCTCTTGTCGGTCAAACAGCGCTCCCCTATCAGGATTTTGACTCTCAACGACGTTTTAGTTGTTAGTTTAGTAAAATCCTCAGCTGTGACGGAGAGCGTAAACCAACAGCAACGTTCATGATACCGTCAACTTGGAGCAATCCGGCGCACTTCCGTATTTGCATTTAGTGGGCTGGGAGCTGGATGGTTGATATTGTTTCGCTCTGGAATAATATAATGCCGTCAGGGTGCATATCTTTCGAAGCCTCTTTCCGCGGATATTTTCTCTTATCACACTAACGATCAACGTCAATGCTGATATTGCAATTGACACTCGCTAACATCTTAAGGACCAAACCAGCCATTGCCATCCGAATAGCTTTTAGGATGCACGTTTCTATGCATCTGTAGCAAGAAGCTAGGCCATATTTCAGGCCTGCCAGCTCGTTGCAAAACAAGGAGGGTTCAAGATTGAGGTGGGCGCCCTGCAGTGGTATATTGATGATTCGGTAATGAAAGACAGAGCTGGACTGGGCATTGTAGGGCCAACTACAGTCTCGCTAAGCTGCTAGGAGAGTACGCCACGATATTTCAAGCGGAAATCCTAACTATAAAGAGATCCTGACCAAAGGACTCAAGGGGAAGCGGATCTCGGACAGCCAGGCCGCTTTAAAGGCTATTGCAGCCTACACCTTCAGGTCCAGGCTGGCATGGGAGTGTCTTCAGGCGCTCAAGCGACTCGGCGCCCACTACAGGCTTTCTCTTATCTGGGTCAGGCTCATAGGGGGCCCGAGGGCAACGAAAAGGCTGACTGTCTAGCGAAAAGGGATACAGAATCTCTACCCATCGACCTGAACCTTACGCAGGTATGACGAAACGTCACTTCAAGAGGTTTGGTGGGCCGATGGGAGACACAGAAAAACAGCGCTCATTGGTATCACCAGCCGCGACTAAGACAGGCGAAAAGGCTCGTTCGCTTCCCAGTCTAAGGGCAAAGGCAATGCTGACACCCTCCGGACGGGATCTGAGAGTTCTGATTACCTTCCTCACCGCACACTGCCCACTTAGGCATCACCTCAACAAGAGAGGCGCATGCTGTGAGGAGGATGGGACAGCTGAGCACATCCTATGCGACTGCCCTGTCTTGGCAGCCAAACGTTTTGAACACTTTTCTCAAGGACTCATTGAACCCCAAATCGTAGCAAAATCTGAGGCGAACGACATACTTGGGTTCCTAAGTTGGGTGAGTATGTTCGACGCCTTTTATTGATGAAGGAATAGTGTTACAATAGTCCCATCTGCGATCTCAGTGACAAAGGGACTTAGTCCCGTATTCCTGGTTGTGGTTGGGTGGGGGGGTTCTTCCAAATTTTCAAATAGACCTTCATGTCCAACTATGCACGAGAGCGCCATTACAAAAGTGGAAATCGACAGCAGGAACTTTGCTCTACCAGAAGAAAATTATAGCAGAGAAACATAATAAAACGGCTAGGGTATTGGCCCCAGTGCAAGTCCGACGAAATACAGGGGAGGAGAGAGAGGGAGATGCTGCAGGGAGAAAAGTTTTAGTTGCCGTGGCCACATTTTGGGCCCATCTTCCAGCTCCCCTCTCGTCAGGAAGCTAACCCTAGCCTTATCGTTGGTACGCATTGTCTCACCACTCTGTGTATGGAGGAGGGAGGATGCCTGGTCTATCCACAGCCTCACGCCCCAACACACCACCTTAGACGCAGTGGCTCAACAGCCAACCAATATGACACAATGTGAGAAGTAACGCGGCACCACCCACCTTTCCAATCTTTTGATTTAGAACACAGTGGGGGTGCGTAGACCCAAAACGTATTTTTAGGATTCATCGCAAACGTGTTAGTGCCTATTGGCAATGACAACACTATTGATTTCCCGACAGTATTATTTTTTGTGGCAATCCACATCAAATCACAAATGTGTATTTCGCTCCTGCCACTCAGGCGTTTCTCAACGTCACAGCTTAACTGAAACCAGGATCTTGAATGGCATTTCCCACTGTACAACGGTATGAATAGAAATTACCTGGTAACCTCGAGAATGGCACTCCGACGCACGATATGTCTCCTGAGGAGTTTTTTGGATGGTGTGGCGGACTTTCACAGGTACACATCGAATTGAATTGACAGTAGGACGATCCAACAGCCCCAGTCCATAAGACGATGAGAAATACCACCTGCAACAAATACAGACGAATGCTATTAAAACTAGCAAGTACTTTCCATTGTGTTCAGTCAGAAGTTATTGTGCATAGTAAGTTCCCTAGAAGCAGAGACATTCAAATGAATGAAAACTGATCTGAGTTTCAATTGATAGGGAACGAAAACTGGAACTTCCTCGCGCCACCCACTCATTGACTATAATAAAATAGGATTAGATATGGTGGACCGACGAAAGCATGAAACTGTACTCTGTACCACATTTTCTAATTACATAAGTGCCCTGGGCTGCTGAAGCCGATGCAAGTATCAGACAGGGGACCCAGGGAAGCAGATACCAAACAAGGAATATAATTCTGTGCTCTCTGCACAGTCTTGCTCTCTAAGCAGCGTCATTCATGAGGCTCTACCATCATGCCAAGGACTGCTACTGTAGAGTCGTGGCTATGTGCGACCAAGTAGCAGCCGGAGAATATCCAGCATGGTTGGCATTATCTGCCATAGTGCTGAAGTTCACATGAAGGATCCAACAATGATTATGCTGGGGGAGATCCTCTACACAAGCCTCTTAGGTGTGTTGGAGTGTGCATGTCCAGAGATGGAGACTTGCTCTCACTCTTAGTCCAGCCAGCACTTGTGTCTGCAATTCCAGACCTGTAGGCGTGTAATGGGGCAGGGCCATAGTAAACATAAGATCCTAGTGGAGTACTGGCTCCACCGTCCAATGTTGCAATTCACCTTGGTTCCCCTGCTAGCTCCTGTGTCACACAGTGTTGCAGACGTTTTGAGCGAGGGGAGTCCATATTGGTTAGGGTGGAAGCCATAACTCCTGTTGTACCAGGCTTATGCATCTCTCCCCGTAAGTCAAGCATGGGCGCATGCATCGTCATAGAACCTGAAGTCCTCTGTGATTCTCAAGCCACATGGGCAGGACAGGATGACAGGCAGAATGGTAGTGTAAATACCGCGTGTGTGGAGAGGTCCCCAGGACAAGGGTTTTGGAATCTATGAGCGATTCTTGGCTGGCGAGAACACTGCAGCATAGTTCGAGTGCTTTACAACGAGCCATAACCTGTGAACTCTTATCTGCACAGTGCCTAAGCTGTTAGCTGCAGCTCCGTTTGGTAATGTGACTCATTCAGGACACGTCAAGGTTTTCCCTCACAATGACAGCCTAATGCAGTGTGAATGTTTGGCTCTTGAACACCCAGAGCTTCCTGAAATTGTGCCCACATTAATGACGTTTGGGAAGTTGAATTGAGGGTTTTTTGGAGGAAGTTGAAAACGTGACGCAGCCATCTTGCAGCATGAGCATGTTTGAGCTGGGTTGAACATTTGCCTAAGCAAATCGTCTCTTTGTATTTCTTTTTTTAAATGTTTATTCCGTTTGAGCCTGGGTTGCTCCTACTAAAGCTCCAAATCTATGGATCCAGGGAACCGAGCAAGAAGATGAATGAGAAAAACCTACAATGCTGGACGGCAGTTGATCGTGTGATAATATGGATCCTGGGTAATGGCGATAATCAGGCCCCTTGTTTAAAGAGAGATACGCTTCCACAAGGTCCGTATCCAATTACACCTTCCTGAAACGAGCGTGTACACCTGACCATATCTCTTCCCTGTCAGGGAAGACAGTGGGATGTGACAATGGTTAGGGAACAGGGGAGTTTTGTATGGTGGACATGGTTTGGGGAAAAGGTTTTGAGGAATACGGAAGAGGTTAGGCTGTGGGGAAATGTGCGCAGCGCATCGGAAGAAAGGATATAGTGTTTGTTTGTTTTGTGTGTGTGGTCGTGTATGAGTGGTGCCAGGGATGGTCGAATATCAAGAAGCCCATCCCTGGACCGCTGGTGTGAATGTATTCAAGGGTTGAGTTTATATATGAGCGAATGTGTTGTGAATGCATATGTGTGTTGATGTTTGTGTGTGTTGGTAGGAATAGGTCGAGTAGGGAAGGCTCCAGGGAGTAGTCCGCACCCGGAACTTCGGGAAATGTGTGAATGTATTTAAGGGTTGAATGAATTTATGGTGTGAGTGTCTCGTTAGGTTAGAGTGAGTGGGGTGGGTAGTGGTCGAGTGTGGCCAAATATCAAGTAGTCCGCCCTCGACATGTCGGAAAGGGGATCGCAGTTCAGGCCATAAAAGACAGCCTGACACCCTTTTCCATGGGGCGTACGGGGGCAAGTCCCATTCCCGGAAACCCCATGGAGATAAAGGGTAGGTACCGGTAGAACGCCTCTTGGCAATTCCGGCACCAGGGCCTGCGACCCATTCAGGTCCTTAGGCTGCTCAAGGTGGAGCCATGTATAATGGGTACCACGGGGGCTTCTGCTCGCGGCTAGCAGCGTGGAGCCTTTTGGGCGCGGCTCTGTCAGTCATGAAGCCAATGGGTTTGGCCTCATGGGAACCGTGGTTCTGCTGGGAATCCCCCTGAGGAGCTGTCTGGTGCTGGCTCGAGAGGGGTTTAGGCCACAAGGCTAGGTACCCTCTCCAAAGCCATGGCCTTATACCCGGCACTAATAGAAATGACCATCTCTCCATGGGACGTATGGAGGCAAGTCCCATCCCCGGAATACCCCATGGAGATAAGAATGTAGGTACTGGTAGAACGCCTTTTGGCAATTCGGGCTCTGTAGGCTGCTCAAGCTGCAGTCAAACAGAATGGGTACCAGGGGAGCTTCTGCCCGCGGCCGACAGCGTGGAGATTGTAAGGAGTGACGCTGTTGGTCGTGAAGCCATGGGTTTGGCTTCGTGGGAGCAGTGGTTTCACTGGAAACTCCCTTGGAGAACTGTTTGGTGCCAACAGGAGAGGAGTTTAGGCCACGAGGCTAGATACCCTCTCCAAAGCCACGGGCGTATGCCCATCATGTATACAAATGACCATCTCGATTAAACCTGTCACAGCCGACTGCTTCTTCACTCTTGATCTGAAAATGGCAGGAACGAGCTAAACCTCAGTCCATTCCTTTGTCACCTCATGATCCAATGGGGATCGTAACATTTGATAAGGTTTCCCTCGCTCTGACACTGAACAGTTATGGAATCCCCAGCCTCCTACCAGTTTTGGGCTTCCCCCAAACAGCCTAATTGTGAAAAGCTCTGGCTCCGAATTTTTCCCCCCCAGGTAGCAACGAGTCAGTTGAGATTGGATTAAGCATTAATAACACAATTGGGGAAATTCCTAATGGCGGTAAACCATAATGCCGGTAATGGGAGATTCGGGAAAGCACTTAGCGAGCCGTTCGTGTGGGAGGAAACCTTATAATCGAGTTATAACAAGTTTCCATTATTTCCATCACGATAATTACATTGCGAGTTGGAAGAATGATTCAATACGAATTTCCCTCGCTCGTTTTAAAGGACTGCGAAATAATTGTGACGAGACAATCACATTAAAACCTCGGGATTATTTCTCTTCCCACGGAGATGGGAGATGAAACGAGAGTTGCCTCTTGCTCCGCTCCAGAACTCGCTACCGGCGGCGACGACGACGACGACGACGGTTGTTGTTTGATTTCTGAAGATGGAAAATGGAAGAGGTTGAGGGAGGAAAGGGACCGGCGTAAGTTGGTTACATTGCTAACTTTTAGCTCGGTGAGCTCGTTGTTTCATCGAGAAACCATTATTGATTCAGTTTGCGGGAGGACTATGGTGGCGAGCCAAACACCCCTTGTCCTCGTCCTCAGTCCCTACTTCCTGAGCCTACTTCTAGCCCTGCCCCTTAACTCTGGCTTCCTGACATAACACCTAATTCTATAAACTTCCCACTCCGTCTCGAGGAGTTGGAGAATTAATTAGGCTCTTATCTCTTCGGATCGTTGAGGCAACTTCCGAACAACTCTCGTCGTCCTTTCAACCCAATCACGCTCCAAACCTCTTTCTGTACTCGCGTTGTCGGTAAATAGATAAATCAATCGCTTCAGGTAGGGGTAAAAAAGAAGAAAAAAAAGTGAGTAAATAAAGGAAGAAAGGCGGCAGACAACAAGCGGTGAATACTAAACGACGTCTTGCCGAATTCAACGCGCGTTTCGGCTAATCGATTCTGGAAAGCTTTTGTAACGTTAAGTGTGGGCTGCCTTCATTGCGTTAGCTGGAGAAACATCCAGGTTATCGGGTCATACGTAAGAGTTCTCGATCTATTCACGAGTTTCAATACATTCGAAACACCCTCGACGGCTCTCAATATCAACGTCTATAAATAATGCGATATATCCTCGTGTGTATATAAGAAATACGTTAGTCCACGTGAACGGAATTTTCAAAAACGGCGCTACGGCGCGGCAGTTGTTAGTGAAGAACTTAAGACAAGAAGAACTTGTAGTGCGTCAGTCACCGTCAAGCAATTCACAGGCAAGAACGGTAGCTCTTCATAATTCTTGTTGGTCATCACCTCCAGAGACGATGTTGCTCCTTGGTACTGCTCGAGCTAATTCCGGATATCAGAGAGAACGGCATTCCTGTTCGGATTGCTGTCGCATCAGGCAGTCGGATCAGCTTTTTCATGAACGCTACAGCAGGCTGGCACTCCCTCGGAAGCGGAAGCGTTGTCCTTACCACGGTTTGATGGGTAGGAAATTCGGTGTTTGCAAGAACTCACGGTCTCGCTTGCATTTTCCTTAAAGCGTTTTTTTTGACATCCTTTTATTTACGACCGTTGAATTAAATAACATAGGGGAGAGGTGGTATACTTGATCCCTGCTTTGATTTTCTTTTAGTAATTCGAAACATTTTAATAAATCTGATTTTTTTAAAATTACACATGTATCCCCGTTCCATACTACCGATTATGTACCAATACAGACCTTCCTATTTATTGAACAAAAACGACAAAAAAGATTTTTTTTTAAAGTCCGACACAAGGATCAACTAACCCTCCTCCCTATGCGGATACTTGATCCCAGAGAATCAACCATCCCACCCGCCAAAGTTTCAGTCGTAGGCCTACCTAAATATGGAAATTAAAGTAACTGAGGCGTACAATTAATAAGTTGTAATTAACTATTCGAAAAGTAGAGTAGGTACAAAACGAAAAGAACATCAAAATATCTGGTGCGTAGCAACACACGACTTTCCGCCACCCCTTTAAGTTCGAACACCACCTACATAGGCGGGCGCAATATCTTCGTTCAACGCATAATTACAGGAAAATTTATGGGGAACAAAATGTAGGGACTAGTTAACTGAGAGTACTCCGAAAGTTTGATCGAAATCGTTAGAGCCATTTTTGAGAAAATTGGAATACCGATAAATTAATATTCGACAAATCTCCTTTTCTGAGTTAACTTGGCTTATATCTCCGTTCAACATATATACACAGAAATAATTATAGAGAACAAAATGTGGGTATGGGTGACTAAAAGACACTCTGAACGATTGATCAATTTTGGTGAAGCAGTTACTCCAGAATTTACGGAAATGTTCGAAAAAACGTTATTTTTTACACATTTTGATTTTTATCTCTGTTCAATGGACCGTCACAGGAACATTTATTGGAAAGAATATGTAGGTATCAACTATTCGAAAACATCCTGTGAGTTTGGTGAAAATCGCTGAGGCCGTTTTGCCAAAAAGCGTAAAAAACCTATTTTTGGTTCAGGGGCCCATATCTCCGTTCACCGTATTTTCATGGAGATATGTATAGGTAAGTAAAGTTAGGTATTGATTAGGAGAAGATAATTTGAAAGTTTAATCAAAATCGTTAGAGCCGTTTTCGAGAAAAATGCGAAAAACCCTAGTTTCTGGTACATTTTCGTCCCCCTCCCCCCCTTCCCATCGGTCGAAATCGTCCATAACCTTATTTTGGTGTCTACAAAAAATAACGAACAAAACAAAAAAAGCACCAGCTCAATCGGATCAGCCGTTCTCCCGCAAATCGAACTACAGACACACACACACCCACACATACACACACGCGGACCACGCGCCGAAATTAGGTTTTTTAGACTCAGTAGGGTCTGAAACGTAAAGATCTGAAGAAAACTCAAATTTTTTTTTGGGCCGATTACTATACTTTCCTTCCCTTCGGGTAGCGGAAAGTAAAAATTGAAAAACACAGACAAAAATGAAAATTATTCGAGCAGTGGCACGGAATAAATCTCACGTGTTTTTGGCCAACAGAAGCACAGGGCGATCAAAGTCCCATGGTGGACTGAGGAACTTAATCCCCTCAAGCAAAGTGCAAATAGAGCCAGAAGGATGTACCAAAACACTCGTGACCCTGATGCCAGAGCAACACTCTGAACTGCCTTCATCCAAGAGAAGAAGGCCTTCCACCGCGCCATCAAACGAGCCAAACGGCAAGGCTGGGGAAATTTTGTGGAAGGAGAGCTCTGAGAACCCTGGGGCAGACACTACAAGTCCTCCATAGGAAAAGCAAACGTAGAGCAAGTCTTAGCTGCGATGCAAAATGAGTCAGGCTGGGCCTGCAGCATCGAAAGCTCACTGGAAACCCTCCTTGAGAAGGCGTTCCCAGATGACCAAGTAGCTCGAGACACTGAAGCCCAGAGGACAGCAAGGGAGCTGATCATGGACCCTCCGAACGAGCCCGACATCCCATTGTGGACAACAGGCGACCTCGGCAGGGCCCTTGCGACCTTAAAGCCCAACAAATCCCCGGGCCAGACAAAATAGAAAGCAATATGCTAAGGAAGGCTGAGCGGACAATCTCCAGCGGTCTCCTTAATTTATTTAATGACTGTCTGCAGGTCGGACAGTTCCCACTCAGTGGAAGTCTGCGCTGTTGTCACTCTTCAAAAAGGAGGCGACCGCAATCAGTCAGGACCTCATGATCATGGAGACCACTCAGCCTTCTTTCCATATTAGGCAAAACACTAGAAATCTTGATGTTGCAGTCCCTCGAAGGAGTCTTTGGCCGCAACCTCACAGGCAGGCAATACGGGTGTACCAAAGCGAAGGTCCACGCAGGATGTCATTGTCGAGATTCGGCGTGTTTCTGCTGGCACCGGCTAAGTACGTCGTAGCAGTTCTGATTGACATCAGAGGAGCGTTTGACAACCTTTTTGCGGCCAGCGCTCCTTAATGAGCTTAAAGATAGGGGAATCCCCGCGAACCTGTACTCACCGGGCTTCGTCAGAAGTTACCTGACAGACAGAACTGCTACGATCGAAAGTAGGCATGTCTCCGTCCGGAGAAAGATTGAGAAGGGTGCTCACAGGGCTCAGTCCTAGGACCAGCACTTCTGGAATGCCTTCTTCGAAGGTCTACTCAGAAACTCATGGAGACTGACTGCGAGCCGTACGCCTATGTGGATGACTTGACTGTGCTGATCTTTTGCAGAGTCAGTCCGCCAAATTGAAGAAAAATCTCACCATGTGCTCCGCACTGTCAACCAATGGTGCGAGCATGTCAAGATGCAGGTGGCTGAGGAAACCCAGCTAATCCTCTTGAAGGGGAAAGTGAATAATCCACCCACAATACGCTTTGGCGGCCACAGGCTCCTTCTTGAAAAGCACGTCAAGTATTTAGGAGTGAATATAGGTGAGAGGTGGGGTTTCAACCAACACCTCCAGTCCCTTAAAGGCACTACCATTGCAAGGTTTGCCTCACTGCGTGCCATTAGCAAGGCCAGTTGGGGTGTGTGTTACCACGTCACCATCCTCATGTATAAGGCCATCTATTTAGGTGTGATTGGCTACTGCCCCGTTGTCTGGGGTAGCAAACTAACAGTCAATCAAAAGAGAGTATTGGCCCAATCCCAGAGAGCTGCGCTCCTGTGGATCACCAAGACCTACAAGACTGTATCAACGGAAGCACTCCAGGTGATCACTGGTCAGTTACCAGTTGATTTGGCTGTCGAGTGCATGATTGACAAGTGGAGAGTGAAACGGGAGCTTCCCTCGCTTTGGGCTGAACTCCGTGCGGATCTCACCACAGAACAGAAACTTGCCGCCATCGACGAATGGGCTCTAGAGAAATGGCAAGCGAGATGGGAATCCTCGTCAAAAGGACGTGATACGTATGAGTTCTTCCCCAACATCCGTGAACGTCTTTCTAGAAAATGGGTTGAGCCAGACCACTGACGAGCCAGTTCCTCACGGGACATGGTGACTTCAATGCGCCGCCCACTTCTTTTCCCTGAAAGACTCTCCATTATGCACGTCTTGTGCCTCCAGTGCGGAGGAAACAAGAAACCATGTGCTGCTCCACTGTAGTTTCTACAACAGTGAGCGACGGTTGTTGGTAGGGCAAACGAACTTAGCAGCATTGACTGCTACAAAGGAAGCTTCATGACCATTTTGCAAAGTTCGCAAAGAAGGTGATGGCTAAGAAACGTGGTTATAGTTGATCTGTCCTTTTGAAACTTGCCACCCAAGTAAAAAGTAAGATCAGGTAGGAAACCAGATTATGAAATACTCCCAGATGGTACGGGATTCCTCAGGTGGTCGACCTCCGCTACGTAACACACGGGCAACAGCTCTCTACGGTGAGACTGGCTAAGACCAAATACCTGCCGTACCTCCACAGGTCTGAGTTCGGTGGATGCTGCAGGGGCCGGCCTCTTGCATATTAGCGAAACCGCAACTTCTATGACTGATATAATCCTCGTCGAGGGTTTAGGTACAGTCACCAAATAAAGAAACAGACCTGTCTGTGTGTATGTCTGTGTGTGTGTGTGTCTGTAGTTCGATTTGCGGGAGAACGGCTGATCCGATTGAGCTGGTTCTTTTTTTGTTTTGTTCGTTATTTTTTGTAGACACCAAAATAAGGTTATGGACGATTTCGGCCGATGGGAAGGGGGGTGGGGACGAAAATGTACCAAATTTTGGGTTTTTTCGCATTTTTCTCAAAATCGGCTCTAACGATTTTGATTAAACTTACAAATTATCTCCTACCAATCAATATCTAACTTTTCTTCTCTATACATATCTTCATGAAAATACGGTGAACGGAGATATAGGCCTATGACGCAAAAATATGTTTTTACGCTTTTTGGCAAAACGACTCAAGCGATTTTCACCAAACTCACAGGATGTTTTTAAATAGTTTATACCTACATATTGTTCTCAATAAATGTTCCTCTGACACTCCATTGAACAGAGATAAAAATGAAAATGTGTCGAAAATAACGTTTTTCGAACATTTCCGTAAATTCCAGGGTAACTTCTGACCAGATGTGATAAATTCTAATGGAGTGTCTTTAGTCACCCATACCAACATTTCATTCTCTATAATTATTTCTGTATATATATGTTGAACGGAGATATAAGCCAAGTTAACTCAGAAAAGGAGATTTGTCGAATATTGATTTATCGGAATTCCAATTTTCTCAAAAACGGCTCTAACGATTTCGATCAAACTTTCGGAGTACTTTCAACTAACGAGTCCCTACATTTAGTTCTGAATAAATGTTTCTGTAGAAATGCGTTGAACGAAGATATAGCACCCGCATATGTTGTTGGTGTTCGAACTTAAAGGGGTGGCGGAAAGTTGTGTGTTGCTACGCACCAGATATTTGAGAATTTCGTCGGCTCCGGTAATGGGCCCAAAATGTCACCCTATACATAAAATATTTCGTCTTCCCTTGCTGGCCACTTCCAAAGCCGTCCACTTTTTTCCATTGCTTTTATTGTAGCCCCGTTTGCATGTATTTTTGTAATTTTTCCTGGGTATGACAAACCATAGTAAATTGCAGCTACGAATTCCCCTACTTCTTTTCTGATGGGCTCAAAAGCCCATATGAGCAAGATACGCTCCCAGTTCACCCTCGTCACGTTTGGAGAAAATTTGTCGATTGGTTGAAACCAGGTTGAACATAAGAGTCCCGACGGCATAGCCTTTCAAGTGTCATGACATTAATTTTAAATTCTCTTGCGACGGTTTTGTACCCAGCTCCATCTTTAACTGCTTGGACCGCATTTTTCAAGGCCTCCGGATCGTACGGTACCCGTTTCATGGCCTCTCGCTTCGATACATACTTCCGCGGCGTGTAAAAGAACGGAAGAAATACTTCGTATTGCAGGTGAAAACAGACTAAAGAATTATAGGTGGGATACTTGATTCCGGGATCAAGCATCCCCTAGCAGAAGGGATCAACTATCCCGAACCAGCAACTTTTTTTAAATGGAAAAAAAAACATCAACAAGATAAAAACGTTTGAATCGGAAATAACTGAATTTATACAGCGAAATAGACACAATATTTCATAAACGCAAACAAAATATTATAAAGCACACTTACCAGAAGTTTTTCTGATTGCCTTATACTAAACAAAACAAGTAGGATGCGGTGAAAAACATAAATTACCAAGTATTTTTGCAACAATCTATTGTTTCTGTATGATGTTTACGCTTTGTACTAGCCATCATGGCGGCGTCCCAATGTAGCCAACAGAACAACTTTAAACACGTTTTGGCGGTAGTTTTAGATGGGGGATCATGTATCCTCGGGGATCAAGTATACCACCTCTCCCCTACCGTATTGACAAGTTAGCTTAAGTATTTAAAACAGTTGACATTAATTAACTAGAAAATTAATTAAGTACACGGTGCTTCACTTGATTTTGTAGTTAGTCTATGGAGATGAAATTGCAGAATACATAGCGAGGGCGGATAAGACGAGTCGTTGGTGGAGGAGGTGATAGACTATCAGCAGCGAGGGGGTTGAAGTGATCTCGGTTATTAATGATGAAGGTACTGGTGTGTTTGAAGAGCCGTTCGGTGGGATTAAGGATACGAAAGTCGTCGTAGATGGTTTTGTTTCTGACAAAAGAAGGAGAGTGGACGACACGGCGATGTAAGATCGTGTTTTGCTGCTGTTCGATTCGGCAGAACTCAGACTTCGAGCAGGTACCCCAAATAGGGAGGGCATAGGTCCAGATAGGGCGGATGAGGGAGAGGTAAATCATGATAACTACGTAACTTTGTTATGGATCAGTAAGTTAGGGTTGTTAAGAAGGGATTTCAGTTGATTAGTCCTCATTTTAATTTTTTTTTAGTAACTCGGTGATGTGGTCATGGAACGTTAATCTCTGATCCAATGTGAGGCGTGGATAACGGTGGGAGGTGGAGGACGGGATTACTTCATTGTCATACGTCAGAGGGTACGTCAATGAGCGTTTGTAGGTGTAGGTGACTGTTCGCGATTTGGTTGGGTTTATCATGTGCCTCCATTTGGTACACCACTGGCCCAGATCATGTAACATTTGCTGTAGGCGGTTAGTGGCTGAATCCGAGTCGGGGCAGCTCACTGCATAAACCAAATCGTCAGCATATACAGCTGAGAACTCAGGGGGTTTCGCGAGAGGGAGATCGTAGCGGTAGAGAGTGTAGAGGTACGACGAAAGGCCTTGCGTAACTCCAGCATTTATCGGCCTTACTGTTGAGAACTCTCCCTGAATAGAAACTTGGAATGTTCTACCGGTTATCAAGCTAAACAACTTGTTGGGAAGGTGTGGTGATAACTTTGATAGCAGACCCTCGTGCCACAGGCGGTCAAACGCCTGTTCGGCGTCAAAGTACGTTGCTTTACATACGCGATTGGCCTGGTAGGATGCTTTTATGAACGAAGTGAAGCGCTGGAGTAGGAGGGGAGAAGACAAGGAATCTGAAACTCTTAAAGCGTTTTGATGCAGACGTAGTGTTACGCATCACCCCCAAATTGCCGACCTGTAGAATTCCAGATGCAGTTTGGACGGTTTAATAAACTTCAATCAGCCTTTCGCCAGCCGGTATCTCTTGACCTCTCTTGACTTCTTATCTACTGAACCTGAGCATCTTCCCGAATAAGACTGATACGTCAGCAGTGTCAGAAGAAGCCTGGGGATTAGTGCTGTGTAGCAGAGATTTTGGGGAATGTTACACATCACTTACATTCACTCACCTAACCTACCTGTTGGTTTCTTTGTACACTATATTTCTGGCAAAGTAGGATAGCAGTCTGAATGCCCTTGAGGGATATGTTTTAATGTCAGCTTACGTAACGCACTCAGCGTCATGGAGAAATTCACGTCGTTCGTTAATGGTGGATGCAGGTGATACCCTCACTGCAGCAACAAACGGGCCTATAGTAAGGGCGTCCATGATCCTCAGATCATGGCCCCCCTGCACCGCCCCCAGGCCCCACGGCACTGGTCTCCATGGTGAGACGTCAGCTATGCGCCCCCACCCCCCACGCACAAAGCGGAGGATATCCGCAAGTTCTGCTTTCGCCACCTCTTCTGGCTGAAGAAAAGACCTCCCAAACACACATCGGCGCGATGCTGGGAGTCCATCACATACGCACAGCACATGCTCTGCTGTCTCTAGCCCCACCTCGCAGAACCTGCATATCTGAACCTCGCACTTGCCAATATTTGCAAGGTGGTACCTCAGCGGACAGTGACATGTGAACAGACCACATATGATCCTCATATCCTTCCTCCCCAGTGCAAGCACCTCCTTGGACCTCCCTCTGGAGAGCCAGATGAAGAGTTTTGACTGTCTTAAGTCCGGGAAACCCCTGCCAATGGGCAGCCCTGCGCCTATCTTCCCATTTGCCAACCTCTCTACGTAGGTGGCTCCTGGTAGTCCCAACAAAGGTCTCAGGGCGAATAGGGATCTGCGCTGATCCCTTCTCAGCCAACCTATCAGCCCGCTCGTTTCCCTCTATACCCTGATGCCCTGGCACCCAACACAGTGTTACACTGTTGTCCTCGGCCAGGGACTTCAGTCCAGTCAGACACTCGCTCACCTGCCGTGATGTAAGACAGTATGAGGCTAAGGCCTTGATAATGGCCTGACTGCCCACCATGATGTAGATTCTCTTCAGTCCCTTCTCTGCAGCGGCTGCACACAGACTTTTACCCCAGCCACCTTTGCCTGGAACACCGTAGCCAGCGAGCCAAATGGGATCGCCGCTCTGATTCTCGGACCATCTCCCACCACCCCCGCACAAAGCGAAGGATATCCCCAAGTTCTGCATTCGCCACCTCTTCTAGCTGAAAAGAGGGCCTTCTCTGATTCTGTGCCCAAAGATTCCTGCCCCTACAATGCCACCCTGCACTGAGCATTCAGTGTAGTATACCAGGGTTCCAGCTTCGAAAGCTTCCCACCTGGATTGCTCACGAATCAGTATCCGAAAGGGTAACACGAAGTTGAACTTTGCTGGCATTGAGTCTACCACATGCAGTTTGGGCCCCTCCACCTTCACCTTGTCAAGGATCAAGTGGCAGGACTCCCCCCCCCCCCCCCCGCATGATCAGACCCAACTCCTGAAGGAACGCCATCCTTTTAACATGTATATGGAGTGGAGCTAAATCTAGCACGGCAATCAGTGCAGCCGCAGGGCATGTTGTCATACAGCCTGTAATGGCCAGACACGCCCTACGCTGCAGTTTATTTAGTTGCAACTCCTCTGGTTTGTTTTCCACCCTAGTCCACCAGACCAGGGCTCCATAGGTGACAACAGGCCTAACAACCGCCGCAGTGTACAGCCACCGGATCATCCCAGGCCCCGCCACATCATAACCATACTGATATGTAGGTATATGCCTTCACTGGCATTACCTACTGATGAGCCAAATGTAAAATCAACAACGGTGTTGAGAAATATCCAGTACCTTATTATTACTGCAGATATTTTGGGTTCAACGGGGTTCATCAATAAATTATTTTAGTCTCGTTCTTTAACAACACTCAAGGTTTTCTTTTTTCTCTTAAAATAAGATTATCTCAGTTCTTACACGTCATATCCTTGACAAACTGCATTAAAATTGTACCCAAACCACTTCATTAAGGTATATTTAGAATATGTAGTTTTCGAGGAGTCTTTCTAGTTTATAGAAAGAAAAGTATCTCTCAAATATCTTTACTCATCGAGTCGAGTACTGCTTGGAAGAACTTGAGGCGCACGGTCACTAAATAAAAGCCGATGGACTCGACCGGTAAAGGAAATTAAGGTCGAGAACCCAAAATCAAGCTTGGTCACCTGCAAATCCGCCAAGCCTCTTCCATCACGCAAGAAGTGCCGGTTCAGAGAACAAACACGGCAAGGGTGGCAGAAACCTCATTCCGACTGGAATTCTCACTCATACTTTTCTTCGCCCCTCCCGCGTTGATTTCGTACATCTCTCCCGCAAATGGCTTTTCGGCTTCATTCAAAGCAACAGCTCGCAAATCCTTCAAGCCCCCCCACTCACTCTAGGGGTGAGAAAATTGGCCACTTGCTGGCGACGGATAAATCTGGTTCAGAGACATCGGCTTGTAAGCCCCTTCTTTTCGTCCAGGGGCCGGAAACGCTTTCCACTTAGACGACGTGCAGTTTTCGGACAAATGACTAACGAAACTTTTTAGGAACTACCGCAGACGTGAACAACGGCACTAACGAAAGCCATTTTGACGATTACACAGCTTTTCGTTACTTGCCGTGACGCGGAAACCTTCGAAAAATCCCCTAAACAAGGACCAAATTTCTTTTCAATCCTCCAGTACCTTCCTCCGGACTGCCCATAGAAATAATTATTTTACAAACGGTAATACTTCCTCTTCTCCACGCTCAAGGGAAAGACTTAAATCATAACAGAACCTCTGTCATGGCATAACTGACCACAGTAGTGAGGGGGGTGGTACTTTTGGGATGAGGGACGTAATCCCCCCCTGCCCACCCACCAGCTGATGTATGATGTCCCCCCTCTCACCGCCACAGCTGATCTGACGTCATCACGCCCCTCTCACCAACCCAGCTGATATGACGCAAGACCCCCCCCCCCCCTTACAGACTACAAACAGCTGATGTGACGTTACCCCCTCCTATGAACTACAGCTGACCTGAACCCCCCCTCAACATTAGTGTAACTTCTGAGAGGATCCTCTCCATATGACGTCATTTCCCCCACCACCATGAAGTTGCGCCAATTGTGGGGGCATGACGTCACACGGGGAGGATTTATAGTGGTGGGGACGATGTTCTTACATGGGGGGCAGTACTAGAAGTTACACTGATGCTGACGGGGAGGGGGGTGACGGCATACATCAGCTGGTGGGTGTGGAGGGGGGATTACGTCACTCATCCCAGAAGTGCCATCCCCCTCACTACTGACCACAATGACAAAGGTAATAAACACAACTGTGAAACAGACTCAGAGGGAGCAGTAGAAAAGTTTGGTGGATCGAGTTTCATACAAATGTGTTTGGAGGATTTCTTCTCCCACGGTTGAAGGTCGTGTCTGAACCCAATTTAACAATAACAATCATTCAAAATCAAATCAAGTTAACCAAGAAGCTCGGATGGTGATAAAAGACAATAAGGATACAAGAGATAAATGCACTAAAGATTTGCTCATCTTTCTTCAACAATATCAAAGTGGGGGAAAAGCACTGAAAATGAGAACTGGCAAGGAAGGCTTGATTGAAATGCGGTGCAGGGAACCGGAAATTTCAGAATACGCATGCATTAGGTTGGCTCTGAAGCCTCTCTCAATGAAGCGCTCTTCATTCTTATTCCCCTCACCATCACGATAATCTTGAAGCGTGCCATTTCCATTCATCCTCCCATACTGCCCAGCATTCCTCAATGTTTTCATTCTTGACCCCTACGAGATACCCTCGGGTCAGCAAGCTCCATTCTTCCGTTGCTGAGCACTGCAATTGAGCAACGTGTGCGTTGCACTTCCAGTCTTCCTCAGAGTGCAGCATAGCGCAAACGAATGCCACTGATGAGTTTTGGTGTTGTATGGCAACATACCTAAGCAATGGGAAAGATCTTCGCCATGCATCTTCTATGCGTGAGCCTGAAACTCGGGTTTTGAGCCACTGCAGATGTTGATTCTAAAAATTTGTGGTAATTTGTTGAGTAATGCGCAACTGGCTATATTAAGAAATCAGGAGAGCTCGGCATGATCACAGACAGATGCCTAGGTACGAGTTCGACAAAATAAGAAGTGCAAGCAGCTTTGGAACAGGGAAAGTCGTCGATTTCAGCCTCCCAAGGGTATCAACGTCAGATGGACGTAAGTCCCTGGGAATAGTGGACTATTTCTCGTCCACTCGCCCCAAGGCCATTCAACACATTGCATCAGGTTGGTCCTCACGAGAATCTTGCAGTGCGCCGTCATTCCCCAAACATTCTCCCAAAATTCTGGGCAGTATGGGAGGTTCAGAAACCGTGTCTTCATTCTTGATCCCTGTTAGATACTGGCCCTGGATCAGCAAGCTCCAACCTCTGCTGGCTGAGCACTGTCCGGGCAAAGTGACCTGTGGACCTCCAGTCTTCCTCGGAATGCAGCATAGTGCAAACGAATGCCTCTAGTGTGAGCTGGCCCACTGTGTCTTCCACCATGAACCACTGCCCTCCCCGTCTTTAGTACGTGATTACAGCATGGGGAGCATAATCTATCATTTCCCTACAGTGCGGGCAAATTGGGCTTGCTGGCTTTCCGATTTGGTGAAGGCTCTGTGTTCTTAGGAACCGAATGAAATCCACCTCACCGTGGCACAGCCAGAGCTGTGGACCATGTGCTGGATTCAGCTGCCTGGTCCGCCAGGCATCTGCGTCTTGGGACGTCCACGCTCTGGGCTACGTACCAGTCGTCTTGCCACCTCCCAAGGGTCACAGCCTTTCTTCACCTCTTCTGGCGCTGTACCCTGGATGCTCTCTTGACAGGTACAGCTCCTCTGCACGGCTGTTAAAAGGTGGAACGGGATAACATTGACCACAATCAGTACTACCTCCTGAGAAACCGTCGAGTACGAGCCAGCAATGAGGAGAGGGCCTCTCTGCTGCGCACACAGCACAGCCACAGCCACGACTCCGCTTACTTACGTCGGCATTCTGTATGTATAATAGCTAAACCCATGTTGAAAATCGTTCTTGCACGTAGTTGCTGTCTAGAGATTTTTATGACATGAATACGAACGAAGTGATTATCGTATTGCACTGAAGTTGACTCGTACAACTTCCTAATCCAATTCGAAATTACGTTTGATTCTTCCGGATTACACTAAGAAGTAATCCTCTCAACAACCTGCAGAAAATTAGATAACAGCTGTACTCTTGGCATTAGCAGTTAGATTAGCCTAAATCCGATATAAAGGAAGGCATTAAAACTGTCTTCGAATCTCCTGACTTTGCTAACTCCTCCTTCGTCCACGTTTTGCCTCATCCCAGCGTGCTAGGTCTTTACTGAGGCGATTCCTATTTCAGTGATCAAGAAAAACGGCGATGGCTGCGTCCGCGTCATTTTCACGTCATTCGCGTCACTTTTATAGAAAAACAATTATCTATTTATGTACACAACGTTAGCATTGAACTTCATTATTATTGTGCTTTGTTCAACAATAATGAGGCAGACTTCATGCGTGTATTATTCTATTTACTGTGTTACAGCTATTTTTTTCATGCTAATATTTCGCTATTCGCCACCAAAGCACATAAATATCCGACTCACTCCAGGCACTCTTTAACTGTGGGACCTCGAAAGGTGACGTTGAAGGTGGATACCGTCTAAAGAGCATGTGGAGAGGCACTTTCAGTCTCAGGCCCAAGCAGAGACACCTAGGTCGTTATTGTCAATATGGGGCGTGAGAGTGAAAAGGCGATCGATACCAAGTAGAGTTGCTTAATGGAGAAAACGAACCAGGCCTGTGGAGACCTATAGTTCCATGGCCAATGGGGCCAATCATGTCCATTTATGGCTCATGGCTCCGCGGGTATAGCGGCACCATGGGAGTGTCACTCATGGTGGGAGGGAGAGAGACACCTCGCCTCAAGGCCCCATCTACAGTTGGTCCACGCTTGTGCAAACGTGCGAAGCCGACGGGCTGCTGCCTTGCCAGGAGGCGGCCACAACCATCAGCAGGGTGCTTCCGCCACTCCCTTACTCTCACGTCCTCGTAAACAGGACACGCGTAAAGGCCGCATGGGCAGTCCTCGAATGCCCCACGGCTGGAAAGAAATGGAGCCTCTCATTAAACGCACCATGTCCTAAGAGGAGTTGCACCTCCGAAAACGATGGCCTCACTAGCAGAAAGATGCTGTGGAGGTACCTCGCAGTCGCGCCTGCATCCCATCTAACTTGCCAGAGCTCAGTAATCCTCTTCAGTGCTATGGAGTGCTCAAGTAGAGTTGCCAGGGACTTGCGGTGATAGTTCGGTCCAGGCCGTATTTTTTATGTTGCTGCCGTTCCGCTATTCGTAAAGTTCTCTGTCGTTTCACTACCACATACGCAAACGGTTATTCATTCAGTTCTTGAGATTCATTTATGCGACAATTCACATTACCAGAGGACTCGCTGCAGAGGCATTAGATTGTATCATTGAAGAATAACAGGTCGACGATTATCAAGAAATATCGCGGGTTTTACGGCAGCTGCGGTGTTTGAATGGCATTTTAAGCGAAATTCCTAGAGAGCATGACAATACAGACGCGCTCAATAAAGATGAGAGGTAGCGTTTCAGTCAACACCTCCAGTCCCCAAAAGTTGTGCCAAGACCAGGAGTGATTGATTGGTTACTGCCTCGTTGTTTGGGGTAGCAAACTCGCAGTTAATCAAAATGAAGTACAAACCCAACCCCAGAGAGCTGCACAGAGGCCTACTAAACCGGTGAAGTGATGACTGGCCAGTCACCCGCTACACTCGGCCGTTGAATGCATGATGGACAAGTGGAGAGAGAAGAGATTCCCTCTCTGTGAGCCGAACTCCGCATAGACTAGAAAGAAAGTGTGTAAAGCTAGACCGCTTGACAGCGAGACATAACGACTTCAATTTCTTTTCTCACAAAACTCCCCATCCTGGACGCCCTGCGCTTCTAGTGTAGTTTGTTTCTGACAGTCGGTTGTTGGAAGAGCAGCCAAACCTTCCAGCTTTGACCGCTGCTTAGGAAGCCTACAACCGTTTCTGCTCAGTTTGCTTGAAGGTTATGACAAAAAACGGGATCACGGTCGATATCTCCCCGTATCAGAGTAAATAGTTATATCTGGTGGGAGATTTGAAACTCTTCCCAAATGGGTGAGAATTCCTAGGGTAGTACCGCCAGTAACAGAAAATTCTCTCTAGCAGGAGAGTGGCTAAATGACAACTTCCACAGGTACGGGTTGGGTGGATGTTGAGCGAGTGAACCTGTTCTTACATGCCAGCGATACCACAACGTCCATGACTTTCGACTGCCGTAACTCTCTTATGAATGTTAAAGGACAGCCCCCACAGATGCGTTATGGTGTGATTGTCTATGGAATGCCATCAAACGAAAGGATTATCAACGATATACCGAAAAAAGAAAAAAATAACGCGAAGTGGCAGTAATCATAAAACTATCGCTCTGTGGAAAAGCTCGGAACGTAACAGAAAACGCGAGGAAAGTTGTTCCCATTCTGCATGTCTGAACGTTGCGTTGAACGGGAAATGGGATATGAGACCAAAGTAAGCGGCATCCTCGGTGCATTAACCAACAGGCGAGAGGAGGGGGGGGGGTCTGAGGTGCGTTGAATTATTCAGAGAGGCGGTATGGTAACACGGGGGTCGTAACAACAAGAAATGCCCGACATCCCTAGCCCGTCCAGATCCCCCCTCCCCCCACCACCGGGAGACTGGAATCGGGCGAAAGGGTAATGAAGGAGTTGACTATTAAAACTTCATGTTTGGTCATCAACTCGCGATGGGAAACTTATCAATCCGCCGGCGGGCGTTTTCAGGGCGACTTTCAGATTAGTTCCACGGTTTCCCGTTAACGGGAATGTATTCTCGAAATGAACTCGTCTCTTGTCTCTCGTCGAAAGTGTGAATGTACAACCCGCTGAAACAAAAAAACAGCCACGCGCTTCGCTTTTGTTCATTTAAACGTTGCACATGAAGACATTGATTAGCCATTATCCAACTGAACATCATCACAACGAGCCTGGGGGCTGGAAAATTCCAAGAAATGCGGGCAACCCTGCATCGTACATTAAACACTGACAGTGGTATTGCATTCAGCGTCCTAAAACGCAGGAAGTGCAGAGGTCAGTTCGTCGGTTCCAGATAAAAAATGTTTTTTGTTTGCCTGCGTAATATGTCAGGCATCCTAGTTTGACTCTATGGACCACCCCTCTGGAGCCCAACGACACTGTTAATTTACATCTCAGTTTTACATGACTGATCAGCTAAATCTAGCTCCTAGAGACGTTTACTGTTTCCTATTTGTACAGAAGGACAAGCGACGAGTTGGCCGTCAGCGCCATCAACAGCTGAGACACATTTTGAATCTAATTTTCGAGCGTGCTTAAGTCCAGTATCCCGACTCAGGAATTGACTATGAACCAAATGCATTCGAACATCCGTTCATTCGTTGTTTTTTTTTATTGCGCTTATTTTCAAAGACACGCAGTACTCCTCAGCAGGTTTTCATTTGCGATGACGGATCAACCAAAATAGTTGCCTCGTGCCCAGCAGAACTGCGGAATTATGTCTGCAAAACCGCTGACAAACCAAATTTGTTCAGCGCCGAAAATCAAGTTAAAAATCCTAATCGAATATTTTTCCCTTCCTCCGCGAAACTATTCTTCTTGGCTTCATTCCCGTCGCACGAAACAAAATGGTGGAAAGAGTAGGAAATGAAATAAAACGCAAACGATCCAGAAAAGTCGCAAAAAAAGAACGTTCTAATTCATTTCCCGGGAGTCATTAAGAACTCCGAAAATTTATGGATGCCCTGGGAGAAGGGGGTCTCATGGGCGACGGTGAAAGAGGATCGTAACCTGCGACAATTTATAACAACCGGTCGTAACTAGATCACATTTTTGGCGCTCATTAAAAAAAACATTTTGATTTCTGGGTGACGAGCGCAATTGGATCATTTGGGGACGAGGAACGGAACGGTCATGAACAGCTAGACCCAGTATTACTGCTCCGAGACCCATCCCATTCAATTCAGCATCAAATACTAGTAAACCTGGCTACAATTGAACTACGGAAACTAAATATTCCCCTGGCGCTAGGCGCTCGTAAACGTCTGTAGGCATTTATGATCCGATGGAGGGGTGTGTGGAAGAAGTGGCCTTGGAGCCGTCGGGCAAAAAGAGTTGGGGAATTCGGGACGGGGGCTTCCAGCAAACCCGTTGCGAGTCAAGGGGGCGGGTGATTTGCGTTTGATATGACGGGAGGGAGGGAGTACTAACGACGTAACATTGACTTCCGCTGTAATTCCATCGTTATACTGCGTTTCGTTAATTTTTTAAACCATTTTTTGCCCATAACAACCATGGGCTTCGTCCGATCGGATTGCCGAGATGGCAGGCACAACTAGATACCAAATGGGATTTTTGACCGAAAAACCGAATGTTTCCGGGCCCAAAACGGCCCGGCCGGCGGGCGGACATTGCAAATTTTGAATCTCCATGTCTTGAAACGCTAAGTATCAAATTTTGAGGAGGGGGGGGGGGGTTGTAAAAAAGGTAGTGCGATGCTAATGATCCAAAGAAGGCAAAATCTTTGACAAGCGCTCGTAGGATGCGACTGAGCTGGCGATGGCAGAAGGAGCAAGTGAAGAGGTGCTTGCAGCCCCATGAACTGGTCAGCTTCAGGTCTGTTTCCTTCTTAAATGACTTTCTGAAACCTCAAAAAGGGTTATATCAGTCTACTGTCATGGGGGTTGCGGTTTCGCTGTCATGCAAGAGAGCCCAATGCGCAACATCCACTGAACCCAGACCTGCGGGGGTATGAGAGGTATTCGGTCATACATTAGTCCCCTGGTGTACGGCTGTTGCCACGTTATAGGGCTCCAAGGTCTGACCACCTGAGGAATGCTGATTCTAAAACGTTTATTCCATCTTTTGAACATGTAGAATTCACTGTGAATGTTTCCAACCATTTCGATCGGGCAAAAGTTTGCCCACGACACGAACTCAGCTCGACTTACTGCACATATTTCACGTAATAATACTGTCCTCCTAACGCTCACCGAGTTTCTTTTTACTTTACTTGGCTCTACAAAGTAGGAAGGAAAGTTTTGTAATCGGCTGAAAAAGGTTTCTTTTAGTTTTCTTCAGATCTTTACGTTTCAGACCCCTCTGAGTCCGAAAAACACTATTTGGGAAAATGGTCTGTGTATGTGTGTCTGTGAACAATTTTTAGAGAGAACCACCGCACCAAATGCACTCAAACTTGATATCTAGCCCGCAGGCTACCATGGAACGCCAAAATAAGGGTATGAGCAAAATCCACCGAAAGTTAACTATAGTTATCATAGTGATCAAAACACCAAATATTTTTCTTCTCAAAAACAGCTATAACGATTTCGATTACATTTTTTATATTGATAGCTCTCAATAAGGCAATTATACCATAAAATTATCATTCGTCGGAAAATGACGAGAGCAGCACAATAAATTACCAAAACTTTCGACGAAATCGATTTTAGTGCGGTTTTTAGAGAAAACGACCGTACCAAATCAGCTGAAACTTGATGTCTAGCCTACAGGTTACCATGGGACGCAAAAATGAGGGTATGAACAAAATCCACCGAAAGTTAACTATAGTTATCATAGTGATCAAAACACCAAATTTTTTTCTCAACAACGGCTCCAACGATTTTGATTAAATTTTTTATGTTGATAGCTCTCAATATGAAAAATATACCATAAAGTTCCCATTCGTGGGAAAATGACGAAAGCAGCACAACAAATTATCAAAATTTTCGACGAAAAGAGTTTTTAGCGCAGTTTTTTCCTTATAAACTCCGCTGGAATGTTAGTAGAATGTTTAAAAAAAAATTGGTATCGTAGTCCAATCCAATACTTATAGGGTAGGTGTTTAAAAACGCTCATGAGATACATGGGGTCTTATTCCAGAAATTCCTGAATTTCAACTACTGCCGTTTCGCTTACTACCAGTTCTAAAAGTTTTACCCAATAACTCTGCAAAATAATTACTATCCTTCTTCAAAAAATTAGTGTTTACAGCTCCATTAATTATCTGTGTAGCAATTGCTCAATAATGGTCCTGGAATGAGTACGAGCACAATAAATTTCGGAACTGTAAGCGCTACTGCTTCCTGCTGCTGTGAAGTGTTCTTTGACCAAATTCAAATGAACTGAGTGGTAAATGAATGGATTAAGTAGACAAAGCCATATAGAAAGTGAATTGACGTAGAGCTAAGGAAAGTTGTGTGTTGCAACGCACCAGATATTTTCATACCGTTCTGCAACTCCCCCTCTCGTGTGCCCAACGATCGCTATTCTCTGAAGTGAAGTAAACAATATCCCTCTTATGTGTGCATTCATTCAGTCATTCAACTGAATTGATTTATCCCACTATACTTGACTTTAACCACCAAAGCGAAACCTAGTTAAAAATGACGCGGCCATATTGAGCAGGTTGAACAAATTATCGAGTTACAGAGACATTATTTGTAACGCGAGTTACAATAAAGAAGGAATCGCTCTCAGGCCAAGTCTCACTACATTATGTTGATGCCATGGAATATTTAACGCCCCGTTCATAATTCATAGGCCCCATTAGCATCAACATGGGAAACAACCTGATGTTGGTTCAAATATCACATTTCCCTCAGTGTTTTAAAGTGCGCTCCCGCGGAAGTTAAATATAAATGCAAAAAGCGAGTAGCTCCCCGGTCTGCGTAATGAAGGTAACCCTAGAAGCTGAGGAGGTGCCACAGACGGAGGAACTACTTGTCACAGACTTCAATGGGGTGTGTCTTGACCATAATGTTGTGGAAGGAAGAGCGGTGAATTCACTCGCTAATAAAGACTTGGCAGGTCACATTTGTGAAAGAGAAGGGAAGCAGGAGGAGAAAAAAAAGAGTTACATCCGCGAGAAGGGTGAAGAAAAAAAAAGTCGCTAACAAAAGAGAGCCATAACAAAAAGTCACGAGGACACGGCCGAAGGGATGTGAGGAGGTTGGAAGGTGAAAACCGTGAAGTGGGTTTGCCTGAGACAAAAGGGGAGAGCCTGGAAGAGAGACATCCACTCTAGTTGAGTATCCTCACCACCCTCCACAGCGCCCATCATCCCTGGTAGCCTCCCACCCCCAACGCGCTCCTCTTACCACCACACCCCGGCCGTGCCAAACGTCTACCGCCTCCTCCTCATCTGCCTTCTGTTCCTGCCACATAATTGCAACCCTCCCGCCCTTACGGTTCTCACAGCCCGGATCTCTAATTGTCACAGAATGAGTGTTCATTGTAGTACATTACCATTAACCTTTTCTGTTTGCTATAAATGATGATCCCCTCCCCTGAGGAGAAAGGGCATACGTGCCTTTCTTCTCTGTACAACTATTATTACTGCTCCCGTTATACGTAGATTATTAGCGTTCCTTCTTTTCCAGCTGCGCCCAGCATCTGTACCCCGACGTAACAATGAGGAGTAATACACTTGAAAACGAGTGAATGTTCTGGCTATTAGTACTTGTAGATCGTGAGTTGAAACCCTAATTTGTAACAACTCGCAACGCTTGATATTACATACGACTCTTTTTCCCCCACCTGGTTGAAATTTGCATGTAGCCTCCTCACCATACTATACGATTGGTTCTTAAAATTAATTTTTACGTTATTTCCAGTGCAAAATGGGTATTGTTGGGTGCACGAATGGGGGAGCTTGAAACAGAGAAATAAATGGACGTGGTGAGCGTGAGTGAGGTCTGTACTACACTTGACAGAATAGCGATATCAGTTGGAGTGTGGGGTATGTAAACGCGATCAAGGAGACTCTCAGTACCTGTGCACTGGTTGTGGAACGCTAAGTTGAGGGAGTTGTGAGTAACGAGAGATTTGAGAGACCCATGAATTGAAAGAACTGAGAAACGACCGTCGTTTGCGAGTACTGACGAATGACTGACTGTAAGGAGGAGCTGTGTGTTGTGGAGAGGAATATGAAATTGAGAAATAGGAAAAGCTAGTTGGGATTGAAGTCCAGGAAATTAGGAAATCTGTTGTCACTTGGAAATAACTGGGGAGTGGGACTTCCACAGGTATGTACTGAGGTAGTTTAGAGATGCTTTTGAAGAGCTGCTGACTCAGGCAAAAATTACGGCAAATCGCGGGATGCTCCAATCCACAGTCCCCGAGTTATGTCGAGAATTATGAACCAATGTCTTTTGTTTGTTTTTTTTTTTTTACCCGAGGGCGTGTGGGACAAGTCCCTTTGTCACTGCGGCCGCATATGGGCCTATTGTGACGCTGGCCCTTTCTTAGTAGAAGGCGTCGTACATACCCGCCCCCCTTAGGAAGCCGAGTGTGTCCTTCACCTCAGAGTCCGCTATGGTTTGGGGTTCAGTGGTCCCCTGAACGAAGTATTCAAAGCGTTTTGCTGCCAAGGCAGGGCATTCACATAGGATATGCTCTGCTGCCTTGTCCTCCTCACCGCAGAGTCTGCATTCCACCGCCTCTGAGATGCCTATCTTGTTGAGGTGATTTCTGAGTGGGCAGTACCCTTATCAGTACCCTCAGATCTTGTCAAGAGAGTGTCAGCATCGCCTTCGCCCTTTGAGAGGAAGGCGTGACAAGCCTTTTCGCCTGTCTTAGTCCTGGCTGGCGATGCCAATAGGCGCCATTTTCCTGTATCTCCCATCGAGCAACCAGACGGTTCAGGTGACTTTTCGTCAGACCCACGTGTGGTTCAGGCCCGATGGCGATGGGTAGGGATTCTGTACCCCTTTTTGCAAGGCGGTCAGCCTTTTCATTGCCCTCATGCCCCCTGTGAGCCGGCACCCAAATGAGAGAGAGCCTGTTACGGGCACCAAGCTGCTTTAGGGCATGGAGGCATTCCCATGCCAGCTTAGACCTAAAACTATAGGCTGCGATGGCCTTTAAGGCGGTCAGCCTGTCTGAGAAAATGTAGCCCTTGAGCCCTTTGTTCAGGATCTCTTCTGCGATCTCTTGGGTTTTGCCCATTGTTCGCGGCTGCTTATTCAGTCAGCATGCTGACCTTATTCACAGCTGGCCGCAGACATGCCCCTGGGGACAATGCGGTGGCCGTTCCACTATCCACAACCCATGGTCGCGCCTGGTAGCATGGGCGATAACCCAGAACCAGAAACCAATGTCTTAACCACTAGACCACGATCGCCCGGTGCCTTTTATAGGAGTCAGTCAGTACAGGTACAAACAAAAAGGTTGTGATAGAACGGTTTTTAGAGAAAAGGATGAATTTTCGAAGGGCCAGTGAGTACCGTTAAGTGCGAGTGAGGATATTCCAGGGGTCGAAGACCCAGCTAATTCGGTATGCGGCGCTGAACACATATGATCAGACCACAGATAAATTCAAAACGTTTTCTCACCCCTTCCCCTCATCACGCTGTCTCTTTACTAGAACCTACATCATGGTGGACAGTCAGGCCACTCCCAAGGCCTTAGCCTCATTCTGTCTTACATCGCGATAGGTGTGGTAGTGTCTGACTGGACTGGCCCTGGCCGAGGACAGCAGTGTAACACTGTGTTGGGTGCCAGGGCATCTAGGTATAGGGGGAAACGAACAGGCTGATAGGTTGGCTGAGAAGGGATCAGCGCAGATCCCTATTAGCCTTGAGCCTTTTGTTGGGACTACCAGGAGCCACCTACGTAGAGAGGTCGGCAAATGGGAGGATAGGTGTAGGGCTGCCTGGCTTCAGACAGTCTAAATTCTTCATCCGACTCTCCAAAGGGAGGTCCAAGGAAGTGCTTGTGCTGGGGAGGAAGGATGTGAGGATCATATGTGGCCTGTTCACAGGTCACTGTCCGCTGAGGTACCACATTGGAAATATTGGCAAGTGCGAGGTACAGGTATGCAGGTTCCACGAGGTAGGGCTACAGACGGCAGAGCATGTGCTGTGCGTATGCGATGTACTCGCGGCATCGCGCCCTTGTGTGTTTGGGAGGCCCTTTCTTCAGCCAGAAGAGCTGGCGAATGCAGAACTTGCGGCTTTCCTCCGCGTTATGCGGGGGAGGTAGGGGCGCATAGGTGACGTCACACCAAGTGAGACCAGCGCTGTGGGGCCTTGGCGTGGTTCAGGGGGGCCATGATGTCCAGTCAGGGTATCACTTGCACCCACTGTTTCAAAAAAAACAAAAAAACTTACCTCCTTAATGCCCCTCAACTCGAAACATTTCTGCAATACGTCGTGTTTGGTATCGTTTCCTAGGTATTTTTGTATGCTTTGTCGAATATAAGGAGTCTCAGTGGTCTAGGAATGCGCCCAGGTGGTATCACAGTCGGTACAGTTGGGCCAACTCCAAATTGAAGGAGCTCAAATGTCAATTAGGTGATAGTTAACGTTTCTCCCTCGTCTGCGCTCATTTCCCACTGTTAATGCGGACTGTATAATTTGGACTTACCCAGTCGAATTCTGGATGCCGCCAAAGCTTGTGTGCTCCTCTGTTGAAGGAGGAAGGATAAATAGAAAAGGAGAAAAAAGAATAGGAGAGAAGGAAGAAAACAGCCCAGATCAAATGCACCAAACAAGTGAGAACTAAAGAATGAAAAACCCAACTAATAAGATAATAGACATGCAGATTCTCTCTATAGACCTGGCCACAAACAACATCAGAGGGTATGTCCTCACGCATTGCAACACTGTGACCATCTAGCGTAATATTGACAGAACGGCGCAAACACCCACACTTGCACGAATCTCACTCCAAACATCCATCACTTTTGAGTGGCCTCGTTTCAATTGCCTTGCGCCCCTTAGAAAATGTCAATGTATTTAGAGATTGTCAAATGGATAGTGAACAAAGCGTATCATCCATAGACCATCGTTCAAGGCTAACAAACTCATGAAAGTGTTGTTAAAACCCAACCCACAACTATTTTCCCTCTTAAAACACAAGTAGAATATTGTACTGACTGACTCCTATTGAAGGCACCGGGCGATCGTCGTCTAGTGGTTAAGAGAGTGGTTCATAATTATCGACAAAAGTTTACTATGGTAATGTTACGTATCATTTACTGGTATTTTTCGACGCTGAGTTGAACGTTATGAGTCTCAGAGGTGTGCGACAATAAACCATCGTGCGTTTTTAAAGCAGATACTGTCCGATGGGCGGAGGTGTGTTATCATTAACAAATAAAGGAGGAGTGCCTAAAAATTATCCCGTCGAAGAGCCGTCACGGGGATCAATGTTGAGGAGTTCGGCATGTTTGATGTTGGTGTAGTGGATCCTTAGGGCAGTTGGGAGTAGTGGCTCCTCGGTCGCTCTATTACAAGCCGTTTTATGCGGAAGGTATCGTGTGCAGTTAGTATTACTTTCTGCAGTGTTTTTTGGGACGAAGGAGCTGAATATAATGAGAACTATCATTCGAGAAACGATAAATCCAGGAGCTTAGAGCGCAGTCTTCGCTATTAATCCATTTATAATCGTCTAAACAGCTCGAAGTAATCGAAATTGTTTCCCGCGCTGCGGTGATTTTGAGCGTGCCAACTAAGAAGTTGTGTATCGACTGAAAAGGGGAAATTCCTTCCTCTCGCCGCCGTCAAGTTTTGTAGGTAACATGGGTTAGGTCTCTGGGGGGCTATCAATCTCCATGCTAATAGAGAACATCCATTATCAACTGGGATTGAGGGAGATCAGCCCGGAAACATGCAAGTTTTCCAATAACTAATTTCTCCGAGCTATGTCGTTACAGAAGGGATTAATCGTTGGGATTTTGAGCAAAGGGCGCAACGTTTAGTCGGGTCGTTGATGAAACAACGCTGGCAACTAGCGGTCCTTCAATTTGAGGCTTAATCCATGAACGCGAAGATGAAGACCGAGACAAATGTGTGCAAGGACGTGGTTTGCAGCAGGTTCAGAATGTTACACACTTACGTGACCAAACATAATGAGCTAGTTGCAACTTGAAGTTCTCAGGAAGTTGAAGTTCACTTGAAGTTTGCAGTAAATATGGTGAGGCAAATTCTACTACTCGAAGGAGCGCACAACTATATAGCGGAAGTTATCATTTCTACCTGGCCTACACTTATATCCTGTACTACCTCCCACGGTAGGTAGGAGAGAGAGGTAGGGGTCGTCAGCTCGGCGCTCGGGAAAAACCCAGCTCCAGTGACGTAACTGGTGAAGACCCTTTCCAATTCACCGTTCTCTCGCGTATGTGAACATCGTTATTGTTGCTTTTGCTAGGGTACTTACTGCTCGGATATGGTGTGTTGTGCAATTGCTGGTTGTGCCCACAATTACAATGTACCTAAAAAGTCTGAATTTCATTTTCACCGTTTTCCGAAGGACATAATAGTGCGGTCAATGTGGGTGAATGTTTGCAAGCGGGCTGACGCATTTTCGGCGGATCATTCCCGCGTCTGTTCTGTTCATTTTGATAACACGGACTACATTCGAGACTTGAGAAATGAACTGCTCAATACCACCCCTAAATTTTAGCTAAAACCGGATGCGGTTCCGCATTTGTTCCTGCCGAAAAATTGTTCTTTGGGCGACTCAAATACACCTTCTTCTCTGGCTCGGAAGGTAAGAGTAAACAAAAGGAATTCGCGCAAGGAATTTAACGATCTTTTGAAATCACCATTAAAAGAAACTAATGAAAATGTGACAGATGAGATTACGAATGAGCTAGACGGAAATGTGGCTACGATTTCCATTGAAATGAATGACAAAGAACAGCCATCAGAGTTAGTGTTCGTTTTTATTGAAAATATGAGGCTGAAAAAAGAAAATGAAATTTTAAAGCAACGTCTTGAAGAGCTAACGGAAGAACTAGCTAAATTTCGAGATATGGCAACGGTTTTTGATGGCCAATTTTCCTCGAATCAAAAGCAAGCACTGGTTGGTGTAAAAGTTGGAACTCGGACCTTCATCAGAATGAAGAGACTTAATAAGAGTGCGTCAGAACTGAAGCAGCAGAAGCCAGGAAAACGTAAAAACTCAAATGAACGAAAAATCGCGAAAAAAATTCGTAAAATAGTTAAATAGTGTAAAATATGTACCTAATTGTACAACTGAATACAATTTTGACTGAATGTTCACACAACATGTGTAAGGATATATAAATATATGTGTATACTTTATTTCATGATATTATTTAAATAAACTTAACATAAGCATGGGAATTTTGACATGTTTTTAATTATTTCAACCCTGTTTACACTCGTCAGTTTGGCTCTTTTGCTTTTAATTTTTTATTATAGGTATTCCTTCCTTCTTAGTCAAGATTGGAGAGGGAATAAACAATTAGCAGAACAAGTTCTAAATGAGGATATAGGTTGAACCACTTGGCGCTTTCTCGAAAAACGTTCAGTTGAATGCAAGAGAAACGGAACGCTGGTCTGGACTATTCACCAGTGACGTCACTCGGCGTCGACCGCTTCCTAACGACCCCTACCGTGTCTCTTCTACCTACCGTGCTACCTCCCATCTCACCCCACATCTTTTCGACTCCTTACCTATTGCCTACAGGCGCCTAGAATGCGTCAATTGTCGTTGTAATCAGGTTTCACATCATTTACTAGTATTTTTCGATGTTGTATCAAATGGAATGGGTCTCAGAGGTGTGAGTCCGATCTATGATGCTGCACAAGAGAATAATAAACTGTTGCGTAAAATTTTCAGTGTTTTATATAGAACATTGAGCTGAATGTTCAGCTCATGTAAAACGAAAAACCAGGTTTGATTAGTTGCTATAGCGATAAAAATTCATCACACCAGTGCTGTTCTGGTCATTTCCCCACAGGCGACCAAACTGTTCACACACAATAGTGTAGGAGAAAAACTACATTACCGCATTGGGTCGACTTTATTCAAAACGTTACCGTTGACACACAGGGCAACTACTGAAGAAGTTGCTCTGGCCCTCGACACTCCCAGAGTTAATGCCACTGGAGATGAGCCAGCTCAACCGTATTTCGGCGGAATGTGAGCGTCTTCACTAATTTAAAACTACTTTTGAAAATTCACGAGTCATTCAACATAAAACTCACTCTGTTTCGACCAATGAGAAAATTCGTTTCGGCCAGAACAGATCGAGTTGCGACTGACTGTTGCGTCCTCGACGTTATACTCTTTCGCGAGCTGCTCTTCAAGTTCAGGGACCTGTACGAAGCGAATAAATATCCGCGTTCCTATCAAATTCAGAAGATCCCAGTATTGTCATAGCCAAGCTTTCCTCCCTCACATCACACCCGTCCTCGTTCTGCATGCGTCCCAGATTGAGAGTTGAACGTACTGGATCCAAATAAGGGAATAGGGGCGAAGATGCGCAGTGAGCCTGCCAGCACCGATTGTTCTGATGTTCGAGAGGTTAATCATCGAAGGGATTCATGTTGAAAGGGCTGAAACGGCACGAAACCGGCTGCATCATTATTCATACCTGGCCAGTAGTGCTTTGACTTTATTGATTGGAGGGTCTTGCCAATTTTGATCCCTCATTTCTTGAGGACGATTGCGACAGCTAAAGGGTAAAAACGCACCACCTTCTCGGGAGTCCATCACCGAGACCATCCTTCTGTTTCTACTCTCGACTTAACTGCCTAGATCAAGCAAACCAGGCTTAACCATCGCTCCTGCCTACCTGGTCGATCGAGGACATGCTCAATTTAACCTGGGGAGCCATGTACCGCCCAAGAAACGGCGATATCGAGACGAAGGACTGAGCATCAGCATTCTCCCTCTAGAGAGAAGGCTTCACTCTCGTTTCTCCTCCTTGCTGTTAACCATATCACCGGCACGAGGAGTGATAGTACCGGCTTGAGAACCGAATTCGAGGTGGTGAGTAGCCCAAATACGGAGTTAGCCGAATCGCGAGTGCTTGCTCAGCAGAGTTCGGTCGCGAGCCTTCCACCAAAAACCCGAGGTCTCTCTCCATTTCCGTCCCCCGAGGTAGCAGGTTGCCCTTTAATAGCTCCGAATATTATTATCTAGTCTCCACAGTTTTTCTCATTCCTAGTCTCCCAGTACCTTCTTTTCCTTCCCTATCACCACCCATCTCTTCGCACCTTTTCCTAATCTTATCGCGTTAATCCTCCGACCCTCAGTTTCGGCCACGTCGGAGCATTACAATAGGTCTTATCAAAACCATCTCAAAATCAGGTGTTAGCTCCAGGATGCACAACTATTGGCCGCTGTCGATGTCGGCAGTCCTAAGGACGAGACTCTCAATGAATAAGGTATTCCCCCTAAGAAGGGTGGTTCAATCACGACCAACTTGCTTCAGTTCCGGCAATTTGTTTTGGACACCTTCCCCAACGGTCTACAGGTTAATTGCATTTACACGGATTTTGCTAACGCATGCGTTGCCGTTGGTCGAATTTATTATTCAAGACTAATCTTTCGTGACCTTAAATTTATTCTGCACTCACTCAAAGTTAACAATAAATTATTTAAATTTAGCTGTTGCTCTTGTATTCGGTTGTTCAAGTCACAGTCCACCATTTGTGTCAGAAGTTAGTAAGGTGTGCGGGGTTTTATCCAAATACCAATCGGCAGGCCCAGAGCATACATGTAAGTTATATACTCTGCACCTCGTAAGTCTGCTGATACAGCATCTAAACATAATAAAAGCTCGCCCTGAACGCTCGGCTCCCCAGTTGTCGGTTTGCCGTCGTGTGTTGCGGCTGTTTCGTAGTCTCTCTGACGAATTTGCGCTCTTCTCCAAGTGTTGAATTTGAAATTGTTGAAAGTGTTGTAAAGTGAAGAATAAATAACTTTTTAAAAACATCAATTTTGGGTCCGAAGAAATATCTTGTATACCTCCTCTGCACAACACAAAGGTTTCCAGAGCGAGCTGCGCATTCTTTGCATTGCATCTCTGGTTAGCTCTTGATCGCGGAGGTTTATGGAGTCTTAGTCGTTGTGAATGAATTATCAGAGCGCTGATTTCAAGCCATGCGATAACGAATAAATCAGGGGCAAAAAGAGAGGAGCGCCTTAAAACGCTCCAGTATGGCAGAGTAGATGGGAGACCGAAACCCGAGGGAGGACAGTCACTCTCATCCAGCAAGTCCATCCCTCGGTGGAAAGAACGCACGTTGAGGTAAATTTTAACTTCACCCAGTTCTTGACCGGGCACCGAAAATTCAGGATTTACCTCCACAGAATGGGAGAAAAAAAAGAGATCCTCTCTGCAGGTACTGTGGGCATGCCACAAAGCGTGGAGCGCACCTTCTTCGCCTGTCCTAGGTCGGCCTGCATGAGGCGGTTGGGGAGTTTCTGCCGTCCACTGTCGTCGGTAAGGTGTTAAAGAACGAGTCGATTTGGAAGGCTGTGGATGGATTCGTTCTGGCTGTTCTCCGTCAGTAGAGGATAGATGATTAGTGGCAGCTGGCTTCCAAAGAAGGGTAAGGTGCCCTTATAGAGGACAGGGCACATAGCTCCACCCTGAAAAAATGCCTCGTAGGCGATGCCAGAGTGGAACGAGCCATGGAGAAAAAAAAAATCGAATAAATCGATAAATTACGGATTGTTGTAGACGGACGAGCACCCTTGAAGTGTGGTACGGGCTTTGTTCCATTCGTCAGGTGAAACACCACGATCAGCTGAAAATACAACTAGCACAGACACTAGAGAAGTCCGAGGTGTGGAACCCATAACTGTATAGAAAGGCTAATGCAAATAAGAAATAGTCTTGATCGGATCCTACAATACTCCCATGTTTGTGGTGGGAGTATTGAATTTAGAACTACAAATAAACGGTCACCTCACAATGTCTCTGACGTACACGTCTTGGGACATGTGTGGATCTTACGTCTTCGTCCCACGCTGCTGCGACATCCATGATTCAGTGAATCGGTCCATCTCTTGGCAAAAGACGATTCTCTGAGTAAAGGAAGTCGGAGTTTCCCTCCTGCTTAGAGGACACCTGCCCTCAGGTGTTCCAGAAGGGGTAGTGCAGAGCGAAGATGCTGCATCTACCGTGGAGTGGTTAGTCGCAGTTTTGGGAACAAGTGCGGCGTCCTGGCTCATGGGGTGGGGCAGGGTGTGATGCCTGTGTTGACAACATTCATACGTGTACATTGAGTGCCAGCTCTTGCGCGTGTGTGAGGCTGCCAGACAATTCGTACACAGATTGTGCAATTCCACGCAGGTTCTTCGAGCCTCCTGGCTGGAGTTGGAAGGAACGTGGGCACTTTTTTACCCCACGATGTTTGCCGCAGATAGGGCAGGGATGAGGGTCTGACGATGGAGTTTGGTCTTCACCAGGCCTTTTTGAAGGCAGGTGGTTTCCCCGGACTCGTTGTTTGAGGTCGTTCAGGACAGACACGTGGGAAGATGTAGATGTTGATGCATGATGGATTTGTTGTGAGATGAAATGTAGGTTTCCGCTGACTAGTAGGTTTATGCTGCTGCGATGCTAGATAAACGTTGACCTTTCTATGTAGATGTGCTCGAAATGCTGGTAGATCAGAAGCTCCTTTACAGCTGTCCTGCTTTCCTTGAAGCAGCCGTCGTCATTTGAACGCATAGCAGTGTTCAACTGTTCGTCAAGAACTGACAATGCTCGAACATAATGATGGGCGAGAGAATGGGTCACAGCAGTCGGGCAGAAAAGTTGAAGGTGGGGGATCAAGAATTCCCATCGCATTGGAAGAACCTTCAAGTTTTTCCATGTGGCCGGCATCTCAAACTGATGCGGGGGAAGTTCGACCACTAGTTGGGTGCCAATGTTACAGGGGAGATTAATATTGAAAGCGGTACCGCACTAGGTGAGTCGGGAAGTAGTATGGTAGAAGGCGAATGCAATTCGAACAAGGAGTTTTATTCGTGCATTGCATGCGGAGACTTGTTACAGCCACAAACAGGGAACTGGGTGGGAGCGAACACGAGCGTGGGCGACACGGCGACGAGAGAACCAGCTCGGGTACAACTGACGCCAGCGAAGGCTCAGGCGAACTGAGACATTTGAGGTGCCCAGTCGGCATAAATGCCTCGGGCGAGCCTCCGCTGAATCGAGAGGTTTGGTTCTGTCCAGTTACAGTTGCTTTTCTGACTCCACAAGTCCACTTCGTTCAAGTATAATTACGTATAATTATTATCTCCTTCATACTCAGTTAACATAAAACACACAGCTTGAGTTCACCTCCGATCAACATTATTTACGTCGCAAAGTTGAATTTTATTGCTTCGAATAAACGCGTTGATTAATCAAACGTTACAGGAGGGAGGACGAAGCGGTCTGAGGCATCACTATTTATTATGACATGCCACGATGGCTCCAATTAGGGTTAAATGGTGTATGACAAAACGAGTTCCACAGCTTTAGAAGCCCCGCCCGTTACAACTTAACTGGCAACGTTCCTCGGCTCATGTTAATGAATTAACTTCAACCCCCTTTCCTTCACCTTCCTACCAATCACTTCGCCATCTTCCCAACTCTTTGGCAATTAATTGGGCTACTTAAAATCCGGCCTTAAAAGAAGAAACGCACCCCCCCCCTCCTCCTCTGCCCGCTTCCACAACCCCTGCCGATCAATTTCAATTAGAGCGTTCAAAGGAGGGCACGCGAATTTTTCTTCATTCACGGCTCATTAGGCTCTTTTAAAGGGGCGATGTAACGGAAATGCCTTTCCTCGTCACAAATCAATTGACTACCTTGTGAAGTTGCACTAGGTTGTTCACCATCTTCCGAGCTATACCGACGATATATCAGTTATACGCTTTGCGTGGGGGACGAACCAACCATGGCACGCTAGCAGCCTCCCCTGGGAAACGCTCACATGCAACTGAAAACGCTAAAAGGGATTGGAACACCCAAGTCAAGGTGGAGGATGCTCGGGCCAAGGCTGCTTAACGCTATATGTCTCATTATGGTACCCCGAACGGCTCCCCTTTCTGTTTCAGCCTTCGGGGCTGTGCCAGTGGTGACTGTTCAGCTCCTCCGTAGTCGTATGACCGAAATACAGACGCCAATTTCAAAATCAAAAACGACTTTCGAGGGTACGTCAAAAGTTGATCAATCCGATGGTATCAAGTTAGTCGTAGACACAATGGCTGCAGTGAAAGGATGAGGGGACTTCACAGTAGAGGGGATGAGGTTTGGAACCCACACCCAAATCCTTGCCACGCAGAGAGGCATTCGGACGAGGTGTGGAGCACCATGACAGAGCATCAGAGATAGGAGCATCTCATGTAAAAGGAGTAACAGAGTACTTCCGTTCAGTACAGGCTCTGCGGTGTGAAGTGGCTTCAGGAAGGGTCCAACTCCAACAGTTTTTCAAACGGAGATTGATTGCACAATAAGGTACATATAGACAAAACCATCAAATTGATGACTGATAGTCCTATTGAGCTAGCCCTAGTGTCTCAAAGTTCCAGGAATCCCAGCAAGAATCTTCTCACTTGGGTGAAGCTGAACCGGAGACCAAAACCTGCTCCCTCTCAAGTCTCTCCCACCAGCCCAGGAAGTGGTACGGAGTTTCCCCATCTGCACGGAGGGGAGTAGACTCGGTCCATAACATGAATATGCTTGTCTATTTTGCAGCGGGCCAGGGTGGTTCCCACTATCTGCCCTAAATCCTACGTATCAACTCGTGTTTGCCCTGAGATAACTTCTTGGGTGTCTCACTCACGCTGGATCACTGACAGTCTGATGCACTCTCCCGGCATACTCTCTCACAGTGACCTGATAGAGGTGTCCCACAGTGGGGAAGTGGAGCCCCCATTCGAGTTATCCCCTTATGCTTAGGAATCCAATGTACTTTAACTTAGAGTTGGTCGAAGAGTTGAGCCGCATACTGCATTCCCTCTCCAGTTATGACGTTGTGTAGTAATACTTCAGCGACTTGCAAGACCCTCGAGTATCAGTCATTATGGCAACTTCAAACGTCAGAATGGGAACCAGTGCAAAGTACGTAGTGCCCTCCAGGGTTTTACATCCTTCTGTGTAGATGTAGAACCCATTAGGAGGCTGAAACCAACGGCTTTCGCCGCCCCATAGCCTTCCTTCTGGTTGCACGTTGTATTCCCTAACGCGTTCACACCAAGGCACCCTCATGTCAGTGACCATGAGCTGATGAGCTTTCAGATTAGGTTGCGATCCAGAATCTCCCACCCAGATACTTGACGTAAAGTACCTGCTTCGCCTGTCACTTCACCTGCTTCATTATGCCACCTAGAGGAACCTCGGCTCCGTTCCCCTCTCACACTAGTTCCCCACGGATCATCCAAACCTCGTTTTCCATTCTCTCCTTCACATCCCCCGCCCCAAAATTTCCACAAAATCTGGTCTCGAGGCGGAGATATATTGTCCTGAGAGCATCACTCAACTTGTTTCGAAAGCGCGTCCGTAAGCTTTTCACAGGAAACATTTGGCGCTTCAGAATGAGGAAGTTGCCGGTGTGTTCGTGCGAAGTGGAGGCAATTCCCGGCAGCGAAATGAGCGGGAGATGAATCGTAGAAATGGTTCTTGAGGCGTCGGGAGGAGGGGAAGAGCGAAAACAAAGAGAAATGGAGTCAGGAATAAGCCATAAGACGGGATAGGGCCAGCCAGGTGGCGGAAAGCTCTTGTAATGGAATGAGAACTCGCCTCCTCCTTCCTCTTCCTTTTCCCCCGACTTCCTTCCTGTTTTTTTCTTCTCCATCCCCCTTTTTCTTACATCTTGAGCCTTTCAAAATTCCGAGAATTTTACTGCTCCTTCCGAGTAATTAATTTCTTCCCAACTTCGGGCGTAAGTATTGTTATATAAAGCCCCTTGAAAGACGCAACTTACTGAACACGCTTTCAGATTAACATATTCGAAGATGAATTCGACCATCACCATGTGTCATAGCGACCTTCCGGTAAAAGCAAGTAATATGGACCGCTCCCTCTGATAAGGCAATGTATCGATATATCACGACCGAGGTCAGGTTATCGATATGCCCGACATCGTAGGCTTGACTCGCCATGTTTGAAATTAGAAATAACGGCAGCTGTACGAATATGCCAATTATTTAATGTTCATTATGTAATACCTCGTTATATAATTATTTTAAATGTACAAAGACTATGAAAAGGAGTTAATTCAATGAAATTAAGAATGGGTATATGATATAAATGTGAGATGACTAACGGATTGACATCGATACATGCAGTCGTAGCGTTATCAAGCGACCTATCGATACATGCAGTCTTAGCGTTATCAAGCGGTCGGTACATATTCTTTGTTTCACCCCGACCTTCCTTTGAACTCAGGAACGAAACGAACTTAGAGTGAAAAAATGCACGTTTTTTTGTGGAACAAGGGTTGCTATTTGCCGACAAATTTGCGAACATCCTGACGGACTAGCGAATTTTAAAGAAACACGTAGATCGCAAAGCAAATACGACTGTGGCTCTCAACAACTCCGCTTAACTATCAAGAGAATTACTATGGCTTGATGCTGTTCCCACTGTAGAGGATGAAACGCACGGTGGGATTTTGTGATAAAGCGTCCAAGTCCCACCCCACCCTGAATCAGTTATCCACACTGCACAGCCAGTGCCCTCCAGGGTTTTGGTAGATGTTGAAACCATGAGGAGACCAGAATCGCCGATTGTCGCAGTTTCACAGGCTTCCTTCTTGTTGCACTTCATTGCACTGTATCATTGATCGACCTCGAACCTGGGCACTATAATGTCTGTTTGGACAACGGTAGGCTTGAATGAATCACGGAGACGGGTTTTACTGTAGAACGAAACTGGTAATTGAAGAGTTGAGACATCACACCAATATCCGCTTACTTACACGTACAAGAGTGAAGTAGCTAGAACTGGATAATATTTGATTATACAAGCGCGAACAAGGGGGCTCCGAAGGCGAGAACTGGTTGTACAGGGAGGAAGAAGGAGGAATGTGAATTAGGTGTCGAAAAGAGGTGTGGTGTCTGTTGGGAGAACTGGGAAACGACCCACTTTCGTGAGAGTTAATTGATGATTGAGTTTGAGAGAAGCTGTCTATTGTGAAGGAAAATAAAGGATGGTTTGGAAAGTCCAGAAGATGGGGAAATCCGTTGTCAATTGGAAATAATTGAAGAGGTGGATTATCACAGGACAGAAGGATTTCGGGGAGACAGTGACCTAGCTGTTAAGGCCAGGAAGTGCGGTTAGGGCAAGTGCAGACATTCTGAGGTCAAAAAGCCGCAACTAATTCGGCCACGTGCTTCCAATATCCAGCGACACTAATCGTTTCATTATTTGTACTCCCTCACTCCTGTCTTATGAAAACCACCATGACTGGCAACGTCGTGCCAATTGCCTACGGGCGCCTGGAATATTGAGTTTTCGTCGTTGCGTTGTAGTCAGGTCATGTTTCGCGTGGTTTACTGGTATTTTTCGAAGCTGAATCGAATGGGACGGGTCTCGAAGCAGTCAGATTCCGTCAAGCTGATAAAGAGAATAATAAACTAGTGTGTAATAGTTCCCCACTAAACACCTGGCCCTTCTCCACGCCAGATGCTTGGACCTCGCTGCCCAGGTTAGGTCCTTGCACGCCCGCGGCGTTTATTACTGGGCCGTTTTCCTGCCAATTGTGCTTTACGCTGCAGGGGTTTGGTGGATTGGCCCCTCGAAGTGTGATTGGCGGCGAGGACGCACGATGCAGAGGGACGTCCTCCTGGCTTTGCTACCAGCCTACTGGACGACGCCCCACCTGGGGCTGCAGGTGCTAGCAGGTCCCCCCCCCCCTGGATCTCACTCTGGACCTAGCTGTCTTACAGTCAAACATCCGGCGCAGAGCGCTCGCTGACTATCGAGGCAACTACGAGGCGCTGTTCCTAGCGCTCAGACTAGAGAACTCCACCGAGCGCCAGCTTGAGCTCATGCTAGATGCTATCCTAGATGCTTGGCAGGCACAATGGGATTAAGGTCCAATGGCGCGACATCTCCATGCCATCATCCCCCCCATCCAGGGCCGCCTGGGAATGGAGGGATGGCATCCCTCCTTCACCACGGTCCAATTGCTGTCCAGGCATGGGGCTTTTAACCAGTGCCTCTTCTGTTTTAAACATCGCACATCTGACCTCTGCCCCTGTGGAAGGGACACCAGTGAGGATGCAGCATACGTTCTGTATGAATGTCCTCTCTATGACGACGAGCACGCCAGGACACGCATCCCCCCCCCCCCAGAGAGTGCAGCTGCGCTCCTCTCTTGCAGCTCAGCGAGGCACGTTTGTTCGCCACGTTCGCTCAAGCCTAGGCAGCTTGGTGGCAGCGTCCGGAGTTGTGATTCCCCACTGTCGCACACGATACACACCACACTGATCCCCCCCTCCCACCGCCACGAACAAAGTAAGGCCACCTCGCTTCCTTCCCCCGCTCCACCCGTCGAGCCAGGACTTGAGGATGTGCCCGCGGAACTGAAGGCAGCCATAAAAGACTGTCGACCCTTAGCGCCAATGAGCCAGTAGGCCACAACTGGCCTGGCTCATTCCCCCATCAGGTGTGTAATACTTTTCAGCGTTTTTATTATTATTACCGCATTATTTCTTCATTTAAAAGTATTGGGTAGAAGTGTCTTGGAACAATCTTAACCGCCAAAATATAAAGGTCACATCAAGGGAACTGACACACTACGACTACTGAAGAACGCAATTGAAGTTTTATTGCATCCATCGCTTAATATTTCACTTGTAGAGCCATGTAAATAATGATCAGGAGAACCGATCCAGCGGGAAAGAAGAGTGGCTTCGCCTTCTCAGAAATTATTCACGTTAGTTCATCTCGTGTTCCCATTGTTCTCGAAGAACGACTAATTTCTTATGTGCGAAACCAACAACATCCGCCGAAGCTCTTTTCTTATCCCTTTCCATTCGACAAAGTTCGTAAACGTAACTCGAGCGGAGAAGTAAAGCTCATAGAGACGCTACATAACTCATCCCAAGATCGCCATCTTTCCTCGGAGAGATCTTTCAATATTGATCTCAAAAGGGCTTTGTTACGGCAAAATTTTCCCCGCGAAGCACTCTCATTTAATGTTCTATTGAAGATTACGAAGAAACAGCGTCGAGTAAACCGAAGCGGACAAACTTCTGTATGACTTCCTAAAGCCGTTGAGTAAATCCGGTTTGACCGGCTTCGCGAGAGATGGAGAGCTTTGGTGCGTGTGATGTGGCATCTCCGAGAAGTGCTTTAAGCGAAACATAAATATCATTGAATAATAGATGGTTGGCAGCGGCATTTCCAATTAGTTAGCGACTTCAACCGCGCAACTTCAAATACTCATCACAAATCATTATACTGCGAAGTTTCCTACAGCGCGCGGCGGCTTACTTACTTATTCTTTGTCGAAACAGAAAATCTGGTAGCAACACACCTAATGGGCGAAAATGGGCCAGGCCTTGTTGAGGCATATAGGCTCATTGTGTCTATGATAGCGTTCTAAAGCTTTGTGGAGCAGACTTTTCTTTCATTGTAAATTTAATTTTTTTTTTTTTTTCAGTTACAATTCAGGTTTTGTTGTGTCTCGGGTGAGGTCAGTGTGGGAGGTTTCCTTGTTTCGAGTTTGCACCGTCTGTTTGTTCATGTTGCGCAAATAATGTTAGGCGTCGGATGGCTGGTCTGTTGAGTGCGAGAGTGTAGGCGGCTTCTGCACGGGGGAGACTAGCGCGTCTGCGCACATCCTCGTACAACGGGCGGGTATAGAGGATGTGGTGGGCATCCTCCATTGCCCCCGTGTTGCATGGACAGTCGCAAAATGTGCGGTTTTTTGGAAAAATGGAGGCGATCGTCAAAAGCCCCGTAGTAGCTGAGTGACCGGGGCAGTTGGGTGCCACCACCCCATCTCTTGTCTTTGGCGGACCGACGGCAGTATTGAGTGGAGGTGCTAGCTGAGGTATCCTCGTCCCACTGCCTTTGCAATCCTGGACTTTCTTGAGTTGCTGCTCTGACGTTTGTAGACGGAGTAGCTCTGAAAGCACGAGTTGGGAGGCTCCTGTATATTGTGGGAGTTTCCTTCTACGGTCCTTGATTACGGCTAAGTATAGGAGGAGATCCTTTGGAGAGGCGCCTGCCAGTAATTGCAATGCCTGGTGGTAGGTTCTCCTGTAGGCCGGTAGTACTGCCAGTAGGACTTCTCTTTGGAGCGTACGAGAGAGATGCTGGTCTGTTTGCGACGGATTCACCCACCATCCCATTGCCCCGTACAGCTCAGTAGTAGTACCTAGAGCGAGTGAGCGCTGATGCTTCCCATGTAGATCTTGAGAGGGATTTTAAATGTAAACTTTAAATTTAAATTTTGTACTAAAACGTCTGCACTATTCAGACAACAGCTTCCACGAACATGGTTGATGAACCCATGAATCAACAAGCTCGTTCTGAATTGTTCAAAATTGAAAATAATTTTTATTCATTTACGGGAAAGGGACCAATACGCAAAAGAGGCAACAAGTAATCAACCGCACATCCTTTAGTCCGAGGATGTTCTTAACAATGCGACAACATAGCGCACTATACACAGTAACTGGGAAGAGAAGCGAGAAATTGAATGACTTCGTCGTGGAACCAAGGGACGAAGACAGGAGGTCAGGAAAGAAAGAAAGAAAGAAAGAAAGAAAGGAAGAAAGGAAGGAAGGAAGAAAGAAAGAAAGGAAGGAAGGAAGATAGAAAGAAAGGAAGGAAGAAAGAAAGAGAGAGAGGGGGAAGGGAGATGTATTTATTGCTGATTTGAGGAATGAGATAAGTACTTGTCAAGGTCGCAGTAGAGAATGTGGACGACGATAGCCAACCCTCAATACGCTTTGGCGGCCATAGGCTCCTGAGGCACGTCAAGCACTTAGGTGAGGCTTCAGCCAACACCTTCAGTCCCTCGAAGGCCACGTCTCTCAACGTTTGCTTCACCGCATGCCGTTCGTTATGCCACATGGGATGTGTGTTACCGTGACACCATCCATATGTACAAAGCCATCTACCTAGGTGTGATTGGCTACTGCCCCCTTGTTTGGGGTAGCAAGATAACAGTCAATCCAAAGAGACTACTAGCCCAATCCCAGAGATTTGCGCTAGTGTGGATCACCAAGGCCCATAAGACTGTGTCGACCGGTTGACTTGGCTGTTGAGTGCACGGTTCCCCCACTCTGGACTGAACTTCGTGCAGATTGCACCACAGAATGGAAACTTGCAGCCAGTGATGAATGGGCGTTGAAGAAATAGCAAGAAAGATGGGAATCCTCGTCAAAGGAACGTGACGCATATGAGTTCTTTCCCATGAACTCTGAGAACGTCTTGAGAGAGGGTGGGTTGAGTGCCACCACTGGATGAGCCAGTTCCTTTACGGAACACAGGTACTTCATTGCCCGGCTTCACTTCCATTCTCAAAAGACACTGTGAATCATGCACGTCTTGCACCTCCAGTGAGGAGTAAACAAGAAACCTTTTTTCCGCAACAGTCAGTGATGGTTGTTGGAGGAGCAGACAAACCGAGCACCATTGACTGCCAGAAAGCCTATAACGGTGTCGCCAAGTTCGCAAAGAAGGCGATGGCAAAGAGACGTCACAGTTGATCTGTCCTGTTGGTCTGTTGAGGTGGGAAATCAGATTAACAACTCCCCTCAGATGGTACGGGATCCCTCAGGTAGTCAGACCTCTGCGCGTTATAACATCTCTACCGGGAGACTGGCGAACGATCAAATACCTGCCATACCATAACAGGTCTGGGTTTGGTGGATGCTGCGCAAGAAGCTGGCCTTTCGCATGATAGCGAAACCGCAACTGTAGACTGGGAGTTTAGAAACAGTTATTTGATAACCGAACAGACCAGTGAGGTTCCGAGATTGTAATTAGTGTAATAATTTTTTAACGAAGTTTGTTAGTGAATATCACGTCATGTTAGCAGGACACCATACAACGCTTGCCCCGGGAAGCGCTATTGAAGGCTAGTTCCAAGACTTCAGCGAATTTCCGTACTCGTCGGCGCTTTTCTCATCAAACAAGGGCCTCGCTCTCGTAAAGTTGAATCGCTAAGACAGGCCCCAGGTATCGACAGGTCCATCTAAAGTTTATAGTTCAAGGGAGCTTGTTGAAACTTCGCCGGTATGAACGGGGTCTAGGGCGGGCAATGGAAGGGCTCATCTGGCCAAGCCGCCGAGCACCCAGAAACCGACCTAATTATTGTTGCCGAACCAATAGCTAGCGCAACTTCTCAACATCTCGTCCCTCGAAGATTTCCTCGGGATGATGCCACCGCCGCCGCATGGATGTTGAGCCCCTCCCGAACGACGCTTTCAATACGGCGCGGTGAGCTCACGAGATCTGCAATCCTCATAAAGCCGTTACGCCGCCTTCCGCTCGCCGTTATCTCGCAAGTTATAATTGGTTTCCTGCCGAAGTAGGTTGGGCGGGAAGGGAAAACGCGTGTGTGTGTCTGTGTACCTTCTTGGGAGAAGATTGGTATTCCCAGTAGGATGAGATATAATGGCGATGGGAGTGGCGGGGCGGGGAGCTAAGATGACGAAGGAGGAAAGTATGATACCGAGATCTCTAGTCACATATTGTCGCTTTAGACACGTCTACAGCTTACACGTCCAAGTTCTACCGCGAGAACGTAATCCAACTTGAAATTCTAAGCTCACAAGAGCGGCATTCGACCATTAAACGAGCTACTCCAACAGTACAGCGAACTCCCTCACTAAATATGAAGCTCCAACCTCACTATCATATAGTTCACACACTAGCTACCTGTTTAATCCTCAGAAACGTTAAAACGTTCTGCTTTCTCAACGTTCGCCATACAGTAATTACACTCAGCGCGACTTTTCATAGAGTAACAGGCAATTCGTCTCATTTACCCCTTGATGCGCTTGGCTTTCCATAAGTTGAGCTCTAATCAATGACTTCCTGCAGTGACGTTGGGTTTGCAAGATCTTACTCGCTTTTCGATCTTTTAATCCCTCGAGAAATGCTCAAAGTGCGTGTACTCCGCAATTCTCAGGCCAGTCAGGCGTCGAGAAACTAACCTGCCGTTCAATAACAGTCACAAATTGAGTGATCGTTTCTTGAGGATGCTGTTTCTAGCCTTTCGAGGCACTTCGTCATTGGAGAGACAAACCCGTCTGGCCAAACCGAGAGGTGAGGGCTGGAAAACAGGGAGTTCAACGCGTTTCGTTCTTCATGGGGTGCTGTCGTCGGAACTACTGGTGCTTCTCGATGGGCGTTGGCTAATCTTCGGCCTGTTTGTCGAAGAGACCAACCACTTGCAGAGCAACCATTTCTCAAGGTGACCCTCAGGGATGTCACCATTGCACTGCATTTTTTGTTTGTTCCGAAGGCATTCCTTTCGTCACTGCGGCCACACATGGGCCTATTGTGAAGCTATCCCTTACTTAATAGAAGACGTCGTACATACCAGCCCCCCTCTGGAAGCCGAGCATGTCCTTCGCTGCAGACTCCGCTATGGTTTGGGGTTTGATGAGTCCCTGAGAGAAGTATTAGAAGCGTCTAAGGCCGGGCCGTCGCGTAGCATGTGCTTCTTGTTGAGGTGATGCCTAAGTGGACGTGTCCAGTGAGGAAGCCAGGGCCAGGGCTCTTAGATCCTGTATGGGGAGTGTCAGCGTTGTCTTTACCCTTGAACTAAAAGGCATAAGCCACTTTTCTTGTCTTCGTCGTAGCTGGTGATGCTAATGGACGCTATTTTTCTGTAGCTCTGAACGACGGGTCCACTTCTGCGTGGGTGGGCTCGAGGCCAGCTGGGGGTATCCCCCCCCCCCACCAACTGGCAGGTGTGAATGTGGTGTGTGAAAGGGGATTGTGTGAATGAATGTAATTTATCGAGTGAGTGAGTAATTAGGTTAGTATGTGATGGTATAGAGTGTCTGTAATTTATTGGGAGTCGGTGGTTGTGGGGTGTTGAGTGTGGGTCTGGGTTGATAGGGGCAGGGGAGGGGCTAGCGGGGCTAGTCGCTTCTACCAAGGGACAGAAAACTGGAATTGCTGGGCCCGTCTCTGCCATCCGGCGGCTGGGCATTGCCGGTAGGCGGGGGCTCTTGCTTACCAGGGGACCTGGGGTCCCCGTCAAGGAGGAGCAAGTCCAAACCCCTCTGAGACGGATGTCCCCAGAGCCGTAAGTCTGGACGCAAGTTTTGGCGGGCTAGCGACCATTCTAGCCTTAAGGGATATTTTTCCCAAAATGGTACTGCAGGGGTGCACAGCCCGTAGTGCAAGCCGGTGCACCATGGGAAGGTCCACAACAGGTGGATGCTCTGCAGGCATCTAGGGTAAAGGCGGATGACCCGCCAATCCCTAGTACCCATTTCTGGGATCTTGCAGATATCCCAGTGGTCGAGGGGTCGCCTGAGACCAACCACAGAAACGTGAACCATACAGTAATTACACTCAGCGCGACTTGTCATAGAGTAGCAGGTCCTTGTCCCTTTTCCCTCTTGATTTGCCCGATGGGGCGGAGGCAGGTCAGGGCTGAGAAGCCGGTACTGCCTCCGCACACCACTATATATCGGATACGTACATGTATCTCCCATCTGATCACTTAACGGTTCAGGTCCAGTGCTGATTTCCGTACCCCTTTCCATAAGGCGTCTCTTCATTGTCCTTGTGCCCTTTAGGTGTAGGCACCCAGATAAGAGTTTGAGCGCGTGAAGACATTTAGCCATGTCAGCCTGGATCTGAAGGTGTAGTCTGCAATAACCTTTAGAGCAGCTTGGCTGTCCGAGAATACGTAAATCTGCTTGCTCATGAGTCCTTTAGTCAGGATCTCTTCTGCACAGATTTTTATGGCTTGAATTTCCGCTTGATATATCATGGCGTACCCTCCCAGTGGCTCAGCAAGACTGAAATTGAGCCCTAACATTGAGTCCAGTCCAGATCTACCGCCGTGTACCACTCTCCCACTGTTCCCGTCAATAAACACTGACGCTGAATGGCTGGCATTCTGTTCCTGGAGACAGCAGGCGAGACGTGGGAGAGCCTTTGATTGCTGCTTGCTCAGCAGCTATGATGCAGCCTGCATTCTGTTCCTGGAGACAGCAGGTGAGACGTGGGAGAGCTGTTGATTGCTGCTTGCTCAGCAGATATGATGCAGCCTGGCATTCTGTTCCTGGAGACAGCAGCTTTGCTCTGGCAGTTGTGCTGGCTCAGCTCTAATAGCTGGTTTTGCATCGATTTCAACCTGCCGTGACGCGCAGCAAAACGAGGTTACGGCGGTTACTCAATGTCTGTTGTTGAGGTTCGTTCTTCGACGACTGACGGAGTCTAATTGAGACTGTCCTCTCCAACAGAGCTCAGTACACGACAAAGAGGAGGCATACCTTGTTGTTAGATCCTTAACAGCCCCTCAAATGTGAAGTTATGTAAAGCTGTTAATAAAAAGGTGGGCAGGAAAATATCCCTATCGCCCACGAGATGCCCCTTGTAATTGTCGGCGGCGGGAACGGCATGAGATGGCAGTCTCCCCTCACTGGAACGCCTACTGCGGAGTTGGAGTCAGAAGCTGGGGAGCGTGGGAACTCGAAAATGGTCTCCGGCTGTAGCCATATGGACGCAGTCAGTGGGTTCTAGCAATCTTGTACGGACTATCGAATGAAGTGGACGTTTGCTCATTATACACCACTGTTATTTAAGAAAGAAGCCCTTTCGCGTGAGTTGAATCAGGAACCATATTTCGAAGTTCTGCCACAGGCGACGTGGCGCAATCTCTAGGACATATTTCTCTAGGAGAATTTCTCTAGGACATAATCTCTAGAAGAATTTCTCAGGCCATCAAGTCGGAGCTACTGGCTTCTTCCTTCCTCATAATGGACTTTCAAAGGATCGTTCTTCCCGCGAAAAAACTACATCACGCCCCTCCAGTTCTGTCGTACACCAGGCAACCCTTGTCTGCGCAAAAAATCTAAACTTGAAGCGAGGGAATGTGAGAAGAGCCTCGATAGCTGCGACTATTCAGATTTATTTTATTTTCATCTCGTTTAGTCGAGTTAAGGAGGAAATGGAAAAAGACCTGCAGAGCAGAGAACCAGGTCGGAATAAAAGATTTCCCCCGGGCCTTGTTCCTAATATCAATGAAATTCTTTGGGGAAACTAGGCTGGCAGTCCCACCCCCCTTTCCCCGCCAGCCCATAGACACGCCCAACCTGAAATGTATTGTAGCCCCTCCTGTCTCCGTATTGCAATCCCCATTTTATTGGGTTTTCACGGTGAGGACGCTAATCTTCAGTAGACTTCACTTCCCAGCGTTGGTCCAGTGGTTCACGGTAAACGGTTCATACATTTTATTACGCATCCTTACAAAATCTCAAAAAAGTGTGTGACGTTCGGAGCGCAACTTAACAGTAGCTCATTGAATTTTGTTTACTCCTTTCAGTACTAAAATGAGGAAGAGCGTTAGGAATGAAACACCATCAGCCTCGTACGAGCTTGTTTTGGTCTTGAGAATAAGCGTGGGAACTGTGCTCCCTAGTTGGGAGCAGTAGAAGCAGTTGTTTCGCTGAGCTAGCCATATTTCCTCCATTCACCCAAGAAAATATTAGTTACTGGTACGATTGGATCACGCCAGCGACAAGAAGCGGAATGAGGTTCAGCTCATCAGAGTCGTTCCAGCCCTTAGCTGGTTTTCCATGTTTCTAGTGTGCGCAGTTTGCTCGCCCATGCCAGATACTCCCTCCGGATCAGCAAGCACCATCCTCTTCTGGTCGATCACCAATTGTCCTCAGAATGCAAGATGAAGCCTCTGGCTCAAGCAGACCGACTGTGTCTTCCGACGTGCGCCGCCAGCGTGCCCACTTTTGGTACGAGATGGCATGAGAAAAATCATTTACCATTGGCTTGCAGTGCAGGCAGCTTAGACTTGCAGCCTTTCCAATTCGGTGCAGGTGCTCCATGTGTCGTTAGGAACTGAAATCCACTGCACTGTGGCACTGCCTGAGCCCTGGATCAAGTGCTGGAACCAGTTGCCTAGTCCACTCATCATGCCACCTCCAGGCAGCTTGGGCTTGCAGCCTTTCCAATTCGGTGCAGGTGCTCCATGTGTCGTTATGAACTGAAATCCGCTGCACTGTGGCACTGCCTGAGCCCTGGATCAAGTGCTGGAACCAGTTGCCTAGTCCACTCATCATGCAACCTCCAGGCAGCTTGGGCTTGCAGCCTTTCCAATTCGGTGCAGGTGCTCCATGTGTCGTTATGAACTGAAATCCACTGCAGTGTGGCACTGCCTGAGCCCTGGATCAAGTGCTGGAACCAGTTGCCTAGTCCACTCATCATGCCACCTCCAGGCAGCTTGGGCTTGCAGCCTTTCCAATTCGGTGCAGGTGCTCCATGTGTCGTTATGAACTGAAATCCGCTGCACTGTGGCACTGTCTGAACCCTGGATCAAGTGCTGGAATCAGCTGCCTAGTCCACTCGTCATGCACCCTCCCGAAAGTCACAGCCCTCCTTCTTCTCTTCTGGTGGTCGTACTCTGGTTGCTTCCTTCATCAGTAACGCCCTGTCTCCTTGGCTGCTAGAAGGTTGATTGCATTGCAGGGTGTTGATTGATTCATGAAGACCCTATGCGTCTTGTTTAGTGTGCGGTTGAGTGCAGCTTGGTACTTAAGGGATCCGATCTATCTGCTAAGTGTTAGTTATTGAGTATCATACCCAAAGTCAATGACCCATATTCAAAGTATTTCTGATTACAGCTTGCATCCCCAGCATTTTTTCACCGTGATTGGTTCTATCACACGAGGGCAAAACCCGTTGTCCACTTTAAAACTAAGCCTTTTGTTAGCAGGAGAGGCTAAGTTAACTACCAATATAAAAGGGGAAAACCGTGCCCGGGGCTTTCCTGTTAGAGCTAAGGGCAATGAAGTAATTCACCCAGGTGCTGATCACGTAATCTGTGAAGGATATAGCCTTTATATCAGTCGGTTCTCCTTTCGTGGCACTCTACCATGCGTCAAAAAGTGCAGAAAGGGCGAGCAATTAATTTGCGAGGCTTTGAGCTCTGTATTCTCATTATGATTCTTCACACGCCAAGTGACGTACTAATCGAGCCTCTCCCTTATCCGCCAGAGATTTCAAGTTCAGTGTTTTCCTCCCCCACTTGAGTATTGATGGATGAAGGTGAGCAAACCCCTGTTTATTAACCCCCTTGCCCCGATAATGTCTTTCAAGAGCAAATTCCAAGCAAATTAGGTTACTTTGATTGCATATTGAAAGGAATTATGATTTATTTAATTTAAATTCATTCGATTAAATTTATAGTGGGTGTAATTGCATTCTTAGTTTCAGTACCTTATTTTCCTCTCAAAAAGAGTTATTTATTTATTTGATATCTGAGGTGAGTTTGGTGAGTTCTTGTCTGATTGAGTACAAATTGTTGGCCCAGACAACAACTACTGTAGTACAAACCCACTAGACACACTACAAATCGTGACTGATATTTCGTAGTTTTGAAAATGATCACTATGTCTCGAATGGTGGAGCTCAACAACAGTAAATATTGTGAGGCATACTCTACTGCTTGAACTGGCAAACAAAAGGGAACTGGTGAAAGTCTTCATTCCCCGCGCTCCCTCCTGGCATACTCCAACCACCTGACAGTTCGAATCGTCGGGTCATGGCAATTGCCAAGAGCCGCCTAGAAAAATGCCAATTTTCGTTGTAGTTGGGTCGTGTTTGGTATCTTTTACTGGTATTTTTCAATGCTGAATCGAATGAGATGGGTCTCGGAGGTGTACGACTGCGTTAAGCTGAATAATCAGGAAATTGAATGAAACATCAGGTCCTGTACGGCATTCTGCCCCTGAATCAAATGGATGGCAATTCAGGCACGCTCTCGCGCTACAAAATAGTGCGTATTACCGACTGACTGAACACTCCCGCTCTTGACACGAACTCTCCAAGAAAACATTCGTCAATTTCTCAGCACTGAACGGTCAATTCATTTTTAAAGGTCTTAATCCTCCGAAGGCTTTTCTTTACGGTAACTCGAAGAACCTCCCCCGCACACCAAGAAAATTGGCTTTCAACATCAAAAGTTTTGACCAAATCTTCAAACCCTCTTCGAAGAAGTTTCACAGATCGTTAGAAAACCAAAGAGAAGCAAAAAAAAAAGGAAGAAGTTTCCTCGAAGTTTCTCTTGTCGTTGGTTCCACACATTAATTTGTTACAGCGCTACGGTTGGAGAGATAACAATGTCCCAAGGAGTTTTCACGAGTTCTGCTCCGAAGAAACGAGCTGAGCCGAGAAAGGAAGGAAGGGAAGACCTATTGTTTAGGAACTGGTCTTCTCTAAGTAACTTTCTTAGTGGGGGAAATTTTCAATTCATTAGCCTCTTTAAACGTGTTAAACGGCCACAAAAGATTCTGACCCTGGAGGCTCCAGTAGTGTTACATATATACCGCAAACGAAAGGAGACATTGAACGCCATCCGCGCATTTTACTGTTTGCGGTTCACGTTCAGTTAATGAACTCATCTTCGGAGTATTTATTGAGTTGCACATTGTGCGTTGTTGAGAAGTGTCACCCAGCTGCGTCAATGGAGTGGCCACATACATCACTCCACGCCCAGTGTCAACTTAACCATTCTGGAAACTGAACTTTGCTGCGCTTTGTTGGAATGTTAGATGTCGGGGTGGAGACTGGAGGCCACGCAGCTGTTCTCTGGCCAAGTGTATGTGGTGTGGCCGCGAGGTTATCAGCAGTTGTTAAATGATCGCCTGACCGCACTGGCCTGATGGGAGGGAGTTAGAAGAAAGTGCATTTTGACGAGGCTTCAATGCGAATCGTAAGAAATAAGAGATCACGACAATAGCCAATCAATGCGGTCTCAGTTTGCAATGTAAATGAACTGTGGCTGTTTCAGTCATTCGAAGGTAAATAAAAAATCAGAGTCAGGTGTTTGGTCAGAAGGCCCCCCCGCTCTCGTGATGGCAAGTCGTATTACGGACGACACGAATTTTACGTTTCCTTTACTACCCCGGGACTTTCCTACGAGCCGGCTCTAATGGGACTTTTCCGTGCCTGACGGGGGTGCTTTAATGAGTTGGCAGCGTCAAGCTCAAGCTCCCCAAACTCAAGGTCGATCTCAATTAATACTCACGAAACCCCGCTGCCAGCCCCTGGCCGTTCTACTCGCTCCCTCACGCCGGTCATTACCGACCAGCGTCTCCTCGACTCTCGGGCCTTTCCGTAATTGTCGAATGGAAATCAGCGGTATGGGCTCGTGACTATTATTCGGCTCCGATGCGAATTTATTTCTAATGATCGTCTCGAACGATGATTGCCGCGGGGACCCCCTCTACAAAATTACTTGTAGAGCCCGAGGATAGATGACGAGTTCGGAATTTAGAGCACTCAACCTCAGGTTGAATCGAATTCGTTGATACAACAGAATAAAGGGCAATCGTCCCTTCAATCGAGGCATTCGTTGTGAACGAAAATATCTGGTGCGTTGCAACACACAACTTTCCTTAGCTCTACATCAATCCACTTTACAACTTTTCATCGGGTTTAGAAGGAAGAAAAACAGCGCTAAAACCGATAATCGTAAAAAAGACTGATAATTTATTGAGCTGCTCTCGTCATTTCCCACAAATAGGAATTTTATGGTATAATTGCCTCATTGAGAGCTATCAATATAAAATGAAATCAAAATCGTTAGAGCCGTTTTTGAGAAATATTCATATATCACTATGATAACTATAGTTAGCTTTCGTGGATTTAGCCCATACCCTTATTTTTGCGTCCATGGCAACCTGTAGGCTAGACATCAAGTTTCAGCTAATTTGGTACGATTGTTTTCTCTAAAAACCGCACTAAAATCGATTTCGCCGAAAGTTTTGGTAATTTATTGTGCTGCTCCCGTCATTTTCCAACGAATGAGAACTCTATGGGTACAATTTCCTTATTGGGAGCTATCAATATAAAAAATTTAATCAAAATCGTTAGAGCCATTTTTGATTAAAAAAAAGTTTGGTGTTTTGATCACTATGATAACTATAGTTACCTTTCGGTGGATTTTGTTCAAACCCTTATTTTGGCGTCCCATGGTAACCTGCGGGCGAGATATCAAGTTTGAGCTGATTTGGTACGGTGGGTTTTACTAAAAATCGTTCACAGACACACAGACCATTTTCCCAAATTGTGTTTTTCGGACAATTTTCAGGGCGAATTGTGCGAAACCGACACCAGAACGGTTCAACAGTTTACGAACTCCCCTCCCTGGCTCTTGCAACCCCCTTAGCTTCGTCACATAGTGCCAGGAAAAGAATCCTGAAATATACGAAATTATAATCAGCGAAAAAATATTTGAAGCGCGTCATGTGTAGACGCTCACAAAAGGAGGATGCACGGAACTATTTTCAGTAGCTCATATGACGTGATCCACCAGTTATCTCCTGGTTATTGGGAGGGAGGGAGGAGAAGGCTCCTCGTCCAAATGGGATCCCGGCAAAAATCCTGAAGGCAGTTGTCAGGACCGGTCTGGAACTCCTCCTAGGAACCTATAATACATAGGTGCTTTCTCGAGTTGTTGGGAGAGGGCGAGGCTGGTCCTCAATTCATAAGGCATCGAGGATCCCAGCTTACTGTTCGCGTGCAGGCCCTTGATTATGTTGGGTTCTGCAGGGGAAGAGGCTGGAGAAGACCCAACTGCCTTCTCAGGGACATCAGGTGTGGGGCGTTAGCATCACGTCAAAACAGCCTTTCAGGAAGATTTGTACCTATATAAAGGCCAGCCAGAGTACAACGGTCAGAAAAGAAGAAGAAGGGCTGTAACCTTTGAGTGGTGGCTATGGGAGTAGGACTTAGCCCAGGCAGTGGACTGGAAGTACTGATTCCAGGACTAGGTTTATAGTCGCCCAGCTCAGGCCTGAAGCATTCATGTTGTATTCTGAGCAAAACTAGAGTCGCATTGCTCAATTAGCCAGGTGAGTGCTAAGCCAGAAGAGGATTGAGCTGATCTGGGACCAGTACCTCGCAGGAATGAAGAGTGAAAAGATGGATGAAAGACCTCTCCTGGACTTTCCAAACTGCTGGGTACTATGGGACAACGGCGTTTTTTGATGGGGGGTCGTCGGAGGGAGAGTCTTGCTCCTGGTGGCCCCATGAAGTTACTCTTGCATATTGAGATCCGACCTGGAACCATTCAACACATTGCATCAGGTTGGCTCTCACACCTCTCTGCGATGGCAGCTCTTTTTCTTGTTCTCTTCACGCTGACGAGAATCTCGCAGCGAGCCACCATCCATGTTCGACAGTATGGAAGGATCAGGAGGGTATTTCCTCCATGACTTCATTCTCCATCCCCGGATAATACAGCTCCAGCCTCTTCTGGTGGAGCAGCCCTTGCCAATTGATGTATGGACCTTACGTTTTTCTCTGAATGCAGCATAGAGCGGGCAAATACCTCTAGCGTGAGCTTACCACCATGTCTTCCACTGTGCAATGCCAGCCTGCCCACCTCTGACACGAGAAAAATGGCGAATAGTGTGGTTTTTTTTGGGCTTATGGGCACACAAGACTGTCTCTTCATCATTGCAGCCACATGTGCCCATTGTGCTGACGTCCCTTACACAATAAAAGACGTCGTATATATCAACCTCTTTTAAGAAACTGAGTACATCGTTTGCCACCGACTGTGCTGTGGATCGAAGTTCAATTAACCCCTGGAAAAAGTGTTAGAGGCGCCTGGCTGCTAGGACCGAGCACTCACATTGGATGTGCTCTGGGCCTATGTCCGGTAGGCTGGGAAGCCTCCCACATAGCCCAGCGCCAAGCTCAGCCTTGAACCAGGGAGATAACTGAAGTGGTTATGCTCGCTGAAAAGCGGCAAATAAACCTCCTTTTCCCGCTGAAACTGCTGCAGTGCTGCCCTGAAAGATGCGAACCATCATCGGCCATGGCGACTACCCCCTGCACGGCCTCGCTAGACAACCCCTGCACTTCGCCTCCACCAGGGTGATGAGCCATTTCATCCTCAGCAACCCCCACTCAGAACAGAGCATGCTTCTAATGGGCTCAGTGCACTTCCTCTTCTTATGACCTTCTTCCCCGCAGCAGTAGCAGAGAAGGGCACAGTCAGCTCCCTTGCAGTCAGCTCTCCAATGCTTGTAGTCTGGCCATCAGAAGCATCTCAGCACATCCACCCTAAGAAAGGCCTCACAGCCCACCAATATGATTCTTACTGTGCCCTTTCCAAAGGGAACATAACAGCTCTTCGTCGCTCTCTCGAATTAGTTTTCATCAAGAAGACCTCATTTTCAACCACACTCTTGCTGAAGCTCCTGTCGCAGAGCTGCCAGGATATCCTGCACAGTCGTCGCGCTGTCAACATCCCTGTTAGACGCAAAGCGCCAAATTGGTTCTAGTCTTTGACTTCGGACTTCCCCGCTTCATTGTCTCCAACTATTTCAATACCTGCCCCTCACCTGCGGTCTTTATTACTTTCTACCCAATTTCATTGTCCTATCGACGACAGAGCTCTTCCAAAATCATTCCGCTTCCAACTATCGCAACAGTAACTTCTCGCTCTCTCATGCGGTTGGTTACCCGCGCCAGTTCACGCGTTCCGAGTATCGACCTTGTGTCGCCCATTTGTACACTATCTCAGCACTATTCCGCACGTGTATTACAGCCCTCCTCACGCTCCCCCGTGCGCCCGACAATGCCTACTCAATAGACATCTGAGAAATGGCAGACCTGACCATACAGTGATCAGGTCAGCAAACCTTTACGGGCCTCCAGTCTGGCGGCCTAACTCAATCAGGACATCCCCTTGAAGAGTTCTCCTAATAGCCACAACCTCTGCTCCAGCCATACACGTAAACAGTAAAGCTAAATTTGACTTCGTAAACCGCCATAATTATAGTTTGTGAGGAGAGCATCAAACTTGACATAATGCATAACCTAAATTGAGAAACTGTAAAATTGCTTTCGCGATAACAATTTCGAGCGATTCAGATAATTCATATTGATTATAATGTATTTGGCGTGATCCTAATGTGATATACATAAACTGTATATACTTTTGGTTCAACTAAGTGCGTCGCAGTGAAAATTCAAACGTTCGATAGCAATCTGACTTTTATAGAGGCGCGAAACCATAAAAAAGGGACTACCGTCATTTGACTTCACAGCTGTTGTTCAAATCATTTTTCAAGCGAAAAATATTAAGAACCAAGGAGCAATATTCCGATCTGAGCTTTCGCGGAAATGTATTTATATAGTTTACGATCATTACCTTGAAATGGTGTTGCCATCCTTGCGCGGAGCTCATAACGTTCAGCATTCGCATTTTACTTTCTCCAGCGCAGGCTCTCTGGTCCTGAAAAACAATGGGCTCTTTCAACTTTTACGAATATCTGGGTTTCACGTTAAATATAAAATATTATGGAAGTTATTTAGCAACTAGTTTTGACGCATAAAAGTGCAAGCTTCACTCAAAGAATCATTTCTTTCTTAGTCAAGACGTGTTTCTCGTCGAAGCTTTCCATCGTGATGTGTATTAGCGCCACAAATGAGTTGCGGTTGAGAAATATCAAATAACATGAGGTGTGGCTGTTCACATTTCGGATGGGGCCACACATAAGGTGGCGAAATGGGGAAGAAGGAGGTTCTTTTTAAATTTCATAAGAGCAAGCAAATGTTTTGTTTATCCGTTTATATTATTATTATTATTATAGAACGATTCGTGACGGGATATCAGTTCGTAGTGTCGTCGATTCTCCACCGACGAAAAAACATCCAGAGGAGAAACCTTCCCTTTTGTTTATCATCATCGTATCTATCACTGCTCTATCAACATCTTCTATTTCCGCTTTCTTCAACACCAACCTCATCCCCAACCTTAGAAAAACTCTACCTGCTGTGAACTATCCGTGGGTGGAAGAAGTGAAGTTAACCAAGCAACTATCTCCAAAGCAACACTTTATTAATTTATATATTCTATCAGAAGATTGAAGTGTTTATTTTGTTTCTTTCCTATTCGATTATATTTTGTCCATTATACAAGCCGCATCTGTTTTTAAATGTTTAGTAACACTTTCTATAGCGGCATATTAGTACTAGCCCCAGCTCGACAGAACAAGGCTTTCCAACATGAATCATACGAACTACCTCACTAACGCCAGTTAGCTGCCTGCCTACAGGCCGCGTGTGTGTTGGAACTGGGTCTTGTCAGACGGGGCAGAAGGACTACCGCTTGATACTGGATAAGGTGCAAGGGCTTGCTCTACACGTCAGAGACTCGGTACGAAAGAAGTTTAACTTCAAGCCCTTCAGAGTACGAGTACATGAAAAATCCAGATGGGAAGAGCGTGAGCCGCACACTTGAGGCTAGAGTCACGGTATATTAGACAGTTGGAACAGCGAGAGGTGGCTTAGCAGTCCCAGGAGTTTGTGGGCAGTGGATGTGGACAGCACTGTCTACAGTTTTCCAGGCAGTGCTCTTAGCAGTGGTGGGGTGCATGCAGAACCTCTTGCGCAGGAGCTTGGAACAGAAAGAATGTGCATTATGTAGGGCAGTCAGGCAGACCTTGGCTTCCCATACAATACACGTCGGAGCAGGTTTTGAAATGCCTGACTGGCCCGAAGACCTTAGGGAGGGAGAACACGTTGACATTGTGTCAGGTGTCCAGGTCATACAGGGATATAAGGCCGACAAACTAGCGAGAAAAGGATTTGCCCTTCTCCTTCGTAGGGCACTTCGGGACATGAAATCTGCTGGGAACAAACCTGGTCAGAAAACGAAGGCCCTGGATGGTTATGCCGCCTTCTTCCCTCCCGTTTTTAAAAAATATTTGTCCTGTTGAAAATTTTCGCTCTTAACTCCTGTTCCCTGCTCCCTTCCCGCGTGAAAACGTTTTTTCCCCAAGGCAAAGTCATCATATCCTTTTACCTTTTCGTACATGTGGATCTAACGGCTGTGGATTCCCCTGAAGTGGGGTTTTCCTTCATTATTTTCCTTCTCCTCAACTTCAGATTCCTCTCCACAAGAGACGACTCCATCTCAAATTCCAACATTCAGCTCCTTTCTGTGCCGCCCTTTTCTAAACAAACGCTATTCGCGTCATTGCATTTAATACGTTAACCTAGTTCTTTTATTTTCGATCTACGTCTCTCGCCCCCTCCTGCGCCCAACAGTTACATATGAAGCTGGTTTTCCTTTTTCACATATAGTTCCCTTGTAATGTGTCTTAATTGTTTTTTTAAATATTTTTTTCCTTCCCTTTTATTCATGGATTCATCCCCACTAGAATTGATCTTATTATTTTCCCGTTTCCTTTATTCATTTTTCCGTCACAAATTGATGAGTGACGTTGGCGAGTGGAAGAAGTGCAGGGCAGGATGTACCAAAGCGAAAGGCAGTCTAGGGTGCTTATCAAATTCTTCAGGGGGCGATTAAGACAGATCCTCAGTCTAGGGAAAAATAAAATACTCGTAAAATTAGTGGAAACATTCGGCTCAGAATCGATCCTACGTTCATGCACGCAATCTCCAAAAAAAAAAACCATTTGAGGAAATGGTCTGTGTGTATTAGAGATCCCGCAAATATGAGAAAGGCGGAATTTTGATGACCTCCGCCCGAAATTTGGTTTAAAATGTCAAAATATTACCCCTGAATTTTTTCAGAGTTTTTACATAACAAAAACCTACGACGGTAGCTCGATTTTGGTCGTTGAAGTACCCTTTTCGTCAATATCAGACTTTTGAATATAACTTTTACGAAATTCTTTGTAAAATTGTGAGACTTCGTATACTAACATTGTTGGGGTCGCTGAACTCGAATATGCGGTCAAAACAAGCCTACAACTATTTATTGATAGCTTGGAATCTCAAAATCGTCCAAATCATGTCAAAAAATGACAATTGGTCAAAATTCATTATAAAATTATGAAAATTCGTATTTGTAAGTATTTCACTCGGAATTTCTATTAAATTGAACCAATCAAAAAACGAATTTTTTAAATTTGATGTTTTGTTTTCATTTCATTGGTGATTAGGTGGTCAAACTTATATTTGATGTTGAAAATTCATTGTGAACAGAAAAAATTATAATTATAGTACGATAAGAAATGTATTGTGTATATCATTTTTGAATTTCAAAAGATCGCCCGACTTTTGAAGATCGAATCCGATCTACTGTAGTTTTTTGTTATGCAAAAAATCTAAAACAATTCAGGGGTCTTTTTTGGACATTTTAACCAAATTTTGGATGGAGGTGTGTGTGTGTGTGTGTGTGTGTGTGTGTGTACGGGATTGAGAAAAAACGATTGACACAAATCAGCTCAAACTTGATATCCAACCTGCAGATCACCATGGGATGCCAAAATAAGGGTATGAGCAAAATCCCCTCGAAACTAACTATAGTTATCATAGTGATCAAAACACCAAATCTTTTTTTTCTTAAAAGCGGGTAAAAAGATTACGACTAAATTTTTTATATGAACAGCTCTCAATGACAAAATTATACTTAAAAAATGCCGATCCTTGGAAAGATGACCAGAGCAGCACAATAAAATACGAAACATTTCGATAAAAATCGAGTTTACCGTAGTTTTTTCATTATAAACTCTGATCAGAAAGTAGTAAAGTGTCCTCAAAATTCTATGTGGTATTTCATGCAAGTACCTACTCGATGAGCGTTGGATAGCGCTCATAAGCTACATGGGGACTACAGCAGAAATTCCCGAATTTCAATCTCTGCCGTTTCGCTTACACCTTTTCTAAAATATTTCACCCAATAACTCTACAAAAGTGATTACTATCTTCTTCAAAAAAATCGTGTTTACAGCCTCATCAATTCTCTGCGTAACAATTGCTCAATAATGGTTTGGGAATGAGTACGAGAGGCACAATAAATTCCGGAACTGTAAGCGCTATCGCTTTGTGTCGCCGTGAAGTGGTGTTTGACCAAGTTCTGAGTGATAAATGGAATGAGTAAGTGCCAAAAACACGAGTGAATTAAGGTAGAGCTAAAGGAAATTGTGTGTTGCATCGCACCACATATTTATTTATTTGAGCTAAAAACAGCTTATTTTTCAACATAAACTCGCGATTCGGAAACGTATTTTTCCCAGCGAATACAAAGTACGAGTAGACCTCGAATCGTTCATCAACCAATTGAAACTCTTTAAGTAATTAATATCTTGCTAAGAAAAAAATACTGTCAGTCTCATCAATTGGGTACCAGTTGCTCAATAATGGTACGAGCAGTGCAGTAAATTCTGGAACTGTGAGCTCAACCGCTTTCCGCTGCCGTGAAGTGATGTTTCGCGAAGTTCAAAAGAACTGAATGAAGAAATAAATTGAGTTACTAAAAAGCCATGGAAATTTGTGTGAAGCGGCGTAATTGATATTTTATTTAACGGCCGAGGAAATTGAAAAGTTATTCGGAGCCGTTGAAGTTGTATTCGTATTTAATTCAATTCATTAGGGAATATCGCTTAGCTCCTACTAGGCAGCACATGTTTCGAACGGATAGTGGGACTTCGGTGATAATGGAAGTGCATGTTGCAAAGGATAATAGGGCCGAAGTGATAATGGAAGTACCTTGTTCGATGAGAGTTTGTGTCAATAACGTTCACGAACGTCACATTCCCCTTTTCACCTATCGGTTTTCACTTTGCTCTCGTAATACTCTAATTCGTTCGTACATCGTGGACGAGTTGAGAAGTGGTGGATTGTTGAGAAAACATTAGGCTTAAGGATTACCTAATAGGCCGTTCAAAATCGCTCAATCCTATTTAACCAATCGAACATTAGCCGTAAAGTACGAAACTGTTATCTCCCGATTTTTCGAGATTCTGGGTAGTTGGGTTTTTCTTGTACTTGATTGACTCGCACGAACATCCAACGATGCTATATTGCCCAATTCGCGAATGATGTAGCAGCCCTGTCGAAAGAATCGAGAGTTTCGCTCGTACGATCGAAACGCAGAGCTCAATTTGGAGAAGGCGAGTAAACCCCGCCAAATCCCACCTTGTTAACTTCACTTACTCCAGAAGCGTTCGATAGTTCTTAATCACAATGAACGATACCTTAATAATGCTAACACATAGGGTTAAGTCTTGATGCTCGGCTTACACGGGCGTCCCACATCTTCACAATCGTCCAAAAGACGCGTTCTCACATGCCCCTGTTGAACGACCCCTGCTATACCGATCCATTTAAAAAAAGCTGATGTATTCGCTACTCATAAGACTGATGTGGCATTAGTCTTCAGCTGCACCCTCCCGCATCAAAAAAGTGCAAACAGTGCAAAATAGACTTCTGGAGCTCAGCCGACCGCGGTATGTCAGGAATATGACTGTTCGTACGGATTTAGGCATGCTAGAGGTCGCAAATGTCCTCTAGCTTCTGTAAAATAACAACCTCATTAAATAAATTCGTGAAAATCCTCCCACACCGAGGAATGTGAGAAGATTGAAGAGAAAATGGCGCACAGATCCAGCGGAAAACCATTCGTAAAATTCTTATAATAGTCAAATCATCACTGTTACTGTTATTATTCTATTATCACTGTTAAAAGCATATTTTTTTGTTACTAATCCAAATCATTCAGTTGTTACCGTTGATCACTATTGTACAAACGAACTATATACGACACAGGCCTAATTAGTTGGATATTTTGAACAGGGAACTTTCGCACTTGCCCGTAACGGAAGTCCTTGTACACCGACTCCACCTATTTTTGACACATCAAGCCATTTGTTCGTAGCTGCAGGAGAGTCCACTTGCTCTTCAGTCATTTCTGGGCGACAATGGACTTCCCTTTTCTGGACCCCCCCCCCCTGGAATTCACTTCATCGCCACAACAAACAGCTTTGCTTAGATACTCGTTAGTCTTCCAGTTCTCAGGAAATACTCGCTACACATCTAATCCAAACTCCACTCTCCTTCCCTGTACAACCAGTTCACATAGTCAGAGCCCCCTTGTTCACGCTTGTATACTCGAACTCCTATCCAATTTCAGTATCTTCTTCTTTGTACACGTAAGTTCTCGAGTCTTGTTGTGATCTCCCAACTCTTTGAATTACAAGTTTCGTGTTACAATAATACGCGTCTCCTTGATTATTTCAATTCTAAAATATAAAAAATTTAATCAAAATTGTTAGAGCTGTTTTTGAAAAAAAAAATTGGTGTTTTGATCACTATGATAACTATAGTTAACTTTCAGTAGGTTTTGCTCATACCCTTATTTTGGCGTCCCATGGTAATCTGCGGACTAGATATCAAGTTTGAGGTGATTTGGTTCGGTCGTTTCCTCCAAAAACCATTCTAAAATCGATTACGTCGAAAATTTTGGTAATTTAATGTGCTGCTCTCGTCATTTTCTCATAGATGGGAATTTTGTGGTATAGTCGCCATATTGGGAGCTATCGACATAAAAAATGTACTCAAATTGTTAAGAGCCGTTTTTGAGAAAAAAACATTTGGTGTTTTGATCACTTCGATAACTATAGTTAACTTTCGGTGGATTTTGTTCATACTCCTATTTTGGCGTCCCATGATAACCTGCTGGCTATATATCAAGTTTGAGCTGATTTGATACGGTCATTTTCTCTAAAAACCACTCTAAAATCGATTACGTGTAAAATTTTGGTAATTTATTGTGCTGTTCTCGTCATTTTCCCATAGATGGGGATTTAATGGCTCCAAATCTGAGCGTCTGACCCCACAAGTTATAAAAATGTGTGGACTGTACGTAGGATGGGGAAATGTGAATAAATTATGGGAAAACAGTTAACAATAAATAATTTACTTTATAAAAACTAGAACACGGAACGTTTATTTGGCGGTTGAACGGGGTGGTTGCTGAGAAGTTGTAGCAGATCGTGGAAAAAACCCTGCAAATTAATACACAATGGTTTATTATTATCATGAACAGCTTGACCTAGTAGTACTGCTCCCCCATCCCATTAGATTCAGCATCGAATACTAGTAAACCATACGAAACATGTACTGGCTACAATGGAACTACGGCGACGCCAGGCGAGGCATTTATGATCCAATGGAGGGGTGTGCGGAGGAAGTCAGGGAAATTGGGAACCCTCGCTCCTCAATTGGCAGGACGCTGCGAGTCCAAAGGGCGTTGCAAGTCGAGAGGGACTTGGAAACGATACTAAACACGGCTTATTTGCAATTATACTCCGTTTCGTTAATTTTTTTAACCATTTTTTGCCCATAACAACCATGGGCTTCGTCCGATCGGATTGCCAAGATGGCGGGCACAACTAGATACCAAATGGGATTTTTTTGCGAAAGAACGAATTTATTAGACCACGTTAAAGGCACAAGGGACGGCGGACGGACATTACAAATTTGGAATCTCCATGTCTTGAAACGTAAAGTACCAAATTTTGAGGGGTTGTAAAAAATTTTTCGTGACCGAAAACATAGGGTTATTATTCAAAATGAATAATAAACCAAGATGTAATCAAAATCATTGAAGCCGTTTTTGAGAAAAAAAATATTTGGTGTTTTGATCACTATGATAACTATACTTAGCTTTTGTTCATACCCTTAATTTGGTGTCTGATGGTAACCTGCTGGCTTGATATCAAGTTTGAGGTGATCTGGTTCGGTCGTTTTCTCTAAAAAACACTCTAAAATCGATGACGTCGGAAATTTTGATAATTTATTGTGCTGCTCTCGTCATTTTCCCATTAATGGGAATTTCATGGTGTGATTGCCATATTGAAAGGTATCAGCATAAAAAATGTAGGCAAAATCGTTTGAACCGTTTTTGAGAAAAAAAATTTGGTGTTTTGATCACTATGATAACTATAGTTAACTTTCGGTGGATTTTGTTCATGCCCTTATTTTGGTGTACCACGGTAACCTTCGGGCTAGATATCAAATTTGAGCTGATATGATACGGTATTTTTCTTTAAAAAACATATATATGTAATTATGTTGTGGCCGATCGCTGGGTGGATCCCACCTCACGCCTCTCAAGTCACCATTACATGTATTTGAAGAACGGCACATGAAACACTAAATTCGCAATGAAAACGTATATTGGGCAACGGAACTCTCTGTATCGTACGAGTCACTTTTTATAATGCTCGAATACTGTGAGGCCGCGCCCATGTCAAAAATTCGACGACCTAATTCTGGTAAGCCCAAAGTAGATAACTTCATAGTTATTTGTCCACATGTACATATTATCTGTTTAGGCGCTTCCTCGACATGAGTTGGGCAACCCGCAACACACGCCTTTCTCCTATCCTCTTCGGTTCGTCCTCCTTCTTCATTTGCGTTCCGACCTTCGCCTAATGCGTGTGCACCCGCAACCATATTCTCCTTTTATTATATTGTATTTCTTTTCACGGCTTCCTGACATTATTTCCATTTGGGCTTGTCCCATCATGAATTGACCGAGTCGTTACATACGCCGAGCTCGAGATTTTCTAAAACTCCAGGGCCCTGGGAAGAAGCCACGAGGACGTCGTACGAGAGGTATTCCTTCTATTTCTCATCCTCATTCACCTTTTCTTTCAGGGTTGTCGTCTATTTGCACCGTTCCATGTTTCGTCTTTAATTTATGCAGTCCTCTTAATTCCCTCGTGCGCATTAACCTTACTGTAACGTACCAAGCGCAATTAATTTGAAAAAAAAAAAAAACAGCAAACCGATTTGAAGAGCCGCCGCCGGCGACAGCATTTGGCGGTCCTGACAGGTGAATTATCGTCGAAGTAACAATTTCCTCGTGTCAACATTGTTCTCGTTTTTCCGACGGGGCTTGTGTGTGCCACGCGGGCGCGTGTGTGTGTGTGTGTGTGCGATCTCGTTCGCGTTCGTTTATGATTGTGTGGGTTCGTGTGCCTTGGAGTGAGTGAGAGAGAGAGAGAGAGAGAGAGAGAGAGAGAGAGAGAGAGAGAGAGAGAGAGAGAGAGAGAGAGAGAGAGGCAGCAATCCTGAGATAAAGGAGAACTTGCGTCGCAACTTTTCTATGCGCTGAAAAACCCATTACAGCGCCGAAGGGGCCCAGGCTTTATCGAAGGTTGTCATGATTTAGAAACCTTTAGACGAGCCGATGTTATTGACAGGTGGGAGAAAGTTGAGGGGAGAAAATTGTTAAGAGCTTTCGAGTTTTCAGTTTCCCTTCCATGCGTTAACTTGAGCTTCGAGTTTAGTTTCCTTGAGGAAATCTTCTTTTTAAATGATCTCCACTTCTCCTCTTTTCCGGCTCGACTGTGTAAAAAAAGTGAAATGGTGTTTTGGTTATTGTGGGAGTTTTAGATTTTCTACGCAGTCGTGACAAGGATATAGAGTAGCTTGTGTTCGCCCGCTGTTCTTGTAATAATCTTTTTTTTCGGTTTGACTCCGTGGCAGTATTGGATTCTTGAGCGTAAAGAGATCGTTGGAAATGAGGTGGCGGACCATCTGGCCAGACTCGGTTTTTCTATTGTACCTGTAGCGCTACGTTCCCACTATGGTACTTCGCAGTCACTAATCAAGAGGATATATGCCCAAAGAACGCATCATCCAGTCTGGAATGCTGTGAGAGTGAAGCGCTCCACATGATCTCCAGGCAAACGCAATAGCCTTCAGAGGATGGAGAGGGAGGACCACAGTCAGATTGTGAGGATCATCACCGGGGGCTGCAAAATGAACAAACACGTTGTAGATCTTTGGCAGACTGAATTAGCTTGGTCTTAGACCTCTCGAATATCGGCCCTTGCACCTAATGGTACCCTCAACCCTGTTGTTTGTACCTGTAGAGAGCCCAGCTGTTCAGTTATTTCCATGTGACAACGGATTTCCCCTGTCCTGGGCTTTCCCTTCTATTTTTCCCACCCCACAATTTTAGATTGTTCTTCTCAACAGACAGCTCTTTCCAGGTTCTTCAGCTCTCACGATACAGTCGTCTCCCAGTTCTTCCACTGATTCATCTCTCAACTCACACCACTTCCAACTCAACTCTACCTCTCTCTCTGCCCCTCTCCTCCCACTTAGTATCTCACAACCAGTTTCCCATGCATTGAGAGCCTCTTGCGCCTCTTCGTTGTTTATATACTCATACTCAACCGGACTTCGCTATTCTGTCAAATATAATTCAGTCCTCATTCATGCGCCCAACAATGAGCATAGTCGACACCTCTCGGTGCAGGTGAAGCGGCACAGATGAGAAAATTCCCTACCATGCCCTGGCCCAGTGCGGAAGACTTGACAGGGAGCGATTTCTGGTCTTTGGCTACACTTTTCCGAAGGTGCATATAAAAAAAAAAACTCTCGCAGGAAACACTGGCGCTTCTTAGGAGGCTAGGCGTGGACCTTTTTTTTGTTTTATCTGTGATTTTTTGTAGATGCGCCAATAAGGTTATGGACGATTTAAATAGATGGTAAAGGAGGGTTGAGAACGGAAACGTACCAAAAATTAGTTTTTCGAATTTTTCTCGAAAAAGGCTCTCTCAACTGTGATTAAACTTTCAAATTATCTTCAACTAATTAGCTACTGTTCTTCTGTGTACATATTTCCATGACATGGTGAACGGAGATAGAAAAACAGGGGTTTTACGCTTTTTGGAGAAACAACTTCAACGATTGTCACCAAACTCACAGGATGTTTTTAAATAGTTAAAACCTACATATTGTTTAAAAAAAAAAAAAACGTTCCTACGACAGTCCTTTGACTGGAGATAATTTAAAATGTGTCGAAAATAGTGTTTTTCTTGTAATTTCTCGAGTAACTGCATTACTGGATTTGATCAACCTTACGGGGTCTTCCAGCAATCTATGCCCCCTGTTGAACCCTGGTGTGTGTTTTATTATTACTCCATTGTTAGAGACGCTCGTTTCTTTAACTACTTACTCAACTTTGATCCTCACAATTCCATTTCAATATGTGAAGTTCTTTATTCGATTAAAGCCTCAAGTTGAGGATTATTCATTACAGGCCCACGAATGGGGGAGGTTGAATTGAGAAATAAATGAATGTGGTGAGTGTGAGCGAGGACTGTATTGCACCAGACAGAATTGCGATATCCGTTTGAGTGGGAGTATCTTTACGTGAACAAGGGGACATTGAATACACGTGAACTCGTTATCTGGGAGAGGGAGAGAGAGAGAGAGAGAGCGTGAGAACGAATGAGTTGGGAGAACTGGGAGACTGCATGCCACTCGCTCTCTATTGTGCACCGCCATACACTGTACCCCCCACGAAAGAATGTTCAGTCATGCACGTCGTTTGACAAATGGGGTAACGATTCCATCCTGGCTCTCGAATTCCGGAAAAGTTTTACTGAAGGCTAGTATTCGTTCTTCAAAATACAGCCCCTTGGTTGAAAAAGTCGACCTAGTAGAAGCTAACCCAGAATACGCCCTAATACGCAGGCCTGATGGAAAGGAATCAACTGTGTCACTCAAGCACCTGGCACCTGTTGGAGACAGCTCGATTGCTAGCCATCAAGATCCAAGCGACTTTGAACAAGATCACAGGATGGAAAACGATACTCCGATCCAATTCCAGCAAGCACCAGTATCAGATATTACTGCCACTCCAACTTTACCTGCACCGACCGCAGAAACAATGCCATTCCAGCCAGCTTTGCCTCCCCCCCCCCCGGGTACCCCCAACACTTCGGAGAACTCTGTATCAACTGCTATAAGAAGATCCTCGAGATCGAGAAAACCTCCAGCCTACCTGAAGGACTACCATTTAAATTGAGAGGGGGAGAATGTCATGTGTTTTATTATTACTCCATCGTTAGAGACGCTCGTTTCCTTGACTACTTACTCAACTTTGATCCCACTATTCAATTTCAATATGTGAAGTTCTTTATTCGATTAAAGCCTTAAGTTGTAGAAGGTTGATTCATTACAGGCCCACGAATGGGGGAGGGGGGGGGGGTTGAATTGAGAAATAAACGAATGTGGTGAGTGTGAGCGAGGACTGTATAGCACTAGACAGAATTGCAAGTATCAGTTTGGAAGGAGTATCTTTACGTGAACTAGGGGACTCTAAATACACGTGAACTGGTTATGTGGGAGGGAGATTGATTGATAACGTCTTTATTATTGAATCTGGCGAGGTTTGGCCATACATGGCCATTCTTCCACCTAACCAGACCAGAGAGAGAGAGAGCGAGAGAGAGAGAGAGAGCGAGAGAGAGAGAGAGAGAGAGAGGGAGAGAGAGAGAGAGAGAGAGAGAGAGAGAGAGAGAGAGAGAGAGAGAGAGAGAGAGAGAGAGAGAGTGAGAAGGCGTGAGAACGAATGAGTTGGGAGAACTGGGAGACGACTGTCATTCACGAGAGCTGATAGATAACTGACTGTTGGAAAGAGCTGTGTGTGGTGGAGAAGAAAGTTAATTGTGAAGGGGGGAGGGGAGAGGGTATTTTGGAAAGTCCAGAAAAGGGGGAAATCCGTTGTCAAATGGAAATAACCGAAGAGCTGGGCTTTCCACAGGTGCAAACGAAACGGCTGAGTTCAGAAAGGTGTTTGGGGAAACAATGACTCTCCGTAGGGCCAGTGCCATTGAGTACCGTTAAGTGCGAACGTTCGGAGGTAACAAAACCAAGCCAATTCGCCCTGCGCCGAACACCCACATTTTGTTCTCGGCAACTATTTCTACATCTGTCTCTCGTATATGTAGCGGGTCGTCGATTTTACGAGTGTTGCGGAAAATTACGTGTTGCTACGCACACGCCATTATTTTTTTAACACGACTACAATACTTTCCATAACTTTTGAGTACCGGCAAGTAAAAATGACTCGACGGTTCGAATGATTAACGATTCAAAATGATTAAAACAACGACTTGATTGTTATTCCCGTGAATGCGGTCATCTCTATCGCGAACTGTAAATTATTTTGTAGTATAATTAACAAAGCATTAGCGGGTGCACTAAAACCTAGTTAATTACTAATCAGATAGTCCATTATCTAATTTAATTAGATGCCCGGAGCTCTCCGTTATCGAACGAAGGTCTCTTCGAATTCCTCCTCGATGAGGCTAAAATTAAATACGTAAATTAACAACAAAGAGAAAGGGTGAACAACAAATTGCCATTAGGGTGCTCCGGGAGTGGGAGTGGCTGACGATGGTGAGATGGATGGTTGGGCGGGGGGGGGGGGGGAGCTACGCTAATTTAGCCTTTGTTACTAGTCGAGCTCCGTGTTGTCTGTCATCGAAGTGACGATCCTTTTTTGCCACTTATTATAACCCCAAAGAGAAACCTATTAAACTTTTCCCATCAAATTATACGACGAAAGAACACGGTGAAGGGGGGGGGGGAATGCAAGGAGCCTCGTTTCCTTCTCTTCGTTTCTCATCTAAATGAAATGAATGAGCGCGAATTAACGCGACGCCGCGGATAACCTTGAGCTCTGATTTCATCGAGTTTTCAGAGGTTCTTATTTTCCCCCTCTTTAACGGGTAAACTGCTCCTTCTCGTCCCTTCTTTCCGGTAAGGAGTGAAAATGAGCGTCGACGGAATCTTCGAAGCTCTTTCCTTGACGACCCTGCCAAATCCAATGTACGAGTGTTTGAGCCCAACTTGTTTTTGACGCTTTTTAGAGTTCCAGAGAAATGTCAAGTGATGGGTAAAGGGTGAAAGAAAAGGTTTCGCTTTGTCACCCCCCCCCCTCCCACAACAAACTTCTCGCTCACGACGTACACATGTACACGATGTCCTGTCACCTCCGCGAGCCAGAGAGTAACAAAAGTGTAGTGATCTTGTCAACAGAATAAGTTTGGTTTTCTTCGGTTCTTAACGTTTTGAGGCCTACTGAGTCCCAAAACCCTAATTTCGGCCCACGGTCCGTGTGTGTGTGTGTCTGTAGTTCGATTTGTGGAACAACGGCTGAACCGATAGAGCTGGTAAATTTTTTGGTTTTGTTCGTTATTTTTTGCAGACACTAAACCATGGTTATGGGAGATTTTGGTCGATGGGAAAAGGGGGTGAGGGACAAAAATGTACCAACAACAAGGGTTTCTCGAAAACGGCCTGAATGATTTTGATTAAACTTTCAAATTATCTTCTACTAGTTAGTACAAAATTTTTCTTCCTCATACATGTCTCCATGATAATAACGTTGATATAGACCTATGAAGCTAGAATAGGTTTTTTTACGCTTTTTCGCAAAACGGCTTCAACAATTTTCACCAAACTCACAGGATGTTTTCAAATAGTTAATACCTACATACTCTTTTCAATAAATGTTCCTCTGAGAGTCCAATGTACAGAGATAGAAATCCAAATGTGTCGAAAATAATGTTTTTTCGAACGTTTCCTTAAATTCCAGGGTAATTTCTTCACCAGATGTGATAAATCCTAATGGACTGTCTTTTAGTCACCCATACCAACATTTCGTTCTCTATAATTATTTCTGTATATATATGTTGAACGGAGATATAATCTTGCACAACCTGGTATTTTGACGTTATTTTTACAAGGCTAGAAAAGTAAATCTGTTCATCAGAGGAGGTCGAATACAAAGCACGTGGAATGAATGCAACACACACACAACCGCAAATGAGCCCCCCTTCCCTACAACACCGCAACATATTTCTCCCCCGCGTTAACAAGTTCCAAGTTCCGCTCGGAGCGGCGAACTGTCGACCTTTTAGTTACAATTTATTCGCCCTGAACCTGAAAAATGGGCGTTGGCACGTTGCCACCGATTGATTGAAGGCTGACGGCAACGTATGGGACTTGTGGTTCGAAAGTTACACGTAGGAATTCCTAGCTCATCTTTCAACTCGTAACGAATGCTAAGCCCAACCGCTCGAAGTCTCGTCTGCCCGATTTGACTCGCTCGTGCGGGGTTCCTCCCTTGCCGCAGGTCACTCACACTCCCTCTATCTTTTCTCCCCTCTGAGTAGGTCAGCGTTTGAATGTGCAGACGAGATTACCCCCGCTGTTAGGACGCATTCAAACGAGCACGCTCCCAAAAAAAAAGGGCAAAAAGCGGAAGGTTCGTTTGATTTGAGATGAACGCGTATCGACACGGGAGCAGGTGTAAATTCGACCGACAGGCGTTGTGCACGTTGATATGCCAACAAGAGCCAACGACCAAACTGCGGGTCAGATAGCTTTGTTGACTTCGTTGAAACCCGCCGCTCTTTGCTTCCAATCAGTTACCAGAGGGCGGAGGCAGTCGGTCAACGTTTCTCTGCATTTCAGACGATAGTCTGGTGCAACCTAATTCCAGAGCCGACGCTGTACAAACGATCTCGTGCCGCATGACGTTGCGAGGAGCTCGAATAATTTATTTCGTAACGTCCAATTCTCTAAACGTTATACGAAACGGGGAAATGCGTAAGACGGCATACCATAACCTTTTTGGACGATTAAGACTTCAATTCTATTAAAATCTATTTAAAAACTGTTGTGTTGCCAAGATGTTGTTTGTGTTATAGGTTTATTCCGGGAGCATCTCAATCTTACAACACTCCTTCCAATTAATATCCGTATAATCTGGCCCGTCCCACAAATATAGGTTCAATAGCCCACAGAAGGATAGACGGAGGAGCGAAGTGATGTGGTAGGCGCCCGGAGGAGAAATAGGACGTTATGCACGTTGCGAACCCGGTTTTTCTAACCTCCCAATTGTGGCAATGCTCCCTTCCCCTCTCCTTCGATAGAAGTATTGAAATCACTAGTTGATGTGATAAGTCCGGTGCTCACTCACATCATTAATGAGTCCGTGAAAATACGGATGTATCCTGGATGCTGGAAGCAAGCAGTTATTCAGCCTTTGAAAAAAGTAGAGAAGCCACAGGGTGTGAGCGATTTCAGACCAATAAGTATTCTGTGCGTCCCCGCAAAAATATTTGACAAGTGTGTCTACCAGCATTTCAACGATTTCGTGTGTGAAAACGAAATTTTGGACGACAGGCAGTCAGTCTATCGTGTAGGTTGTAGTACAGAAACTGCCCTAATAAGAGTGCTCGATGACGTGCGGAATGCCATGGACGAAAAAAAGGTCACGATTTCAGTGACGATCGACTTTTCCCAAGCCTTCGATCGAGTGCAGCACACACTCCTGCTGGCAATACTAGAGTAAATAGGAGTTTCAGGCAAAATGCTGCAATGGTTTGGCTCATATCTGAGTTTAAGGACTTTGAACACAAGGTCACCAAACGGTATCCTATCAAAAAGCTGTGCTTTGGAGGAGGGAGTACCCCAGGGTTCCGTATTGTCAGCTAGGCTATTCACCGTTTTTTCAGACCAACTGCCTCGTCTCTTTACGCAGTGCGAGTGTATGGTGTACGTGGATGACCTACAGCTTTATACCAGCGTACCATTGTCTCACCTGCCAGAAGGAGTCAAAACAATAAATGAGGAGTTGGTACGCGTGGTATCATGGTGCGACAGTCATGGAATGACGATAAATGCTGCCAAATCTAAAGCCATGATCCTGGGGACCACTAAGCTAGTGACACAGTGTGATGCGATGTGGATACCAGAAGTGTGCATTAATAGTGAACCACTAGAATACGTGACCAACATAAAAAACCTGGGGATAAATGTATCACGCACGCTGTCATGGTTGCCACACGTCACGCTCTTATGCAAACGTGTGTATGGTTCAATATACCAGCTTCGCAGGTTAGCAATAGATATGTCGTTAAGTGTAAGACGGAGGACTGTCGAAAGCTTGGTACTGCATAACTTTGATTACGCCATACAAGCTTTCTGCGACATGAACAGCGAGCAGTGCGATAATATGCAGAAAGCGCTGAATTCAGCAGTACGTTTTGTTTATCGCCTCAAAACAGATCAGCATGTAACGCCATACTTTCTGAGGTTGGGCTGGTTGAGGGTGAGGGAAAGAGTCGTGCTCGCCTCTGCGACCATGTTGTTTAGGATCATTAAGTACGGAAACCCTAGATACCTCCGTGAAAGGTTTATGATGCTGGGTGAAGGTCACATGCATGGTACATGGGGCGAAACCATGCAGGTTCCAAAGCACAGGACCGTACTGTATAGTAGATCTTTTAGCATTCGAGCAATCCATGTATATAACGAACACAGAGACATATTTGATTTTAATTTAAGTGTAAATAGTTTTAGGAATAGAATGAAAAAAGTGTTAATAAAAAAATACGAGGAAACCAAACAATGAGAGGTATTTACGTAAGTGTCAAGTGTAAGTGCAAAAAGTGTAGTGGACGTGAAAGTGCAACAGAAGATTTGTCAGAATGTTAGAAGATAATTTTTATTTTATTCACGTGGTAATGACAACTAGAAACAGTGATTGTTACATAATTAATTCCTGGGAACAAGGAAGAGAGGGCCTTAAGGCCCTATTGTTTCCCAGGTTGTTGAATAAATTCTTCAGTCAGCCAGTCAGTCTCCCTGTCCTTCAGCCGAGTTCGTCTTCTCGGGATCGAGGCGGTACAGCTTGCAGGAACGGCTCTGCCTGGTAGGAATGGCTCTGTGTTCCCGGTCGCGGCTTAATCCGTGCCCGTAACATTTGCTACGATTCATGTTGTGATGTATCATGAGAGATTGGTGGCTTAACCCCATGAAGTATTCTGCCACTGATGAGGTTTTGACTTGGGAGCACTGGTGAGGGCCGAAACAAAATCATCTCAGTGATTAAAAAAAAACGACGTACCAGCATGAAGACCAATTGTAACCTGGTCTTCTCTTTAAGGAGGGCTCGTATAGCTGATCCATCAATAGATAATAGAATCAATAGAACTTAAGGTTACTTTTGAGAACGATGAGGGGGAGGTAGTCAATCCCTTTTGCGTTATTATCAAAAGGACACTTGGCATGATGAAGGCAGGCTTAGGACAAAACGCAACAGCTATTGCCTTCAACTGTGTTCTCCACAGGCTCAGTGCTCCATGGCCAATATTTTTCCAAGGACGTCAACCTTTGCTTCGATTGCCTAGGCCCATCACTTTGGGGCCTCCTTCGTGGATGCCAGATTGTATGTACTAACCAGGCCCTAAGCCCAACACCGTCGCTCTAGCCCAGCGCCTCATGCTCCACCACACTCCAGTCACTAAGAACACGATCGCTCCGTGCCCAGCATCTACAAGCGTACCTTCCCAACTGCCTGCACCACCGCTCGACGAGCCTCCTCGCTACCCGCTCAAGAAGAGATGATGAGGACCTCCTTCGGGAAAACGCCTAACCACCCCCATTGCCACGCGATCGTAAGGGTGAGTGATGTTACAGGCACGATCGGGGGGACTGCATTGCCGCGATCGGGAGGTTAGGAAAATTGGGTCCGTGGCGCGCAACGAGGCGATCAGACTATTCCTCTTCCGGACGCCTGCGGCTACATTTTGCTCTTTCTAAATGATCTATTCGTGGGCTTTACACAAGGTAGAACGGACCTGTACACTTGGACCACAAATATACTGTATTACGAAGGAACACACCTCTCGGCAATTCCGGCACCATGGCCTGCCACCCATTCAAGTCCTTAGGCTGCTCAAGGTGCAGACATATAGAATGGATAGCACGGGGCTTCTGCCTTCTGCCTTTAGAGTGTGGCTCTGTCCGCCGTGCAGCCATGGGATTGGCCTCGTGGGGACCGTGGTCTCGCTGGAAATCCCCCTAAAGAGATGATTGGTGCTGGCTGGAGAGAGGTAAAGACTGTAAAGCTAGGCACCCTCTCCAACGCCACGGGCAATGCCCTAAGCACAACTACCATTGTATTACGAAGGAAGGAAGTAATTATTGTGAGACGCCCGAGTCATACCTACAACAACTGTGTCAACAGAACAAGGTTAGGAACGGTTCAGTTCATGCTGCTGAACTTTCAGTTTACTATCACTCTTTCCTACAACTAGTGGGAAGCCAAATTGATCAAAGACGACTTTTTAGGTTTACATACGCCGCGTCCCGGTTAACGACTGCGAGGCCTGAATAGACGGACGGAAGATAACAAGGTTATTACCGCCGTTTTGAAGAAATCGATTCGACGACGGCATGTGTTTCCACTGCAACGGAAAGAAGAAGAGTTTCGAGGCTTTCCACCTTTTAGCGAGGCCGTGACATTGAAGTCAATAACCGGGACAGCTGTTGGTTGTTAGGGGGTGCCTAGGGGGGGTTTTCTAGGATTCAGATGGGAAAGCGGCGGCTGTCTCCGAATAGGCGCCCTCCCCCTACCCACACAACATTTTCTTCGTCACGCGACACGACTGAAAATGCAAAGTTTATCTCGCAAGTGTTTCCCTCTCGGGAAATTCAAAAACCGTTAAATTATAGAACCAAAATACTCATTCCCAAGAGTTAACAATACCCGCAAATACCGGACCGGCGCTTCTGGGCAAAACCAAACACATATGTAAGTTAGTTGCATAGTTACAATTTAATTTGATGAGTAGGTAAGTGGCTGTGGGAGGAGTGAGACGTACAATGCCCGTTGTTCAACAGAAATTTCTGCTAACACATCCGGGGGGCTTCCTACTACACCCGGCCGTGTTGTTGAGGTGATACCTCACGCAGTGTCTGGTGAGGAAGCTATTTAGGACTCTTAAGATCCTGTCTGGAGGGTGTCAACATTGCCTTCGCCCCGAACAAGAAGACATAATGAACCTTTTCGCTTGTCTTAGCCGTTACTGTCAATGAGCACGGTTTTCCTGTGTAACCCATCCGGGCACCTGCGGAACCACGTGCCTTTTCATCGTTCCTATGTACGGCTCCGGCCCAATGGGTAGGGGATTCTATGGCCTATTCGCAAAGAGAGCCTGCTTTTTCATTGCAAAAAGTTATATTTTATTTCGTTTTAATGTGAAAGACTTCAGCACACAATCCATCACCAGCTCAGCTCCATGCGCCATTTTCATCCATTTCCAATTCTAACTATCTGCGTACCGCCACGGGTCTCGTTAAAACTGCTTATATCAGGTGTTCATTGCCATTTCCTCACTTTGCAGTGGAATTAATCATTAACTCCTCGGGCCCCCAGTATGCCGCAAGTCGTGTAATCAACGTCTAACAGCGCCATACCGCACCATAGCTGAACTAATATACAGCCGAAGGCCTATTGGGACAAAGTAGAAGCACGAACGTTAAACATCGATCGAAGAAAACTTGTGCCAAGTACCAACTTATTACTTTCCGCTACCCGAAGGGAAGGAAAGTATAGTAATCGGCCCAAAAAAAAAATTTGAGTTTTCTTCAGATCTTTACGTTTCAGACCCTACTGAGTCTAAAAAACCTAATTTCGTCGCGTGGTCCGTATTGTATGTGTGTGTATGTGTGTGTGTGTGTGTGTATGTGTGTGTATGTGTGTGTGTCTGTAGTTCGATTTGCGGGGAGAACGGCTGATCCGATTGAGCTGGTTCTTTTTTGTTTTGTTCGTTATTTTTTGTAGACACCAAAAATAAGGTTATGGACGATTTCGGCCGATGGGAAGGGGGTGGGGACGAAAATGTACCAAAAACTAGGGTTTTTCTGCATTTTCTCGAAAACGGCAGCTCTAACGATTTTGATTAAACTTTCAAATTATCTTCTCCTAATCAATACCTAACTTTTCTTCTCTATACATATCTCCATGAAAATACGGTGAACGGAGATAATGACCTATGAAGCAAAAATAGGTTTTTAAGCTTTTGGCAAAATGACTTCAACGATTATCATCAAACTCTCAGGATATTTTCGAATAGTTAATACCTACATATTGTTCTCAATAAATGTTCCTCTGAAAGTCCATTGAGCAGAGATAAAAATGAAAATGTGTTGAAAATAACGTTTTTCGAACATTTCCGAAAGTTCCAGGGTAATTTTTTCACCAGATGTGATAAATCCTAATGAAGTGTCTTTTAGTCACCCATACCAACATTTTGTTCTCCATAACTATTTCTGTATATATATGTTGAACGGAGATATAAGCCAAGTTAACTGAGAAAAGGAGATTCGTCGAACACACTGATCGGTATTTCAATTTTCTCAAAAACGGCTCTAACGATTTCGATCAAACTTTCGGAGTACTCTCAGCTAACTAGTCCCTACATTTTGTTCTCCATAAATGTTCCTGTAAAAATGCGTTGAACGAAGATATAGCGCCCATCTATGTAGGTGGTGTTCGAACTTGAAGGGGTGGCGGAAAGTTGTGTGTTGCTACGCACCAGATATTTTTTACTTTTGTTATGACTTTTTTGAAGTTAATAATTTTTTTGGTTGGACTTGGCATGTCCAACTTTCATATTTACTTTTTGTAAAATGTCACTCTACCTTGTCCACCCCTCAAGGAGGTGTCCCTAGTTTGAGGGAGCAAGTACCCTCGTTATAAGGAACAGCTGCACCTCGTGTGGGAGCAAGTACACCTCTGAAGGAGGTAACAGCTACACCACAGGAAAATAGGAGCAAGTGTGACAAAAATCCAGAGCTACACTTATTTCCCAAAAAAGTCGGGAGCAAGTACGATCCTCTGAAGGAGGGTCAACAGCTCATCCATACAAAAATTGGGAGCAACTACGGTCCTTGAAGAGGGCCCACAGCTGCACCAAATGGATTGAATGCGGGAGCAAGTACGAATCTCTGAAGGAGGATGAACAGCTCGTCCGTATACTAAATTGAGAATTGCGGCCTTTGAAGAGGGCCAACAGCTGCACTACAATTTTACCGGGAGCAAGTACACTTCCTGAAGGGAAGTAACAGCTACACCAGTTTATTGAGGAGACAAGTACACTCTACAGGGTAGAGTAACAGCTACACTCAATAAGCGAAGAGAGTCGTTTTCTTTTTAGGTTTAAGAATGAAAAGAGGTTTTTTTGAGACAGGAGGTCGGAATGGGACTGGCTGAAGTAACTAGAGGCCCTTCCGATATTTATACTGGTCGAGGTACCCCATTCTTCGTGCGCAAGGGAATCCCTTAGTGTTCTAGGCCCAGGGGAAACCTAGGTGGATGACCTTCTGTCAGTGGTTTATTTCCAAAGTATTTCCATAGTTTGATAAAATATTATAAAAACATATTATTTCTTGGTTGTGTACTTAAGCTAAGTCGATTACAATGATTCTCTTAAAGCTAAGTTCATTATAACTTTCGCTTCATTCTTTTCACGAGCAGTAACTTTTCTATCTGTTATCTTCTATTTATGTTTTATGAGCTCAACGAAAAATTTATTTCCGTCATTTCTTGGTATTAAACATTTTGCGTGCAAAATCCGGTTGGATAACCATTCACCACTGTGTCACAACACCCTCTATGAGCCGGCACCCAGATACGGGAATGCCTATTATCGGCATCGAGTCGATTGCAGGGATATCCAGATAATTACTGGGGACAGAGGGCGAATGTGAGAATAGGCATTATCACAACAGCAGATATCAACATCCAAAGAGGGGTCTGTCAGGGTTGTATTCTCTCCCCACTGTTGTTCAACCTTTACTCCGAGTGTGTATTTAAAGAAGCACTGGACGATCTCTCTGGTGTGAAAGTAAATGGCATGCCTATAACAACTATCAGGTATGCTGACAATACAGTTATATTGTCGGACACAATGGATGGGCTTCAATCACTACTCAGTGGAATCGACACAGCGGGAGAGAGATACGGCCTAAAAGTCAATGCCAACAAGACCGAATTCATGGTATTCAGCCGCACAGTCCACATCAACCTTAAACTGGAACTTAAAGGTTCCCCAATTGAAAGGGTCAATAGATTTAAATACCTCGCAAGTATCATTACAGAATGCTTAGACCCTGACGTAGAAATAAAATGCCGAATAGAAATGGCACGTTCAGCATTCAGTAGAATGAGATAACTTCTGTGTGACGAAAATCTGAACCTCAAATACGGCAAAGAATGACACGGTGTTACGTCTGGTCTGTACTCCTATACGGACTGGAATCTTGGACATTGAAAGTTAGCACAATGAATCGTCTGGAGGCTTTTGAGATGTGGGTGCATCGGAGAATGCTTCGCATACCTTGGGTGAATCACGTCACCAATACGGAAGTACTTCGAAGAGCCAATACCAACAGGCAGATACTAAACACAATGAAATGTCACAAAATCGCCTATCTTGGTCATATATTGAGAGGAGTTAAATACCAACTACTCCAACTTATAATTAAAGGAAAAATAGAGGGGTGCAGAGGACCTGGGAGGAGGCAACACTCGTGGCTACGTAACATCCGTGATTGGACTGGAATAGCATCAGTGGGAGAATTGATGCAGGTAGCACAGGACAGAGAAGCCTTCCAGTGATCGCCAACGTCAGGGAGTCCGGACATGGCATATGAAAGAAGAGAAGAGGGGGGCAAGTCCAATCCCCGAAATCCCCATATATGATGTGACGTACGGCAGGAGTAAAAGTCGTGTCAGGGCCCCAAAAACAAGTTAAATATACTCGAATAAACTCACTTGATGTAAAATAAACAAAATAATACCTCTCAGGAAGGTACTGGGAAATGACATTATAAACCAATTAGGACCCACTTGAATTTAGTCAGAAAAAAATAGAAATAAAATGAAATGAACTCCTTTTAGAAAGAAACAAATAACCTATGCTCGGATTGTTGTAAACGACAAATAAAGGCCCCTTTGGGGAATTTGAAACATCAAGCTCTGATCGGTTACCTCACTTCACACAATATACAGGGACTTTAAGTACTTATTCACTGGCTTACAAATGGGAGAGATTCGTGAGTGATGCTGGTAGCCGTTCTGGCGAAAATGTGGCTCCTCCGCTTTTATAAACAGCAGCGAACTGGACGGGTGGTGGCAACAGGGTAGCCACCATCGGCAGTCCGCCGAAAACTATGACCACATGAAGTGTAGATGCTGATCAAACGCCTTTTGGCTAACCCGGCACCAGGGCCCAAGTTGAGCAAAGTCGAGTGGGTACCGCGGTCTAGGGCATGACGCCGTCGGCTATGAAACCACGGGTTGGTTTCATGAGGGCTGTGGTCTTGGTGGGGGTTCCCAAAGTTGTGTAGAGTGCAGAAGAAGAGAGGTAGAAGCCATAAGGCTGGGCCCCCTCCCCCACCCAGCGTAACATGACAGTGCGCCCGCCTCAATCTGGAACCGCCTCCTCCCCCACCATTCTTGCGAGTCAATTCAAACACAAATGGCAACTGGAAGTTCCTCGGCTCTGGCAAGAAGTCAGTAGCAAGGACTAACGCTGAAGGCTTGCCTCAACCCCGGGTGGAAACATTACTGGCGTGCAAACCGCTCCCAGCTCTGCGGCCCTCTGAGATGTTCAAAAGGACTTCTATTGCAGCAGTGGCCATGGCTCCTGTCAGAACGAGGCAAGTCTGTCGTCTCTGCAGTTTTTGAACTGCCTGACGGCTTGTCGCCTTCCACCATACAGTGAAGGCATATGTGACGCGGGATATTATTATCCCCTCGCAGGGCCACTTCATCGTTTTGGGTGTGACTCCCCATGATTTGCTGCACAATGTGTGAGGGTTCCTTTGCACAGCGCATATTTCACATTCGAGTTGCTTATCCAGCATCAAAATAGTTATTATTGTGTAGAATAGGATATGATGGAAGGAGGGCCAATACATTTGCGTGACATTTGCTTAAAATATCGCCATTTACATACCAAATCTGGTTTAAACTTGGAGCTATCGCTTGTTGACGATAGAACACGTTTTCCGTGAATTGATTCGGTTCGCTGTTGCAGAGCGAGCTCGTCATTTGACAAATAAACGTATCAAAATTCCACCACGACGACGACTCGCTCAAAGTTAGAGAATAAAGCTCTACTGAATTCGAGCGGACGAGAGTAATTTAATATTTGTGAGCGCCAGAATGTCGAGTTAACGTCCCAGATTTTCAAGGGACATCGCGCAGCATTGATCTGACCGCAGTCAGTCGTCGGCATCTGGTTACAACATGACGCAAAACGTCGGTTCTCGATGCTCCTCCAACCGAAATGCCACCGGAGTTGCCGCAAATGTGAGAGAAAATGAACCCTCCCGACCTCCTCAATTAATCTAATCGCTCAAACGACCCTGAGTTTACCCCCTTAGGGGCCTTCACAGAAGCACCGACCGCCGCTACCCGCTACAAACTATCAGCTCTTTCACCGCTTGACCCCTTCATCGTTTCAGGAGTCTCTTCAAACCAAGTGGGTTTCATCTCTCACCCTGTTTGTAGTTCACTTTGTTCAATCAGTCAGGGGAGTCGAAACGCATTTGTATTTGTAAGGGAAGTTTGTCCAAGGGGTAGGAAGGCAAGGCAAGCCGGGACTCGTCGCGTCGCCGATAACAGGGCTAATTTTCAAACTGACTTCCAATGTAATCCAACCCTTGCGCCGCCGTCGTTCTCGTCGGAGCGAACTCCCTGAGGAAACAAGTTCAAGAAAAGGATAATCACATAGATTGAGGTTCAAACGCCAAGTCGGGGTTCGGACTGGACCACTGCTTTGTCGTTCGGTATTTGAGCCATTCCCTTGTCACGCTGTAACCAGGACAGTATTGAGCACTATAGACCCTGCGGCGCTAATTGTTTAATATCGAAGCGACCAAAGTAGGCAATTAATTAAATAGCAGTAAGAGGAAGGATTCCAGCCAGAGAGAAAATGTTTGGAAACACGACCACAGATCTGTTTCTTTATTTCATGACTGTACCTAAACCCTCGACGAGGGTTATATCAGTCATAGAAGTTGCGGTTTCGCTAATATGCAAGAGGCCGGCCCCTGCAGCATCCACCGAACTCAGACCTGTGGAGGTACGGCAGGTATGTGGTCGTTAGCCAGTCTCACCGTAGAGAGCTGTTGCCCGTGTGTTACCGCGCGGAGGTGACCACCTGAGGAATCACGTACCATCTGGGAGTATTTCATAATCTGGTTCCCTACCTGATCTTACTTTTTACTTGGGTGGCAAGTTTCAAAGGACAGACCAACTATAACCACGTTTCTTAGCCATCACCTTCTTTGCGAACTTTGCAAAATGGTTGTAGGCTTCCTTTGTAGCAGTTAATGCTGCTAAGTTCGTTTGCCCACCCAACAACCGTCGCTCACTGTTGTAGAAACTGACAGTGGAGCAGCACATGGTTCTCTTGTTTCCTCCGCACTGGAGGCACAAGATGTGCATAATGGAGAGTCTTTCAGAGAAAAGAAGTGGAGCCGCGCATTGAAGTCACCATGTCCCGTGAGGAACTGGCTCGTCCAGTGGTCTGGCTCAACCCATTTTCTAGAAAGACGTTCACGGATGTTGGGGAAGAACTCATACGTATCACGTCCCTTTGACGAGGATTCCCATCTCGCTTGCCATTTCTCTAGAGCCCATTCATCGATGGCGGCAAGTTTCTGTTCTGTGGTGAGATCCGTCCGCACGGAGTTCAGCCCAAAGCGGGGAAGCTCCTGCTCACTCTCCACTTGTCAATCATGCACTCAACAGCCAAATCAACTGGTAACTGACCAGTGATCACCTGGAGTGCTTCCGTTGATACAGATCTTGTAGGCCTTGGTGATCCACAGGAGCGCAGCTCTCTGGGATTGGGCCAATACTCTCTTTTGATTGACTGTTAGTTTGCTACCCCAGACAACGGGGCAGTAGCCAATCACACCTAAATAGATGGCCTTATACATGAGGATGGTGTCGTGGTAACACACACCCCAAGTGGCCTTAGTAATGGCACGCAGTGAGGCAAACCTTGCAATGGTAGTGCCTTTAAGGGTTTTGGTTGAAACCCCACCTCTCACCTATATTCACTCCTAAATACTTGACGTGCTTTTCAAAGAAGGAGCCTGTGGCCGCCAAAGCGTATTCTGGGTGGATTATTCACTTTCCCCTTCAAGAGGATTAGCTGGGTTTTTTCCTCAGCCACCTGCATCTTGACGTGCTCGCACCATTGGTTGACAGTGCGGAGCACGTGGTGGGTTTTTTCTTCAATTTGGCGGACTGACTCTGCAAAGATCAGCACAGTCAAGTCATCCACATAGGCGTACGGCTCACAGTCAGTCTCCATGAGTTTCCTGAGAAGACCTTCGAAGAAGGTATTCCAGAGTGCTGGTCCAAGGACCGAGCCCTGTGGGCACCCCTTCTCAATCTTTCTCCGGACAGAGACATGCCTGCTTTCGATCGTAGCAGTTCTGTCTGTCAGGTAACTTCTGACGAGCGAGTACAGGTTGCGGGGGATTCCCCTACCTTTGAGCTCATTAAGGAGCGCTGGCCACCAAAGGTTGTCAAACGCTCCTCTGATGTCAATCAGAACTGCTACGACGTACTTAACCGGTGCCAGCAGGAAACACGCCGAATCTCGACAATGACATCCTGCGTGGACCTTCCTTTGGTACACCCGTATTGCCTGCCTGTGAGGTTGCGGCCAAAGACTCCTTCGAGGGACTGCAACATCAAGATTTCTAGTGTTTTGCCTAATATGGAAAGAAGGCTGAGTGGTCTCCATGATCGCGGGTCTGACTGATTGCGGTCGCCTCCCTTTTGAAGAGTGACAACGCGCGCAGTCTTCCACTGAGTGGGGAACTGTCCGACCTGCAGACAGTCATTAAATAAATTAAGGAGGCCGCTGGAGATAGTCCGCTCAGCCTTCCTTAGCATATTGCTTTCATTTTATCTGGCCCAGGAGATTTGTTGGGCTTTAAGGTCGCAAGTGGCCCTGCCGAGGTCGCCTGTTGTCCACAATGGGATGTCGGGCTCGTTCGGAGGGTCCATGATCAGCTCCTTGCTGCCCTCTGGGCTTCAGTGTCTCGAGCTACTTGGTCATCTGGGAACGCCTTCTCAAGGAGGGTTTCCAGTGAGCTGATGCTGCAGGCCCAGCCTGACTCATTTTGCATCGCGGCTAAGACCTGCTCTACGTTAGCTTTTCCTATGGAGGACTTGTAGTGTCTGCCCCAGGGTTCTCAGAGCTCTCCGCTTCACACAAAGTTTCGCCAGCCTTGCCGTTTGGCTCGTTTGATGGCGCGGTGGAAGGCCTTCTTCTCTTGGATGAAGGCAGTTCGGAGTGTTGCTCTGGCATCAGGGTCACGAGTGTTTTGGTACATCCTTCTAGCTCTATTTGCACTTTGCTTGAGGGGATTTAGTTCCTCAGTCCACCATGGGACTTTGATCGCCCTGTGCTTCTGTTGGCCAAGTACAGAGAGCCCAGCAGAGTGCAGTGCTGTGGTAAATATGTCCACTTTGCTGTCCACCTCTTCAGGTGTGTATGCTTGCGCTATTAGGTCGGTGTCCGCGGCACGCAGTTCACCTTCCAGTACCCTACAGAATTGTGGCCAATGAGCATTTTTTGTGCGGAATCGCTTTTCACGCGTGTCTTTGCAGAGGATGTTGTCATCCGTAATGGCAAAGTCAATAACCATGTGATCGCTCTGCGTTGCACCTGGTACGACCCGCCAACCCTGCAATTTGAGTAGCAGGGTGTGAGACACGGCTGTGACATCTATACACGACCTTCCTCCCGGACCATCATAGGTCGCCTCAGTCATGGGGTCGTTGACAACAATCAAGTTGTACCTGGTGAGCAGCTCTATATACGCCTCGCCCGCCCCCATCCAGGGTTGGGATCCCACAATGGTGATCTGGCATTTGCATCGGCACAGACTATGCAGGGTCGTCCTGATAGGCCTGCTAGAGCTCGCTCGAGTGGTTCAAGGCTGTTGGCAACTGGTGCGCCAAATTGCCTGTAAATGATATTACAACCAGCTCAAAGCCACCGGCTCGGATGAGCACAGCGGCCAAGTGCTGGCTGTTCAGGTGAGTGAGTGCGAGCATGTCAATGGACGGGTCGATGCAGGCCACTGCTGCCTTGGCTCCCGTTCTTGCTCCAGGATCCCAGACCAAGAGTTTTGGATCCTATGTATGGTTCCTGTATGGCGAGAACACTGCAGCGTTTCTTGAGTGCATTTTGCAGCAACTCAGCCATAATTGGGCAACTCTTATTGGTGTTGTGCTGAAGGATTCGAACTGTTTTTGACCTATTCATAATCCACTCGTGACTCCTGGAGGGCAATCGCTCGCTGACGAATGGTACAGCGTGGCTCTCATGTAGAGTGTGCAACCTGTTGGATTTTGCGTTCGACGCAATTGGCACACTTGAGGGGAGCATCACGCTTGCATTCCTTACTCAGATGTGGCAAGCGCGCACCAGGCGCACACAACCGGTCTTGTACAGGCCGCACTGCCAGGTGGCCATAGCGCTGGCATTTGTAGCACTGAGTGGGGGCTTGGTACTTTCGTATGGCGCACCGCTGCCAGGCTATTTGGAGGTGCCTTGCCCTCTAGTTTTTTGTACAGGCTGGGTGATACCTCAATCACCCAATCCTTTTTGTCTGCCACGCTTTTTGGTGAAAGAAGAGGCCTGACATCCTGCGGCTGCAAGCCTAACGCAGGGTTGTGTTCAAGAACTTGTTGCGCCAAGTCCTCTTTTTGAAGGTCAGTCCTCACGTCGCACAATAGCATGCGTGGGAAGCGACCTAGGGGGGCTGACGCTTGGAGCTTCAACTCCTTTTTCGCGGAAATGTGGCTCGTGAGCGCCTTGGCCATTTCTGGCGTTTCCGTCACAATGACGGCGCCACCTCCTACAGCGGTGCGGATGTCTAGCACTCGGACGCTTAGGGCTTGGAGGTCCGTAGCAGGGACACCCCGCATCAGTGCTTCCATTGTATCAGGGTTGGAGGACCAGCCTCTCCTTCCTTACATGTATGTCTAACCACTCACCACGTTTTGTCGTGGGTTTTTAGGGGAGTTTGGTAGGCGGTGGAGGCTTCTTCTTTGGTTTTTATTTTTACCTTTGCTTCTGGGCGAGGCGTAGGCGGGGCGCTGCCCTCGGCCTGCACGTCCTGCTTAGTTGGGGCCTTTTATTCTTCCCTCTGCGCTTCCTGGCCTTGGCAGGCTGCCATTCCGCCTCAGCTCCATGAGGGGGGGGGGAAGGCGCAGTAGCGGCTACTGCCGCATATGAGGGGCCTGGGGTACTACCCTGGCTCGTTGTTGCTCCTTGAGTTTGGGGGCTGGTGGCACTGGCTGCTGGGCAGTTGCCCTTCGCAGCTCTTCCTCACAACAGCCGCCACAGTTTCCCGCAGGGGGGTAGTTGCAGGGGGCGATGTCGTTGGGGGGGCATTAGCTTTTATAGCCAGCTTCGAAATTTCGAAGAGGCAACTAGTGACGAGGTCCCGCATAGGTCCTGTCGCGTTGGCCCTCATCCGTGCCAGCTGGCCGTGGATGATTTGGACGTATGCACAAATTTGCTCCATGTCCGACAGTTTAGGGTCCACGCTGTGTCGTGTGCTTGTAGTAGCCGGGTTGCCCCCACTGGAAGCCGAGTAAGTGCTTCACCGCAGATTCCGCTATAATTTGGGGTTCATGTGGTCCCCTGAGCGTAATATTCGGAGCGTTTGACTGCCAACTGCGTTCACATAGGATATGCTCTGCCGTCTCGTCTCCTCGCCACAAAGTCTGCATTCCACCGCCTCTGAGATGTCCATCTTGTTGAGGTGATATCTGAGTGGGCAGTGCCCGGTGAGGTAGCTCATCAGAACTCTCAGATCCTGTCTAGAGAGTGTGAGCATTGAGTTTGCCCTTTGACTGGAAGGCGTGACGAGCCCCCTGTACTGTACCCTGATGTACCCCTTTTTGCAAGCCAGTCAGCGTTTTCGTTGCCCACATGCCCCCTATGAGCCCGCACCCAGAAGAGGGAGAGCCTGTTATGGGCGCTGAGCTGCTGGAGCGCATGAAGGCGTTCCCATGCCACCTTGGACCTAAAACTATATGCTGCAATGGCTTTAAAGTGGCCTGGCTGTCCGAGAATATGTAGATCCGCTTGCCCTAGAGTCCTTCAGTCAGGATCTCTTCAACGCAGATCTCTACAGCTAGGATTTTCGCTTGAAATATCGTGGCGTACTCTCCCAGTGGCTTGGGGAGACTGTAGTTGGGCCCTACAATGCCCAGACCAGCTCTGCATTTCATAACCAATCCATTGGTATACCACTGCAGGGCGCCCGCCTCAGTCCAGAACGTCTCCTATGTTAAAGTTGGTAGGGAGAGTACTAACTTTTCAATGAAGGAGTGGGGTTCCATCGATTTCCAAGGGCTAAGTCCGCTCTGTTTATATATTAAATGACTGTTCCTGAACCCTTGGAGAGGTTTATATCAGTCGACTGTCATGGACGTTGCAGTTTCGCTATCATGCAAGAGGCCACTCACTGGCTCAGCATCCACCGAACCCATACGTGCAGAGGAGGTATAGCCGATTCGGTCATTTAGACAGTCTCCAGGTAGAGATTTGTTGCCCAAAGATGCCCACAGACTTCCTCTTAGGGCAGACGTGTCCGACCTGCAGACAACCGTTGAATAAAATGACGGGGCAGCTGGAGATCGTCCACTCAGCCTTGCTAAGCGTATTGCTTTCTATTTTATCAGGCCCAGGAGATTTGCTGAGCTTTAAGATCGCCTGTTGTCCAAAATGTCTGGGTCGATCGGAGGATCCATGCTCAGCACTCTTGTCGCTCTCTGGGCTTCAGTATCTCGAGATACTTAGTCGGTAGGGGTTGCCTTCATAAGGAGGGTTCCCAGGGGGCATTTGATGTGGCTGGCTGCCTGGCAGGCCTGAATCACTCTGCACCGCAGCTAAGACCTGCTCAACGTTTGCTTTCCCTACGTAGGTCATGTAGTGCTTACCCCAGGGGTTCTCTGAGCTGGCTGCTTCCACGAAATACCACGGCTTTCTCCTTCTGGGTGAAGGCAGTTTGAGTGTGGCTCTGGCTTCAGGATCACTAGTATGTTGGTACATCCTTCGGGCTCTATTTACACTCTGCTTCAGGATATTAAGTTCGTCGGTCCACCATGGGACTTTGATCACGCCGTGCTTCTATTGCCCAAGTATAGAGAGTACTGTGGTGATAACTTCCAGTGTGCTGTGCATCTCTTCGGGTGAGGCAGCTTGCACTATTAGGTCGGTGTCTGCAGCACGCAGTTTACCTTACAGTACACTAGAGAATCATGGGCAGTCAGTTTTTTGTGTGGAATCGCTTTTCAGCTCCTTGCAGACCGTGTTGTCATCTGCAATGACTCCCCAACTCAACATTTTGAGCAGTAAGGTGTGAGACACTGTGACATTTATCCACGACCTTCCTTCCGGCCCATCCAGGTTGCCTCAGTTGCGAAGCAGGATGGTAATTTGAACCAGGAGTTTTATTCGCAATTACATTCAAAGATGTTCCATGACCACAAACAGGGAACTGGGAGGGAGCAAAGGAGAGCGTAGGTGAAGCCTCAATGAGACAACCGCTCTGTTACGACTGGCACTGTAAATTGGAGTGAATTGGGACGTTTGAGTGCATAGTCAACACAAATGCCTTGCATGAACCTTCTCTAAATAGGAGAGTTCGTTTGGTCCCGGTACATACTTAAGACTGTTGCTGTCCCTGAACGTAATAACAAACTTTTGCAGAACCAGCACGACTGTACCAGGTTCTTTCAGTAAACCTGGAAGAACTTGAAAAATTCTCCTTCAATGGAATTAATTTTTCGACGATAATTAGGAGAGGTTTTAATATTCCCTAATGAATTTCCTGAACTTAGAAGTTGCCTGATGCACTTCGATTCTCGGTTTTTTCTGACGTGCTTTTCTCATTAACTTTTTTCATTTTTGAATCACTTCTGAACTTTTTCCATTGAAGTAAATGTCTTACTTTCAAGTTGAACGTTATGAGTCCGTTGAAGACTATTATTAAGTCTACCTCTAAGTTAGCTGCTATGAACTCGCGATTGACAATAAAAGCGCTGCAAATTATTTCACAACGGTTTATTATTCTCTTGCCCGGCATGATTGTGACCACTTCTACACAATTAAAAGTCGATGGTGGTTGGAGTGCGATGAGTACAGGCCTGGGAACACCAATAACTTTAGCGGTATTGTCCCGCGAGTTCCCTCAAGTAATCAAATGTGGAAAATAGTAGAGAAAAAAACCCCTCCTGCTTTCCCCTACGACCTAGCAGGCAAAAACATGGCCTGGACTGCTAACTGTGCTGCCAACTTGAAAACCCACGTCCCGCCTGGCCTTGGAGGTACTAGCAGGGACTTCCTCCCCCAATAGATCTCATGCTGTACCTAGCAGTTGAGCACACCCAGGTAAGGAAGGGGTCTCTTGAAGAGTACAGTGGATCACTCCACAGCCTGGCCTCGTTTGTTGATCAGGTTCTTTCATCCACTCAACGATTGGAACCCATTGAGAAGATTGAGCCGAGAGCCGACAGGCCAGCCCCATGCACCGTCTCTGTCGAAAGGTTCGAGCAAAATTGAGAAATAGTGCAAGAGTTGTGAAGATGATGATGACGACGACTGCATGGAGGCAGGCGAAGCTACGGGAGCAGTGGAAGTTGCATCGACCACAAGTAGGGCCTGTTTCCCATCTCCTCTGTGCTGGCTAGTTAGGGAGCCCACTCAGTATCCCCAGTTGTATCACTAGTACGTGTTGCCTCATCCCCCTGGGTTTGCACAAAGGGGGATTCCTGGCCAAGGATCGAATCAGAGTGTGTTGGTCCAATCCTCACATGGTGTGGACAGCCTCACGCCACAGCGCACTCCAGCCTCCAAGGGTTGTGACCTAGTGGTACATGCATTTCCATAATCCTCAAATGATTCTATTGTAAGAAGCGCCGAATAGTTCATTTTGACGACAGGCCACTTCTGAGGAGGAACTGGTGAAAAACGTCATTTTATTGAACGCGTTCAGACACTGGTAAGAACCTCACCGAGTATAAGTGAGTGCAAGCTACATAGGACGTGTGTTACCGTTGTGACATGATGGAGTCAACCCACATAAATCGATGACCAGTCCAGCAAGCAGCCTTAGGCCTTCAGTCAGTGCACGCTGAGGCACTACTCCCCCACAGTAGTTTCTACAACATCTGTACAGTGTTGGGCTAATATCTAGGGCTTTACAAAGGGTACCTAAATGATTTCCAGCCGACACTCAACTATTTCTGTAGGGCATTCCCAGCAGAGCACTGCCCCAACGACTCAGTCCAGAGCCGAGGGCTAAAAACGTTGAACGGTGGGTTGAAAGTTGGTCACTGTTTTTTTTATAGTTCCATCAATTTTTGGTAAAACCCCGCTTCTCTGCTCTCTCTGAAATATGGACTAAGAGAATGGTGGCTCATCAAAAAAGTCAAAATTTGACTTATTGGTTGATAGTTACACTATTTACCACTGTTGCGGATCGCGCTGGTTTATCCTCAGAGTTTATGGACTGTATAAAGAATATGAGGGAATTTAACTCTGCTTACATGAAAGGCAACATTATGAGTACTCACGATATTTAGAGCTGGATTTGCACAACCACCGGTCGGCGGGAGAGACAAGAAGACGAGTCGGGCGTGTTGCAAGCCGAACGGATAAAACAATTTATCGCAAAGTGACGGAAGGAATTTAAGACACCCTTAGACATTTACGTTCCGATATGGGGGTGTGCGGAAGAAGTACCAGCCTCATCGGCTCTAACCTCCCTCCGCCCCATCGTGCAAAAAGATTTAGAGGAAGTTGGGACAGGGACTACTTCCAGCGAACCCACGACCACTGCGATATCTGCAAGATCCCATAAATGGGTACTAGGGATCGGCGGATTTCCCGACTTCACCCTAGATACCAGCAGAGCATCCACCTTTCGTGGACCTACCCGTGGTACCATTTTGGGAAAAATATCCCTTAAGGCTAGAATGGTTGCTAGCCTGCCCAGACTTACAGGGACCTCCGCCTCCGCCTTAGGGGGGTTTGGACTTGCCCCTCCTTGCCGAAGGACCCCAGGACCCTGGCACGCTAGGACCCACCCCCCGACCAGCCACGCCCAGGCGCTGGAAGGGGGAGAACGGGCCCCGCAATCCAGTTTCCCATTCGCCCCACCTATCATCCATATAAAAGACACCCTTAGACAGCCGAAAACTCCCTAAGTTAAATAAATAATAAATAAATAAATATTACGGAAATAGCGAAGAAAAGCGTGATACCACGAAAGGTACAACTGAGGAAAACCGATAACGGCGAGTGACTGACTTGAAGGAGCAGGGTAGAGCCGCATGGCCTGTGTTGTGGCACTCCAGGTGACGCCACCTCCTGGACAGCGCGTTTGAGCGCCTCATTTCAAAGGCGCGTACAACCACAGTTGAGGAATTGGTGTGTACTTTCCGAATTCACAACTCGGCTACCTCCTATGCCCATTAAGTGAGTCAATCAAAATTTGTCGAATTTTGAACCAAATTTTGACTTATTAGTTGACATCGGAAATTTGTACGGTGGATTCGCACCAAGTAACTGAGTCGAGAAACCCGACTCTGCCACAATAGTTTCGTGGGCTTCGACTTGCAGAAAAAATCAAAATTTGAAAAAATTTTGGTCAAAAAATGACCTACGGAGTTGAAACTTGAAATTCATGTAACGAATACTTGAGTACTCCATTGGAGTATTTTAAAAATTACTTTGTCTGCTTTTCTCATTTTGAGGACTCTTTCGAGCAAACAAAATCATAATTTGATGAATTTGATGGCTCTCAAAAATTGACTTATTAGTTGATACTTGCAAACGACGTGAATGAGTTCCAAACTCATCAGATTTACTATAAAATGTTATCTGCCGCCTCAAAAACGTGGCATTTTCAAAGGAGAGTCGCTGAAATAGAATTATCCAGTATTAAAAAAAAACAAACAAAAAACTGAATAGTTGACAGCTGAAAATGACGTGAATCGCAAAATCCTTCAAAATGTTGTGTTCATACAGCAGACTCAACTTTTGAGCTAAACTTACTAATTATATGTTTGAAGTATATTCTGTCTCGATGGCTCACAACAAGAAGATTACATAATCGCCTCCGTATTCCTGTATGCCTTTAGTGGATGGGAAGTAAAGCCCATTAGTACGCATATAATACGCATTATAACATTTTATTCCTGATTTTAACAAAATGCGTTCATAAAATAACTGGTGCGAAGTAACATACAACCGTTTCCCCAATAAGTTAAGAAGGAAACGTGGTTACAGATGATCTGACTCCTTGAAACTTGCCAACCAAGTAAATAGTTAGATCAGATGGGAAACCAGATTAAGACCTCCAAGATGGTACAGGATTCCTCAGGTGGTCACACCTCCGCGCGGTATAACTTGGGCAACAGCTCTCTACGACCAAATATCTGCCGTACCCACAGTTTGGGAGGCGCACGATCGGTCTTTCCTTCGTGTCTTAATTCTTGGTCCCGGATCGGCAAGCTCCATCTTCTCTTAGCTGAGCAGAAGTGTGATTACCTTGAAGTGAAATTAAACGCGATTCAAAACTTTCGTGATGGTTGCGAGGGAGGGAGTTTGAGAGAACCCAAATCCTCAGGGGAAAAGAATTCGATTGTCACCTCTTTACATTTAATCGTCATCAATCCTCAACTCCAATCTCCAGAGTATAAAAGACAATTCGGTTAGTCGTTTCGAAAGGGAAACAACATTTTAATTGCCCACTTGATTCGTAGCGCAGTTCTTCGAGGAAACAATTATCGCTTTAAACTTCTAAATCCCTGTTAGAGAAGTAGTGAAATGGTAAGGGACGGGTGGGGGGAGGAAGCGAATGGTGCGATGGTGTTCGTGGAACAGGGGAAGGCGTGGAGATTGAGAAGTTTAGTTTAAATTAAAACATTGCCCTTGCTCGGCTGTTACCGCTTGTCTCCGACCCGCTTTTAATCGCGCAACGCTTTTTGCTCAACTGCGCGCACATAATCTCGAACTTTAAATATCCATCGTCAAACGCTCGCTTCGCTAGATGCTCATTCTTTCTAATTAGATCGACATTGAGGAATGTATATTTTTTCCCTCATGCGCCCAATAGCGAGCTGGTGACTGGTCGGTTTTAACCAGTTGTGCTTCAGGTCTGTTTTCTTATCAAAGGACTGTTCCTAGATTCTCGAAGAGGGTTATATCAATCTATTTTCGTGGGAGTTAAGGTTTCGCTATCATGCAAGAGGTCGACTGGAGCATCAACCGAACCCAGACATGCGGAGGAACGGTCGCCATTCTTCTGGTAGAGAGCCCATGCTAACTCGCGCGGAGGTCTGACTGCCTAAGGAATCGTACCATCATGGTGAAGTTCCTAATGTTCGTCCGTTCTCACAACAACCGTCGCTCACTGTCATACAAACTCTGACTGTCTCCATGGGGCTTACCAGGGCAAGTCCAATCCCTGGAAACCCCATGGAGATAAAAGGGTAGGTGGCGGTAGAACGCCTTTTGACAATTCTGGCACTGGGGCCTGCCACCCATTCAGGTCCTTAGGCTGCTCAAGGTGCAGCCATATAGACTGGGCACCACGGGGGCTTTTGCCCATGGTCAGCAGGGTGGAGCCTCTTGGGCGTGGCGCTGTCCGTTGTGAAGCCTATGGGTTTGGCCTCGTGGGGACCATGGTTCCGCTGGGAATCCCCCCAGAGAGATGTCTGGTGGTGGCTGGAGAGGGGTTTAGGCCACAAGGCTAGGTACCCTCTCCAACGCCATGGGCTTCTGCCCGTGGCCTGTGGTGTGGACCATGGGTTGGCTTTGTGGGGGCTGTGGTCTCGTTGGGAGTTCCCGAAGTTGTGTAGTGTGAGGCGAGGGAGAGGTACAGGCCACAAGGCTGGGTACTCTTCCAACAGCCAGGAGTTCCCCCCAAACCCTCGATTATACTAGTCATACAAACTACAGTGGAGTAGCGCTCATGGTTTCTTGTTCCCTCTGCACTGGAGGCGCAAGAGTTGCATGATGAGAGAAGTCTTTGACAGAAAAGATGTGGAACCGCGCATTGCAATCGCCAAGTCCTATAACAAACTGGCCCAACCTTCTCCTAAGACAAGCACGGATGTTGCGGAAAAACTCATAAGTGTCACGTCCATTTGTGAAACGATGAGTCATGCCCTTTGTTGAGTCTTTCACGTTTTCGGCAAAGGTCACTTCCGGCAGTCGAGCAAGTGCTGCATGAATCACACCCAAGCCCGATCCATCATGACACGGGTTTGTAGGGCCATCATTACGTCACCCATTACCGAATCTCATCGTTCTTTCATTTTTCTCGTCTTTCGCCTTCTACAACTTGTACCGTTCTGTTTCCTTGTCCACCTCGCTCGTCCTCGCGTTATTCTACCTCCAGGAGGCCACGCTTTTGAAGACGGGTAAAATACCTTTGGCACATTGCCTGGTACCAGCGGATAAAGGTATTGTGCTTAATATATAAGCTATTCACGTCACATCCGCAAGTCACCATCTCGCTCGTCTTTTCGTCCGCGACGTCACGACACACCACAAACATTCATTTTATTTTCCGATTACGTTGCCTTGTTTAATTTTTAAAAGAAGTGATTTCATTTATTTTTGTATTGCCTAAAGTTATACCTTCGGTGGGCCCACATAATATCATAGGTTTTGCTTTGTGAAAATACAGTCCACACAACACACGTTGAGAAGTTTACTTGGGCGTATCGCTCGTCCAATCCTAGATCAACATTTTGGTTTCTCCGAACCGGATTTAATTACGTAAGATTTATAATTTTAATCGCCGTGTGGTGTTGTCGTTGTGCGTGATTGCTAGCAATCGGCGTCGTGAAAATAATTTAAAACCACGTGGTTTTGAGATTACGATCGAGTGTATACTGAGTTTGTTTCAGTAATTGATTTAATCTTGCTCTAAATTGCGTACATTCGTGTTTGAGCAACAGTGATTAGTCACAAACGGAACTGCATCGTATTTCATTTTTGTTTTTGTTGTGCGTTCATCCCTTCAAATAAGTTACTTTGTAATAGGTTGTTCAGTGGGTTATAGCCATGTCGGTCATTTCGGACGAGGAATTTAAATCAAAGAGTGTTACTTTGTATAAAAACTGTACCAAACTTATTTGAAAATTAAAGTGATTGCCGAGCAAGGTAGAAACGCCCAAAAGGACTCCACCAAACTATTCCTTTTAAAGGGATGTTTAAGGAGTGTAAATGTCACTACGATAAGTTTAATAAACTTTGGGAAGAACTAATAGATCTATATTCCGACGCTAATAAAATTGATAGTTTCCCGGGTGAAAGGGAACAAAAACTCATGACCCACAATGATAATGAATTATTACGAATGTCAGGCTATTTACGAAACATTATGCCCACCTCTCTACTGTGGTATCTCCAGGTGCCAGTGCTGAATCGGCTATGAGGCTTTCTCAAAATATGTCCTCCCCGCGCTCGCCTACCCACGATTAAATTAATTCAATTTAATGGCGATTTTGCGCTTTGGCCTATGTTCCGAGACACATTCATCTCGATCGTGCATAATGATCCCGATATTCCAGTGATTGAAAAATTTCATTATTTAATCTCATCTTTGAAGGATGCTGCTCTTTCCCTAATTAAAGGCATACCTGTACAAGAAACGGAGTACAAAAAGGGCCTGGGAGACAATCTTAAATACTTACAATAATAAAAGATTATTGGCCACGCATTATTTAAATAACATAATAAACTTTAAACCTTTGCCTTCTAAACCGTCGCTTGCTCTTCTCAAAACCTTTGCATCAACCATGACAGATAATTTTGCTGCGTATAGGCTTCTTGGTGTAGAACATTCTGAAGAGTTCATATTTTTATCTCTTGCCATTCGAGCTCTAGATTTGCAAACCCGACAAGACTTCGAAAGGCGGTATGTAAACGAAGAATTTCCCACTTTCACACAACTTGGTTGAGTTCGTCAACCAAGAGTGTCGTAGTTTAGAGCTCTCCAACCCTACGCTTGAACCTTTGAAACATTCACCACAATCTCATGCTCCCAAACCACATTCACCAAGGTCTGCATTTTTTGTGGGTAAAGGCTCTAAAAGGGCCACTCCAAACCATTCTGTGAACCAGAAGGGTCACACCAGCGTTCCGCTACCTTGCCCAATATGTCGTACGTCCCATTACCTGTTCCATTAGAGACATTTCGCAATTTAACACCTCGCCAACGATTTGATTCATTGCGGAATTGGCGCGGGTTTGCAAAAATTGCTTGTCGGATGCACATTTTACTCAAAATTGTAAATCTTCATCACTGTGTCGAACATGTTCAAAGAAACATCACACCTGGCTACACTTGCCATCCGATTCTGACGGTGCTTCCGCTCCTCCCACGGTGACAACATAAGTACGCCTTCCACCTCTACTAGTTTTCCGTCCGATTCAGATGCAGTCGCTCTGTTAGGGGGACTATGGAATCTGTTGGGGTTTTGCTGGGCACAGCAATCGTCGACATTGTTGACGTTAGGGCGTTCCACAGTCAGTGAGAGCTGTAGTAGATGGAGGCAGCCAGTTTTCATTCATAACTAATGAATGTAAAGTTCGGCTTAGGTCTGGACTCGCGAGGTTATCATAAAACCATCACTGGCCTTGGGAATCGCAATTGGGGAATGTCAAAGGAGTACTTGATTGCACACTACTGGCTAACGAAACTTCTTTTGAAACAGAAGCTGTGGTGGTGCCTAGTATCACTAGTTACCTTCCTCACAGTTCTCTACCTCGGCATTTCGTTAACTCCCTTAAAAATTTTGTTCTGGCAGACCCCTCATTTCACAAGCCTGGTCCAATAGAATTTTTGCTTGGGGCAGACTTGTTCTTTGAAATCATCGTAGGCCCACATGTGACGGTGTGCAGTGACATGCCCAAGTTGCTTCCAACAGTCTTTGGGCACATTGTGGCGGGGAAATATCAACGCCCAGCAGTAAGAAAAGTCATGTCTCTTTACTAAACAATCGTCGGACATATCGGATCTTATTTCAAAATTCTGGTCAGTCGAAGAAGTCGCCACTGTTCCAATAGTCTCTGACGAAGATAAATGGTGTGAGGAGCATTACAAGACTACTACGGTTAGAGAAAAGTCAGGCAGATATGTAGTCAAATTACCCTTTAAGCGTTTCCCGCTACCAAATTTGAAGGCCTCTCATCATATTGCTCTGAGACGATTCCTGAATTTAGAAACAAAATTGTCAAAAAACCCAGATTTTAGAAAATCGTACGACGAATTTATGAGAGAATATTATGAAATGGGCCACATGAAAGCTTCTCCTACAGTGGGGGAATACGTTATCCCACATCACGGAATTCCTGGAAGGCTGAAGGGTCAATTAAGAAACTACGAGTCGTGTTTGATGGCTCCTGTCAAACTGTAAATGGATCTCTCAACGAAAACCTGCATACTGGTTCCCCCAAATTGCAGAAAGATATTGCTGATCTGGTGTTAAGGTTTCGGCTTCATTCTGGTTGTGTTCACAGCAGATGTGGTTTAAAATGTTTAGGCAGATTTTAGTGAATCCAGCTGATTGCAAATATCAGCATATTTTTGGCGTCAAGGCCCTGAATCACAACTAACTGAGTATGAGCTCAACACCGTCACCTATGGTCTTTCATGCTCTCCCTACCTTGCTCTTCGTACCATTCAACAGCTAGTGTTGGACAGAAGGGTCCAAATTCCCTCTTGCCTCGGATGCATTAACCAATGATGTTTTTGTGGATGACATCGTAACTGGTAGTTCGAGTTTAACCGATGCACTCGCTCTACAATCCGAACTTGTGGAAATGCTAGGTAGGGTTGCTTTACTCTCTTAGTAAGTGGTCAAGCAATTCACAAGAAATTCTGAATACCATCCCCGAAACCTGCACGAAACCCTTGGACTTTGATGGTGACAGTAATGGACTCGTCAAAATTTTGGGTTCTTCAATGGGAGACCCACCCAAGACGTCTTTCGTTACAAAATATCACCTCCGTTACTTATTTACACGAAAAGAGGAATTCTGTCAGCCATTGCGAAAATTTACGATCCTTTGGGTTACATATCACCAGTCGTTATGTATGCTAAGATTATTCTCCAGTCGTGCTGGCAACTTGGAACTGACTGGGACGTTCAGGTACCCCTTCGACAAAAACAGAAAGTGGGACCGTTTTCCATTAAAGATTTACCTGCGTTAAATTCATTAGAAATACCCCGTTTTATATCCTTTAATAATGCCCTCAACATATGAAACTGATAGGATTTTTGTGATGCGTCCACGTATGGGTACAGTGCGGCCATTTACATCCGGGTGGAATATGACGATCATGTTTATGTTTATTTGCTCAAGGCAAAAACTAAATTGGCTCCCATACGAACCATCACAATCCCTCGTGTTTAGAGTTATTAGCCGCTCAATTATTGTGCCAACTTTACCAGTCCATGCAAGGCTGGATAAAAAGGAGGTAGGGGTGCAGCAATACTTCTTGGTTCTCAGATTCGCAGTTAGTGCTGGGTTGGCTTAAACAGCCCTCATCTACTCAAAACATTCTGTCTCACATCGTGTGGTGGCTATCACAGACAAAATGGAAATTAATCATTGGCATCATGTTCCATCATTAGAGAATGCTGCTGACCTGGCTTCAAGCGGGGATGCCTTCCTTCTGAATTTATAACCCATCCTCAGTTTTTTAATGGTCCACCATGGTTAACATGCCCAATGTCTACATGGCCTGTCAAGCCGATTCAGCTGGTATCTTGTGGAGATCTTCCAGAAATGAAATCAGGTGAACCAGTGGTGCTCAACATTCATGCGAAAGCCCTTCACTAATAAGGTGGATGGAACGCTTTTCTAGTTATGGCACTCTGGTTCGTGTATTTGTGTATGTTTTGAGATTTGTGAGGGGCAATGTTTAGCTCATATTTCTCTAAGAAATCACACACTTTTTACTTTGGCAGGCCCCTTATAATCGTCCAGTCAAACCAGGTTTAATTCTCGTTGGTGAATACCACATGGCTAACCTCACCCTCATTAAAATTGTTCAGGAAAATCTAATAACCAAGGAATGTAAAAGAAACCAGGGTCACTTTCCACCCCCATTTCAAAGATTGAACTGTTTCATAGATGAACTTGGAGTTATTAGGGTGGGCGGTCGCTTACAAGAATCCTCATTACCCTTTAAGACAAAACACCCAGGTGAATTGTGCTCCCGGGAAAGTGTCATTTTGTAAAACTGCTTGTCGACTACTATCACCGGGAATTATCTACATATAGGACGGTCTGCTCTTCAGGCATTGCTGCAAGAGCGTTACTGGATATCATCGGCTCGAACAGTAAGTCGTGAGCGACTGAGGAAATGTTTGGTGTGCTTGAGGACCACTATGAAGACCAAGCACCACGTTGATGGGAAATTTACCTTCTTCAAGAGTCACTGAAGGGGAGTTTTTCGCCATGTGGGAGTGGATTATGCTTTGGTCCATTCTCTATACGCTTCTCCAAATACACAGGAAAACGTCAGTGAGCAAAGCATACCTATGCTTATTTGTGTGTATGGCCACTAAAGCTCTCCACACCTCGAACTAGTTTCGATTGTACCACCTGATGCGTTCCCTTGCCACGCTAGATCGATTTATTGCACGTCGTTGGGAGCCCCAACTGCATGTACTCTGATTGTGGTACGAATTTTGTCGGGAGCCAGCCGCCAGCTATGGGAGCTCTACTGTTGGATGAAACGTGATGACGTTTCTGTCACGATCCATCAGCACTTCGTCATCTCAAGGAATCGACTGGTCCTTCAATCCTGCTCAAGCACCACATTTTGGTGGTCTGTGGGAAGCCGGCGTGAAGAGTGTGAAGACAATTCTGAAAAAAATTATCCCCAGCGCCCCGCTAACGTACGAGGAACTGAGCACATTGATGACACGCATAGAAGCCATCCTGAATTCTCGTCCTCTTAGTCCAATGCAGGATGACCCCGACAGCCTTGAATGTCTGACACCCGGACACTTCCTGATAGGGCGCCCTTTAATTGCTCGACCAGAACTTTCTCTCTGCAGGACATTCCTCTTTAACCGCCTCCAACGCTGGAGACTCATCCAGAGGTTAACTCAGCATTTTTGGCAGCGCTGGATGAAAGAATATTTACTTCAATTGCAACAACGGGGTAAATGGAATCGTACTGGTACAAACCTCACAGAAGGAACAATAGTGGTATTGACTGATCTGAAAACTCCGCCTACCCAATGGCCGTTGGGCAGAGTTTCCAAAGTATATCCTGGTAAGGATGGGCTGGTACGAGTTATTAACGTTGATACCTCTACACGTGGACATTCCGACGCCCAATCACCACATAAAGGTTGTCTCTCTCGCCCCAATAACGCAGCCATCT